>LPNX010336316.1:262429-407070 GCA_001517045.1 Pseudotsuga menziesii | reverse complement strand
ATATATTAATTGGTTAGTTCATTGATATTAAGACATTGTTGATAATCGAATGCCTTTTACATGTTTTTAATTTAATTTTTATGGGGTGAGCTACATTGAATTTATGTCACCCACTTTATACGAAGTAACATCCTCGAAATGAGTGGAAGTGCTATCTAAGAGATTTATTTTCAAGAATATTATATATACATCAATCAAATGTATTTATTTCCTAGACGTTAATATTTATATTGATCAATGTCCTAGTAACACGATAAAAACACAGTCGTAACTCATGCTAAATTTTTGGGCTTGCATTTTACTTCTTCCATTGGTGAGGTGGGTTGAGGTTCAAGGTAGGTTTGTTTGCATTTAACTCTTTTGAACCAAGGACATGGGTGGTGAATCTTTTTCTAAGTTAGGGGCTTACATTCAAGTCTTTTGGAATGCAGAGTCAGTTTCAAAGATTGAAGGAGATTCTAATATTTTTCGAAAGAGATTGCATCATTTATTCGAGTTTGTGAAGGAGGCTAGAGAAAGCTTGAGTTCAATTTCCATTAAGAATAGAAAAGTCTAGATACCTCTTGAAGGCCTTTCATGCCAAGTAAGAGATACAACACATTTCTTTTCTTGATTCAGGGAATTTTCAATTTTCTTCAATGGGGAGGAAAGGGGTGAAGCCTAAGTGATGTCTATGGAATCATTGAACAATCCTTTCACAATTTTGGATGCTAAACAATTCTTACTTGTGCATGTTTGGATGAAATTATGTTTTTTATTCACAACCAATTAATGCCACGAATAAAATCAGGAACAAAACCAAAGCACTTAATTTTGGTTGTTTTGTTTAACGACTCAAGAAGAACATCATGTCACAATGTGTGATTTTGATCCATAAACCGCCGTGGATATTCCACTGGAACAATTCACCACAATGGATCTTACAACTTAATTCATTGTGTTAGATGAGATCCATAAAATGATAAATAAAGTAGAACGGAAAGGAAAATAAATAGGGCAAAGTAACGCATCCACACAAATAACACAATATATGCCCTAGGAAAAACCCAGATGAAAGTGAGGACTATGGATTTCTCTTTCATTCTCCAATAAGCAATGCAGATACAAGGAAATTGGTACTCCCTATGGAGTTATCTCTAACACTATTGCCTGCATGGCTACTACAAGATATCCTACTTCCTCAGTTTTGCTATGATATCCACTCCCTTACTGTTTCTCAACTATGGAATAATACAATGACATCATTAGAATGGAACCCCTTCTCCTCCTAACGACCTGATATTTAACATAGCAACATAACCGTCTAGGGTTAGTTTTAGGGTTTGTACATTCTCAACTCCTAATTAGGGTTAGGGTTTTGGACCCTTTATAATGTTCTTAAAACCCACATGTAACTAGCTCCACATCTGTGGGTAATGAGAGCCGACATAGAATCCACTTGGTACCATAATGGTCAATTGGATATGTCAACTTGTCGGAGACGTAACTTCCTTATACAAATTCCATTTGAGACAATTCTTGCACCATTCGAAAGATATTGACGTGTAGAATTTGGAATTTTATTTATTTCTATTGTTTAGAAAAAAAAATCAATTTAAACCCTCAAAATAGCCTTGAAAGGTTTCATATGATTTTTTAGCCCCATATCTGAAAAATAAAACCTAATATTCCACTAAAACTAATATTAAGAATATTAGTGAAAAGTTTTAACAAATATTCCATGAATTTTATTTGGATCAGTAAAATGATAGTTTTTAGTTTTTTATTATAAAAAGGTTATAATATTTTAGTTATGCTAAAACACCTCATTTTAATATTTCAAATTTAAGATAGAAAATTATTAATTTAATGTTTATTTTATTATTATTATTTAAAACTTAGATACTTTAAAAATAATTTCAAATTTTCAAAACCAAATTATTAAATATAATAATCTATAATATTATTTATCAAAATATTACACCACAATAAATTACTCAAATATCTTTAAACCACGCTTGAGGCCTTATCTTTTTAATAATAATTATTTGAAACGAATTTAGTCCTTATCTTTTTAATTATTTGGAATTATATATGTGTAATATTTTGAAAAACACCACAATAAGTTACTCAAATATCTTTAAACCACGCTTGAGGCCTTATCTTTTAATAATAATTATTTGAAACGAATTTAGTCCTTATCTTTTTAATTATTTGGAATTATATATGTGTAATATTTTGAAAAACACCACAATAAGTTACTCTAATATCTTGAAACCACGCTTGAGGCCTTATCTTTTTAATAACAATTATTTGAAACGAATTTAGTCCTTATCTTTTTAATTATTTGGAATTATATGTGTAATATTTTGAAAAGCATAATTAATAATTTAATAATGATATAATATTATATTTTGAAAATATGTAATTAATTTAATTATTAAAATTATAAAATAATTATATATATTTAATATTTTGAAAATTATAATTAATAATTTAATTATTATATTAAATTATATTTTGAAAATTTGTAATTAGTTTTACATGTATGAGAGAGATCTATGTATTAAAAGTTTTTTACAACTGAAATTTAGAGAGATTACCTTGTAAATATGAACTATTATAAAAGCATTGTAATCTTACAATGTGTTGGTAATTAAAAGTGAAAAGATAAATACAAGAGTTGTAAAAACATTTCTTACATATTGGTATACTTATACTCTTATGGTGCGAAGTTGCCATTTATGACCTATAAATAATGTTAATGTCTTTTTTTTACTTCACAAAGAGGCAATTCAATGGTTTTTTCAACTTACAAAGAGACAATGTTGCCATAAAACCTATTTTAATGCCAATGTATTTTTACAATACTCTCATATATAATGCTGCGAAGTTGCCATTTATGACCTATAAATAATGTTAATGTCTTTTTTCACTTCACAAAGAGGTAATTCAATGGCTTTTTCAACTTACAAAGAGACAATGTTTCCATAGAACCTATTTTAATGCCAATGTATTTTTACAATTTAGAGGCTTTTTCCACTTACAAAGAGTCGATGTTATTATCAGTTAAGTCAAAGGAGATTGAATCAAGTTTTGTTTTTGGAAAATACAATTATCCATTTTAATTATTCATTAGTTTTTAAAAGAAATTATAAGAAGGAGCATGTCCATTGTGAATATAGATGTATCATTATGAGTATAGATGACAACATCCTTGTTGTAGAATTCAAACTAGAAGAAGGAAATAAGACATTGAGATTAGATGAGAAATATAAAGATAGAATGACTAACTAAATATAGCCTTTGGTCTTGAGTATGTGATTGTATATTTATCTTTAAACTAAAATGGCATGTATCTGACTTGATACATTATACAATTTCTCCTTTCTACACCTTCTAGATTTTGCAAGACAAGAAAACTTTGGTTGATGGGTAGTATATGCTAAAAAAAAATGAAGCCATTTATAATTTAAGGCATATTATCACCAAATGAAAAAATAACATTTTCCATGTCTATTCTATTCTTTATGAGATACAATTGAAAATGTGATCGATAAATGTCTTTGCTTTTTTCACTTATTTTGTCAATTGGTAAAATTACAATTCTAGGGGTACTACTAGGAGTAAAGGAATGATTGTGTCAAGATTTAACATTCGTTGCCCCTATCAAGACATATTAGACTTACAATCTATAGCAGTTTATGAAATATAGGTGAGGTAGAGAGATTGCTCAAGTGAAGAGATATTTTTAAAGAATGTAGTAAACCATATTTCCTTGATTATAGTCCATGCAACTATTGATAGTCTATACAAAAATGCCCATGAAGTTTTGGTTGCACCATTATGGATAAGAGAGTTTCAATAGAACAATATTCAAATTTTGCAATGTTAAAGTTCCAAAACAACTTTACTTATACAAAGGGTTCAAATTGGACACATTAAGGATCAAATTGATACTTTCCCTAGCCCATGGATGGCTCTACAATGAGACACAAGCCTCTATTTAATAGTTTTTTTAAAGGTGTGAACTTTTGGTGAAACACATGTTGGTTATAGTTAAAAGAATTTAAATACGCTTATAATAACTATACATATTTACTGAAGCCAATTTAGAGGAAATAGAGGATTGTTCATCATTTTATCCCAAAAAATTAAGGCTACAAAAATCCTTCACAATAAGCCGATTGAAAAAAGTCTCTTTTACTGAGTCTTATAGTGGAGTGATCTCATCACTTGGCTAAATTTAAAGTTCTATGTTATTGAATATATAGATTATGGATACATATGAATTTCATAACAATAGTTTAAACCCTAATTTTATTAACGGTCCATTAGTTCATCTACCTCAAACTATAATCAATGGATACTAATGTGCTTGAATGACTATCTTGTAATCCCTGCAATAGGTGATGATACATGTTCTCCCTTTAAATTATCTACATGAAGAAAAATTCAATAAATTATTGTAAGAGTAAATTGCTCTTAATTATCATCCAATTGCGTAAGGAAAAACATTGTGGGGTATTGAAGCTTATTCCTATATGCTTTTGTTGTATCAATTGATGTAAATGATTACAAATTAGTTAGTGTTACAAAAACCTCCTAGTGGGATAGAAATAAACAAGAACACATGGTATTCCATTCCTTTACAAAACATAAAAAATGGACCTAAGTTTCATAGAGTTACACATTGAAGTATTCATTTTTTACAAAAAAACACAATAAACTTAATACTAAAGCCTAAACAAAGAATGTAAATAAATGCATCCATTTTACTACTTGTTTCTACCATGATTGTGTTGGGTGCGGAACTAAAATTGATTGCTACTAACATTTCCAACATCCCAAGTCTCACCCAAGAGTTAAAAAAGACTCAACCAAGGTAATGTCATCCAATTTCCTATTAGTGCTCATATGATTTTAGTACATATCTAGTACATATCCACTTCAGCTGTCTTTTTCTAATTATTTATTTCCTTCTTTTGAGCTTGTGATCTATGCTATATGAAGCATGCATGCTCTATTTGCAGTCCCTTGATTATTTCTCAAAGTGATCCGCATTTTTTTTATAGCAAGTTTGTATATAATATTAATCTTGCTCTTGCATCCAAGATAAATTTGTTGCAATTCTTGGAGGACCTCACAAAGTATGCATCTTTTAGTGCATAGTCTTAAACTGATATTGAATCGAATTCAACTCTATACAAATATCTTTGAGCTCTCTGACTATACTAGGACATTGAGATGATTTAATTGAGGAGTCATGACAAATAATGGGAGAGAGAAGATAGAAAATAGTCACTAAGAAGAATGCATAACATAGCACTAGACTGTGAGAGAGGTCTACATGTGATGTGCTTGAACACGAATGTTATAAGGTCTATCGACATAGTATGGAGGTTTGATTTGAGGTCTATGTATATTTACTAGTTTCATAGGTAGTGGGAAGGCTTGTTCACAAGGAAAACATTTAATAATGGTGTACAAAATCATAATGGACTGCTTGTTCGACAGGGTTATGCCCCAAGGATGATTTTTTGAGTTGTGTAGGATTTCCTGTAAATATATTAGTTCTCCTCTTTATAGAAGGGTGAATGGAAATGACAACTTAAGGCTAATTATTTGAACATGTTAATTGACATAGGATTTGTAAGATTGTACATGGAAAAAAATTATATATATATAATAAATTCGATCAATAATAAAAGTAGTCTAATCAAAACCTCCAGACCAATAACAATGAAACAAATTTTAATAAAAATTCAAAACTAAATGAAAATTAAAAGTAGTCTAATCAAAACCTCCAGACCAATAACAATGAAACAAATTTTAATAAAAAATCAAAACTAAATGAAAAGTTTCATTTGAGCTTTATTTAGCCTATTCTATGTAATCATACAAATTAATCTTTTCCTATTCTATGTAGTCTTACAAATTAGTAAGAAAAAATGAAACATATAGTCTCTTGCATAGGTAGGGACTAAAATGAATTGTCTTGTAGATTACATAGAGATGTGGTTCATGTTATTAAGAAAATATGTATTTATTCCTTTAAGCAAAAAATAATTATTCAACTTTTTATTTAATAAATTATTTTTACATGATGTAAGTTCGTAGTAAATTACTTCATTATAGATAGCTTATTTTACTTTTGTAATCATTAAATTTTATTAAAAAGATTAGGTTAGATTTTTTGTCAAATAAAAATATAAAGATACATTTCAAAAGTGCATAAAGATATTTTAAAAATTCATTCTAAAACCATTTGGATAATCGCATTAATGAATTTTGAGACCATGCTTAGACATTTAGGTTATTCATTCATCATATAGACACAAAAAAAAAGAAGCCCAATCTTAATTTCTCATAGACAAATAAACAATTTTTTACAAATATTGATGTATAACATAAGCTAAATTTTCCCATCATAATCCTTTATAGAAGGTAACTATTCAAAGAAAATTATTCTAGATGGATTGAAGAATAATTGGAGAAGATACTTTAGTAATTTTCTCTAAGATATATAAAGTACCAACTACCATTCCGACACTGGTTTGGACAAGCTATCCATTAGCATGTTTAATTCTTTGTAATATTGAGAAAATGTAATGCAAAAAAACTTGGACTCCAACATCTTGACTTGAGAAAGAAAAGGTTGGTATGGTTATGTTGTGCACTCAAAACACATTTTCACTCAATCATTAACAATTTTGAATAAACAAAAATATGAATATTTGAAATACCCATTTTCTGTTGGTTTCATCAATAGTGCTATTGCATTTATATTAGCCCAGTTGTTTGTACCGTTAGCCACTCTTTCCTTGAAACAAATCTTATGAGTCATATTGAAAAAATACATTTAGTGATCCTAATAATATTGAATACTCTCACAATCCATGTGTAAAGGGATGCACTCCCAATTTCATATGGTCTTAGTGCAAAGGTTGAGAGGGAGTTGACAAATATTTCTTCCTTGTTCTTGTCCCAAGGGGTAATAATTCCTAGATAAGCACATGTACTCTTATGTCTAGTTGGTGATAAGATGGATGCATATATTATATTGTTCTATGTTGTTTCATATTGTCAACTATACTATGGTAGTTGGTTCTTAGAATAATATTTATTGATATTCTCTGAGATCCACTTTTGTATTGCAACTTGATTGATATAATATATTGAATATTGATTATACATAGGTCAATTGGATAGGTTAACTTGCGGGAGTCATAAATTTCTCGTACAGGTTCTGTTTGAGGTAATTATTTCACTATTGGAAAGATATTGATCTGCAGATATGAAACTTTATTTATGTGAATGGTTTGTTCCAAAAAAATTCAATTTAAGCCCTCAAAATGGCCATTGAAGGTTTCAGATGACTTTTTGGCCCCAAATTTGAAAAGTAAGACTAACCCCTAAAATGGGATCTATAAGCCAAGTGATCCAATATTTCCACTATCACAGGCCCCAATTTGCAAAACAATTTTATGTTTTTGAGGAACATTATGTTATATTTTATGTTAAAGTTTGTAATTAATGACCAAGTGGGGTCAAGGATAATTTAATGTATTGCAGAATATTTTATTAATAAATAAATGAAAGATGAGACAACAACTTAGGGAAGCTGTTAAATGAGAGTTTACTGGTCACTTGGTGGAGGAGGCTGGGTTGAGAGCAGATTGACATGTGGCAGCATCCTCAAACTACTTCTAGCTGTTGCAGGTGGCAACTTCCCTATTTTTGTGGTCATGATTCCCCAAGAAAGTGGAACAGGAGCAGGTGGTTCATTAAGTAAAAACTGACCCAAAAGACCTAGGCATGCTAATAAAACTTCCCATTGAAGACAGCTGAGGCTTCTCATTCTAGATTTGTGATCATTATGAGTGAATGAAATGTACATGTGAATTCGATGGAGGGGACTAGCTGAAGTAAGTTTGAGGGGATAAGTGCTAAAGATCTGAACTAGTGTAGTTATTCTAAGATAAGTTCATACTGCTGTAAGCAGAACTGAGTTACTGTTGAACACTCAGTGGAGTTGCAGAGGATTTCAAGACTACATCTCTCACCCATTACTTCTACCAGGAGGACCAGGAGACAAGCTCGGGGGTCCTGAGAATTGCACTCTAGCTCTTCTTCAGGAGTTGGTTGGGAGGAACAACTTCCTTAAGCTGTTGTCACCTCATCTACACTTCCAGGTTTTGCTTAGTTTAGTTATTTAAATTATTCACTGTATCTGGAAAGTTTAAGAGTTTTTAATTAATATAGTATATTTTTTGTTTTATTTCTATTAGGGATAAATAGGAGAATTATATATGTTGTGAAAATTAGTAACTAGCTAGATTAGGGTAAATTAGTATAGAAATTTCTGAGTTGATTGATAGATTGGAAAAATTACCTAAACTGTATTTTTCTACACCTTTTGCAAGGCAACACTCTAGTATAGTAGGTTTATTTATTTTCAAATAAGTAGATTCATTAAAATATGAATGCATATGCAAATGGTTACTTTCTACAGGACTTTGTGTAAATTATTTATAGAACTTCAGTTGTATTTGTGTTATTTACTTAAAGTATTTAAATGAACTAAATAAAGATAGAAGAACAAGCCTAAGTAATACACACTAGTATACGTATTATTTTTTACAGTAAAACTAGCAAAGTTACATATTATAAACCTAGTATGTAATACTAAATAGATAATATAGGAACACTAAATTATCTAAACTAGGTTTAACTTAGTAAAACAGTAAATTAGGTTAAATAATTACCCAGTTAGCTTACTTATGTGAAAATGTAAACTAGAGTTACTAAAACAACATTACTAGCTCTGTAACTTTAAAGAAGATTTAAGGTTTATAAAAGAACTGTTCTTTTATAACCAAATAAAATCATAAATTATAATTATAAAAAATCTAGCAGTAAAATCCAAAAAGTACAGAAGATAGGTAATTTTCTTCACTATTATCATTTCTCTGTTCTATCTTCTGAATTCATTTCTGCATTAATAATAATTCTTTTATCAAAGAATTTCACTGCCAATTGCCCTCAAATCATAATTCATCTGGAAGAAAACAAATTTAACTAATAATCCACTTAACCTAATTCCTCAAAGGTATTTAATAATAAACACAGCTAGCATAAAAAATAATATACAAATATTAACCAAACAGAGATACTATTAATTCAGCTTTACGCTGTAATATTTCTTATAAATATTAAAAACGAAACTGAAAAAACTAAGTCTCGGCTCACAGCCTTTACATTATCAGTCAAAGCTTAAAAGCTTGCATAAAAGTATTTATACATAAACAGAGTTCACAAAAAAAGAAAACAACCATCTGTTTCGGCTACGAAAGCCGTTTTCCAAAAACGAGAAGTGCTGTAAGAACAACCATTAAGTTTTTCTTTAAAAACCCTAAACAAATCCGCATCTAACGACCCAATGGCTTGACAGTAAGAGTGACGGCTTAAAACCAGTTCCAAACAATACTTTTATAAGTTAATCATGGCTGAAAAGGCTCGGAAAAACTAATTCTTTAAGTCTTGGCTGAGAGAGCTCGATTCAACCATTACAAAACAACCACTAGGGATTTTTAAATAAAAACAAAAACAAAAACAAACAGTGTATCTAAAAGCCATGGCCGAACCAGAACCATCTTTCACGTGGCAGAACTCTCCTAAAAACACCATACAACTCTTGCAGGAGTACCTTAGGTGAAACCAAGGCTTACTAGTTTGAATACCTTCATGAAAGCTCTATTGATGGAGTTTAACAAAAATTTGAGCCACCATTGAGGAGCCTGCACAAAATCAAAAGAAAATGAATGTTAATACATAAATCCCACAAATTAAAATTTTATACTTATGCAGAACAGTAAAACCAATTTTAGTTCTTACCAAAGGAACGACGCAGCTGTTGGAAGTTGCAGTCTCACCCTAGCCTCCCTCATGAGTTTCACGAGCCGAAATGGAGCCCTGCCGACATGAAAATGTAGTGTGCAGTATTTAGAGGTGAAGTCTTAGGCCACGGCGAGGTAAGGACCAAACCCTCATTGAGGAAACAAACAGTAAACAAGAACCTAGCACATTTTACTCAACGACTCCCTTCACATTGGTAATGGTCAAAAGCTCACAAAGTACCAAAACTCACTTAAAAAAACAACAACGAAGACAACCCAACCCTCAACACACTTCTTTGATAGTCAAAACCACCTCGCGATAGCATTAAGCTTCTCACTCACTCCTTCTACACCAGCTCGTTATGGCTCACGAAGGCCTGCGTGCAAATGAGTGGAGGTTTGACAACAAGCCTGGCAGCCACGAGCTCACAGCTCGACCACTCCATAGCTAAGACCAAGCAAACACAATTTTAGGGTTTAAGACAAGTTATATGGCAACACAAGGTCAACGAAAACCTAATCATTGAACATCAATCACGTGTCCCTCAAATCTTTTGCGAATTATGGGTCTAATGCTATATTTTGGAAATCTCATTTTAACCTACACAATCATTGTTCACAAAGTCAAAACCTTAGGATATTATTACTTGTATCATTTTCCTCGTTATATTTTTTCTTTTATAAACCTAAGACATTGTGATTAAGAGGTATTCACATTTCACTAGGGTTTTATGCATAATTTAACTATAACCTTTGCATTTATAAGATTCCCTCATTTTACTTAATGCCTACTATTGGTATCGGTATTATACAAATCAAAGGAAGATGAACCAATTTACATGGAAATACCTAACCACGGGAATCCTGGAGCTACGATTAGTATAATAATAAATTGAGAAATTACAATATATGCATTGTAATTGAAAACTCAAATAAAATAAGGTTTTATATACAAGAAAATTAAGTATAAATGCTTGATTAAGAAGAATCACTAACATAGAATGTTTAAATTTTAGAAAGAACTCAAACAAATATAAACAGTACCTTATACCAATCACTAACGACAAATATGTAGTTATGGTTGCAAGTATGTTTTAATATATCTTCTAGTTTATAAACTTCTTTTGCTACTATACTCTTAATGGCAGAGGTAGATCTGCCCTTATTATACACAATCTCAAAATGAAATACAAGTCTATAACTGAAAATACAAGAAGGAAGATTAATGGAACAAGTACTGTGATAGTAAGCATAACTGCACTAAGCCCTTTCTTTTACAATAGTGTTATTACCAACATTTTAGCTGTTTTCTAACAATAGAAATACCAACAATACCTTTTACGGGGTCAAGCTGCAAAACAAACAATTTAACTAGCATTTTATCCTATGCTAGTTGAGTGTTATTCTCGATCTGGAAATTTACTGGTAACAAAACTGCTTACCTGTTTAGAACCTATAAAAGAAGCATCACCATGACTGCGTTAGCTGTAAGCTAAGTAATCCCTGATCTCATCTAAGATTCCTTCCTACTTGACAGAAGACAGTACTAACACACTTAGCATCAGATTTAGATGTAGTTTCCTTTCCTGTCCTTCTAAAACATAAACTGCCGAGTTTAGCATCCCTAACATAGTACTTCAAGATAAACAAATAAATTACATAGAACTAAAGAAATACAATGCTCATTCTAATTACTACTGCTGAGTAACCACTAGCAGTTATTGGTTCATAGGGAGTGATATCCTTGAACATTTTATGTTACATGGAAAATTTTAAATTTTATGAATTTTTGGGTTATTACATCCACCCAAAAAGAAACAAAATAAATGACAAATTACATATTGATCCAATTTAGATCATACCTCCCCATTTTGGGAGGCTTTTGTTCTCTAGAAACTTTTACTAAATGAGGTGAGGAAATTTTTTCTCTACCTTCTCCTTGGAGTACCCTTTATCATTTTCTAGAAGTTGACGTTTCAACCTAGTTCTCCAAAGGTCATGGTACCCCTATCTAGTAGTTTTGGATTTTTTTACAAAACTATGTCTTCTACCAACTCTGCTTAAGCATCAGGTGCTATGTCCTCTTTGGTAGGTAGGACCTACTCCTCCTCTTGATCTAACATGGAAGGCTCATAAAGTTTCAAATTTTCCACATTCACTACTAAGTAAATGAGAATGTATGGGGGTAGACTGACTTTGTAGGAATTATCTCCCACCTTCTATAATACCTCAAAAGGGTCATACTACAAATACAAATACTTGATCTTCTTACCAGTACCTTGGAGTTTTTACTTGTTGAATTGTAACCAAAATCTATCCCCCACTTTGAATGATTTCTCAACCCTGCATTGGTCATGTCTAGCCTTGTACTTTTCCTGTGACTTCTTCAATGTATCCTATACTTGTAAATCTATTTTCCTAATATTATCAATATTTTTTTCAATTCTTAATTCTTCACTCATGGTGTCTTCCCTCACTCCTTCTTGCTGTCCATATACAACATCTAGAGGTGAAGGTGATATATACGTAAAACAAGTTTCAAAAGGAGAACTACCAATTTAAGTGTAGATTTCTCTATTATAAGAGTGTTGAATATATATCATATTTTCATCCTAAGTCTTCAGATGCTTTTGATTTTAACCCCTCAAAGGATGCACCAAATTCCTATTGACTCACTTATGTATATTCATATATACATGGACGGAATGTTGTAGATATATTCAACTTAGTGTCCATCTTCTCCCAAAGTGTTGTCCAAAAGGATCTGAGAAATTTGGTATTCCTTTTTTAGATGATGCTATTTTGTATCCCAAATTGCACCTAGAATTACTCAAATAAATGTGCACTTCTTATTGTCCTTTGAGAGTCTTTTACAATTCATAAGAATGCACATCTTGTTGAATATGTCAACTACCACAAATAAATAGTCATGTTCCTTCCTAGTGGTTGGAAACCCACGCTCAAAATTCACGGAAATGATTTCCCAAGGTCGGGTGGACATAGGTAAGGGATGGTATAGACCTTGCTTTATATTACTAGGATTGTTGGCACAACAAATTATGCATAATCAATATTCAATATTCTAGATATTCTTGCATCTTGAGCCAATACACGTACCTACAACTGATGTTTTTTCTGTTATTCCCCTATGTATACACCTACCTACAACTCCTCCAACTGATTTTTTTCTCTTTGGTACACCCCTATAGGGGTGCCTTTAATCTTACCGGTTCATCACTTGATTGATTCTTTTGTAAGTAAGGAAAAACATATTTCTTACTTGAGCTAATCAACTTTTTGTCTTGGTTGGAACTTACCAATGATATATTTGATTTATCTTTATGTGCATTGATAATGAAGGACTTTCCATCCTTGATTAGGTGGTATTTATTTTCTCTCCTCATGAAGACCAAATCCCTCATATACATGTAGAGGATTCCAAACAGTACACCAAACATATCAATGGGTACTAATCTAACTCCACTTCATTAAATAAAATATGCACTTACAACAAATTTGATCTTATAGTGTTTCATGACCTTGATCTTCACATCCTTGTTTACCCATTCCAATGGATAAGGGATAGGATCACCATGAAACTCCAATCCAAGATTGTTTACCAAATCAATTACTATGAGATTGACATGTGAACTAGAATCAAATAGAGCATCTACCTTGGTGTTCTAGATCTAGATCCTTATATGGAAGAGCTTTTGTATTTCCTTCTCTTACTTATGATGAAGGATACTCAGATTTACCTCCTTCTACAATAAAGTGCAAAAAATATTCTCATCCACATCTGAGATGCTCTTTATATGCTGGCTTGAATATGTGGCTAGAAGGTTCTTATTCTTGGCATCCTTAAGGTTAAGCACTAGATGTAATTTCCAACAATTTGTTTTCAGTGTGACCATTGATGTTACAATAGTTAGAGTGTTTTTTTGGATCCTTGCACTGATGTGCCATGGATTTAGCATTCTTATCTTTTCCTTTCCACTTATTCTTCCCTCATTGGAAGTGTCTCAGTTCTCTTTAGGTTTGGAACTACTTGGATATCCTTTATTATGCCCTATATTATGGGTACCATGATTGCAAAGATGCCTTGTTAACTCTCTTGGGCTTGAAGAGCATCAATTGATTTTGTAAATGACTATGTTGAACCCCTAGATACTTGAGGATTACAACTCGATTCCTGGGTGAGATACACAACATAATAACCATATTTCTAAATTTTTTGGTGTACTCTTTCACACTTTGCCATTATATTTTCTTGAAGTAATGACAATGGATCCATTGGTCCTGTACATACCCAATAGAGTAGTATTGGGACTTTCTAAGGGATTTTAAATCCTCATGCTTAGTTACTGGTGGACCAACCTCCACACTAAGTGCCTCTGTGTGGCCTTCCCATCGGGTTAATGCATGGACCTCTAATTTCAATCGAGTAGATGAAATCTTTTACTCCTCATCTACATTGTGGATAGTAAAATAAACCTTTAATTGGTGCAACCAATTATTCAACTTTAAATTATTTATATCACCTTGTAAGGTCTTGATATCCACTTTTTCTTCCATCTTAAATAATGAATCAGAAGTGGTAATGGCACTGGCTCTTTATCGGGCTCTTTCCTCATCCCCTTTGTCTCTCGATTTCCCCAATAGTTTGATTTTATTTGAGTTAGAGCATCCAAAATCACCAAAAGGTCCAAAATTTCCCTCCAAATCCTCAATGGGTATTAACATATTGCAAAATATATCATTGACTTGTATTTTCATCTTTGTAAATCACAATTCATATCCCCCCTTGATTCTTCATCGAATTGATCCACTATGGCTAGGGTTTGAGGAAACTTTTTCTTTATTTTTCCAACTGCTTGATATAGCAATTTCCCATAAAAAACATGGCTCTAATACCAATATGATCTGTAAATTGTCATAGATATTGCACTGGAACAATTCATCACAACAAATATTACAACTTAATTCATTAAGTGTTGAATTCCATAGAATGATAAATAAACTAAAACTAGAAGGAAAATGACTCGACAAAAATAACAAATCCACACAAATAACACATGATATATCCTAGGAAACCCCAATATGGGGAAAAACCTATCCAGAAGTGAGGACTATGCCTTTCTCTTTCCTTCTCCAATATGCAATGCAAACACAAAGAAAGTGGTACTGTGACTATAGAGTTACCTTTGACATTGTGGCCAGCATGACTAATACAAGATCTCCTACCGCCTCTTTTATTCTCTAATATCCACTCCCTTACTATTTCTCAACTATGGAACAATACAATAACATCATCAGAAAGGAACCTCTTCTCCTCCTAACAACGCAGTATTTAACATAACTTGATAGCCTTCTATAATTAGTTTTAAGTTTTGTACATGCCTCAACTTGTGATTAGGGTTAGGGTTTTAGATACTACATAATGTTCCTAAAATACCACAAGTGAATAGATACACATGTGTGGGTAATGAGAGCTAACATGAGATCCACTTGGTACCATGGTGGTCAACTAGATAGGTCAACTTGCATGAGGTATAACTTCCTCATATAGACTTTGATTGAGACGATTCTTGCACTATTGGAAAGGTCACCATGTTTAGAATATGAAAATTTATTCCTATGTATGGTTTGGAGATTTTTTTTCTCATTTAAACCATTAAAATTGATTCAAAAGGTTTCAAATGGTTTTTTTGGCCCCAAATATGAAAATTAAGACCTGTCCCTAAAATGGGCCCTACAAATTATTTCATCCAATCTTTCCACCCCAAAAGAACCAAATTAGATGAAAAATGATATATTGATCCAATTTGGATCAGATTTGAACCTAAGTAGAAAGGGACATTTTATTTACAACCACTCAAACTAAACTCACTTAACCATTATACACACACACACACATACATTTTTTTCCTAATAAAAAAATCATAAATTTATTTCTCCAATAGATTATAAAATTACATTGTGCATATATATGCTAAGCTTATATTCTGAATAAAATTTCAAAAAAATGTTCTAAGATCTGCTCATAGAATTACATCATAAACAAAATATCTCAATCATGAGTGCTGATAATAGTCCATAGCCTTGTTATGTATGTTGTTAAAGAAATTTAACTGCGGAAGATATTCTATTTTGTATTATTATTGTTATTACCCCTTCTGGAGATGTTGTTCCTCTGATTAGGGATTTCATTGATGTAACAGGTCATGTAAAGTCTTGAGATAAAACCTCCATTGTAAGTTGGGTCAATAGTACCCACAAAAGTATTATTAAAATGTATTTTTGAGTCTTCCAAGGAAATTCAGCCCTGGAAGTAAGCATAAGTCAACCCATTTGTGTTATCAGGCCTATCAACTGATCAATATAAATAGGAGAGGTGCCTCCCTCATTTGGACAAGCAACATAACTCAGCAGTTGCACTAGAGAGAGAAAGAGCAGTCTAGTATTATTCTTAAGATCTTATAAATCTATCATTTGGGTCTTACATTGTACTTGGTTGAATTATATCAGAAATTTTTGTAGGGTTTTCTTCCCCATGAGGGTTTACCAAGATGAATCTCTGTGTTCTTTTGTCTAGTTGTGCTTGTCTTTATTTCAGTGATCCTTTTGTATATCATTATGATGTTATGATGACACATGTTTTTAGATATTGTATAACCATTGAAATATTAACATGATATCATAGCCACCCTGAAAGAGGTATTTTTGCATCCGAAACACTGCTACAACTACCACTACTGGAGATTAGGGTTTCATTTTTGAAAATCCTAGAAGTAAAAAGATAGTCATCTTGGGACTTTCTCTATAAATAGAAATTGGAGAAGTATCACGAGATGAAACTTTGATAGGATGAAGGTGAGATCCTACTGTACCATGTGTGAGAGTTTCATATTCATGTTATCTACACTTCAGGAGATATGATTCCTCCAAATCAGGGTTCTAGCCTCCTTCAGAATACAATCATAAACATGTGACCTAGGGAGAATTGCTATATCTCGGGATAGGAAGGTCCAAATAAAATTTGCAAGATGATGCAGATAGGGAATGGAATTTAGTTTTCGTGGTCCACGTTTCAAACCCCAAAGGTGAAACAATGATATGTGGAATTCCATACAACTTTTATATGCTGAACATTCCTTAAAGAAGTCACCTCGGGAAAATTCACATAAGTCCCACTTGGAGAATACAATTATGCTCTAACCTATGAGGTTACAAAGAATATAGATACATATATATTAGTATGAAGTTTTATACCTAGAGGAGTAGGAAATTAAGAGATACCATAGAATCAATATCATACAATTCTGTAGATGAAATTGGAGAAAACTAGGGCTTCCTATTCCGGGCACTTCCCTCCACCGATCAATTGAAAAAGGAGGACTATCAAAATCGCCTTATGAGGGAAAATATGTCTATGGAATAAGTTTATCATTCTGTAGATTTTCAATTCTTAACCTAACACTACTACCGTAGAGAACTCAGGCATCAAATATTTTGTATTTCTGTCCACAATTTTGGGAAAATGAGTATGCTTCTCAGCTCACCTTGAAGAGGCACATATTTCTATCCAATTGAATCCCAAAGATACATAATTTGAAAAATTAGGGTTTCTCTATCAAACCCTAGGTCCACCAGAATCAGTCTTCAAGAAAATAGTTCAAGCAAGCATAAAGTTGAACAATCTCATTGGTAAGTTCTATCCTCTCTATTTCCATTTGATATTCTCATTTTGACAAACAGTACCAAGCTTGAGAACAAGATTGAAGGGATTAATAATATCTGAGCATGGAAGTATGGAGTGCTGGAGAACTATGTCAAAGAAGAAGATGCAGATCCAGAGGGAGATGAAGCCAAAGCACAAGAAGGACATAGTCAAATCCAATAGGATTATCTCTGTCTCCATTGGATCTCACATGTATCATCCTTGTAGAATCTGAAGGATATGTTCGATACAATTACTAGCATGTACAAAGAAAATAATATCAACATGAATATGACATTAAGGAACTAGATGAAGAATGTGAAGATACAGTCTCATAGACCATGCAGTCTTGCTTCACAAGGGTTTCTCAAATCAAGGAACAACTTGAAGTAGTCAAAGAAAATGTGGAAGAAGGGGAGATTGTTATGACCACCTTGAATGGCATCCCAATATCATGGGATTCATTCATTCGAGGAATATGTGCAAAAAGGAAGCTAGTATATTTCAACAAACTATGGGAAGAATGCACACAAGAAGAAGCTTGGATCATAACAAGAGAGGATAAGATGGGAGAAACTAAAGATCAAAATATTACAATTTATAGTCCAAGTAGAAATCATAGAAAGGAGGACGATCATCACAACGAAAAACAAAAGTAATTTAGAAGAGATGCTTCCAACATTTGATGCTACTCTTGTGATGAGAAGGGACACTACTCCATATATTGTCCCAGAAATAGAGGCTCCTTCAACAAGAAGTCAAACAAGAAAGGATATCATGCTCACACTGCTGAAGATGATGAACCAACTAATAAAATATTCTAAGAAGAAAAGGAAGATTCCTTAAGTAATGAGGAATATGAATTCTACTAGTGAATAAAAATATCATACTCTTATCCATTTCAACACTAGATAAGAAGGAATGCACTTAGTGACACTCAGAACTAGTACACGGGTTCCCAGAATTAGATTATGAAGTAGAAGGATCCAGTTATTCTTGCAAGGATATAAGGATCAAGAAGGATTCCTCCCACCAAACAAACAAATACATGTTACCATAATCATATGATTAAGTAGAAGTCTCCAATTATTCTTGCAAAGACATAAGGATCAAGAAGGAGTTCACCCACCAAAAAAACAAAGACAGGTTCCCAGAATTAGATGATGAAGTAGAAGCCTCTAGTTATTCTTGCAAGGACATAAGGATCAAGAAGGAGTCTATCAAACAAACAATGATAAGTATTTCAGTTGTCATTTCCTATATACCTAGTTTCTTAAATAACGTTGTTTAGTTGTGTACCTATCTATGTTCAAGGAAATGTATTATGCATGATAGAATGTTTGCATTAATGGACAATATACTACTAATATGCATATTATGGGTAAGTGGCCTATGGTGCTATACAACATTCCATTTCTACCTATCTATAATGAAACCTCTTTGCTGACATATTGGGATTAATGCATAATATCAATAAAGTTATGGTAGATATGGAAGGCATCTAGAAAGATTCCGTGTGTATACGGGATATGGTTGAATGTTGTATTGGCTAAAATAGTTGCATGATTATATATTTATGCATAATAATTTGTCATTATGAATATGTCTTGAATATTATCAAAATGTTTCTAACCATGCAACTGATTTATTTGACTTGTAGTAAATATTGTGAGCAATCACCTACAAGAAAAGAAGGATGAGACTTGTTCCAAAGAACAAGTGCCAATAGTTCAGTTAGAATATTCACTCCAATAAACATACATGAAGATGAACCTAAAGCTACCACGGTCAGAGACACCATGACAAAAGAAAGAGATTCAAAAGAATATAAGAATCATGATATGAGCTAAAGAGAGTAGTAGATCCACCTTGAGAACTGAACACCATCTTGGGCACAAGATATAATTCAAGATGAAGAAAAGTATGAAGGGAATTCCAACGAAAGTAAGAGACCTCATATACACTCTAGTTATGTGCCATTGTTGAGTGACATCATTGATGCAGATCCTTCCAATTATGAAAAGGTATCGAAGGAGAAATGGAAGAAGACTATGATCAATGAGTACCAGTTGATATTGGCGAATGTGTATAGGATGCGGTTTTGATACCTAAAGGTAAGTTCATAGTGTCTTCCATGTGGATCTACAAGATCAAGTATGGAGCAGATGGAAACATCAAGGGATACAAAGCAAGGTTCGTGGTTTCTCTCAGAAACATGGATTAGACTATGGCATGACATATTCCATTGACCAGAAACACTTCTAGTAAAGTAGAAGTGTATATTGAGCAAATAGCCACATGTGTACAAAAGGATTATTATGAGCTTAGAAGGAACCCATGGATAAGCATACGAGGAGCTTGAAGATTACCTAGAGTGATGAAGATCTTAAAATTTTCTATAAGGTTGAAGATGGAAGCCTATAGAGGACAACAAGATCATACATGGATGCAAGATGAACTTTTTAACAAAGTTCAAGATAAAGGAACTTGGTATCTAGTGACCTGATATGGATACATAGAAGATCAGTAGCAGAGTATGCTACCTGTCACTCTAGTACATAATGTTTCGATACATAGAGTACAAGTGTAGAGGGAGGATGATGCTACGCTTCAGAGGGAATGACTACAAAAGATATCCAGGTTTGACATGGTACGACATGATGGAAAAATTCCTGGTGAACTAAGGATTTACCAAGAGTAAAGCAGGTTTCGACCTTTACATTAAGGTTCAATGCGGAATACTAGTATATTTCGATGACCTGAAAGGAGAGGACGAACTCATTGTAGATGTAAAGAGGAAGTGAAAGAAAGAGAACCTCAGGATGATGTCTTAGTTGGGATCGGGTATGATCTCATGGATTAGAAGAAAGCAAACCAGTTTTTCCCTTTGTATAGTTGAGGCCGAGTACATTGCAGCATGTTCAGCCTGTAGCAAAGCAATGTGGCTTTGAAAACTATTGGCAAGATTGTTTGATTTTAGTATTTATTGTGACAACCAGAGTTGAAGAGAACCCAATGTTTCATAAAGTCTAGGATATTGTGTAGAGAAGAGCCGTGAAGCTCTAGTATGTTCCTATAGAGGAACAACTTGTGGATGTACAAGAAAAGAAAGATGAACCCAAATAGAGATCCCAGTTGTATCTTCGTGGGTAGATCCCAATATGGTTGGTGACATCATAGAGGGTGGATCCTAGTATGACTAGTCGTATCACTAAGGCTATATACCAACATGGTTGGTGGAATCCTCACAAGGAGTATCCCAGGAAGGTTGGTCATATCTTCAAATAGAAAGATACCAATGAGATGTGGTCCTGCATTCATTTGTGGATGTTGTGGTATGGCATTAATTTGTAGACATTGTGGTCTAGCATTCATTTGCAGACATTATGGTTTGACATTAATTTATATATGTTTTGTCTTGACATTCATTTGTGTACGTTGTGGTCTGACATTCATTTGCAGACTTTGAGGTCTGGCATTCATTTGTAGACGTTGTGGTCCAACATTCATTTGCGGATGTTGTGGTATGGCATTCATTTATAGATGTTTTTATTCAACATTCATTTGCAGACATTGTGGTCTAGGATTCTTTTGCAGATGTTGTGGTCTTGCATTCATTTGCGGATGTTGTGGTCTTGCAATCATTTGCGGATGATCCAACGTCTTTTGATGCTATGGGTAATTTCACATTAAATTGCGATGTTTTGTTGTGTTTGTGTAACATTGCAAGTGATTCTTAGGATGAGGATACTTGTGATGATATGATGCGATGAGATGTGATGTGACAAGATGTGATACTCGTGATGATGCAACGAGATGTGATACTCATGATGATGCAATGAGATGTGATCTTCATGATGATGCAATGAGATGTGATGCTCATGATAATGTGATGAGATGTGATGCTCATGATGATATCATGATATGTACTCGTGATGATGTGATGAGATGTGATTCTCATGATGATGTGACGAGATGTGATGCTTGTGACGATGTGATGAGATGCGATGCTTATGATGATACGACGAGATATGATGCTTGTAATGATGTGTCGAGATACAATGCTCATACAAATGTGTTCCTTTGATGATCTAGATGTGATGCTATGTTATGGTGATATTCCATGGATGATGATAATGTTGATGTAGTTGTGAAAACTTCCTATGACATATAGATTCACTAGTCAGTTGTGCAGATGTATTGTTGTGTTATAGAATATCTTCCTTGTTAAGAGGGAGTGGTAAATAAATGTAATTGCAGAAGATATTATATTTATTATTATTATTATTACTACCCCTTCTGGATATGTTTTTCCTTCGATTAGGGATGTCATTGATGTAATTGGTCATGTAAAGTCTTGAGGTAAAACCTCCATTGTAAGTCGAGTCAGTAGTACCCACAAAAGTATTATTAAAATGTATTTTTGAGGCTTCCAAGGCAAGTTAGCCTTGGAATAAAGGATAAGTTGGACCAACTGGGTTATTAGGCCTCTTAATGGATCAATATAAATATGAGAGGAACCTCCCTCATTTGTACAAGCATCATAACTCAACAGATGCACTAGAGAGAGAAAGAGAAGTCCATCTAGGAGAGAGGAAATAGTCTAGTATTATTCTTGAAATATTATAAGTCTTATCCTTTGGTTCTTACATTGTACTTGGTTGAATTCTATATCAGGAAATTTTTCTTGGTTTTCTTCCCCATGAGGGTTTCCTAGGATAAATTTATGTGTTCTTTTGTCTGGATGTGCTTGTCTTTATTTCAGTGATCCTTTTGAATATGGTTATGATGTTATAATGTTAAATGTTTTATATCTTGTATAACCATTGAAATCTTAACATATGTCAGTTATATATTTGTATAAAAAAATAACACACATCTGTATAAGTAAAGTTCCATGAAAATTCCACAGTATTTAATATGTAAAGGATCCTAATGGAGCAAAGAATAAACTATATAATCTTCAAGTGTGCCTCATGTCTAATGTATCAGGAAATTTCATAAAAGGCCCATGATAGAATTGGAAATTTTAATCACTGTTATGTTCTTCTATTTAAACTATCCATTATCCAAGTGAAGGATCTCTTTACAAAGGGCATATGTAGTCCTGTTCCATTCCTTGTAGACATGCATACATGAGAGGAAATTAAAATTTTCTTTAATTTCAAATATCTCTTCTAATAATGATGACAGTCAAGTGTGTGTACATCTTTAATTTCCCTTAATCTAGTTTATGGCTAGCTAGAATCACCAAACGATAGGAAATTTTGACAACCATTTTCCACAAAAAAAATAATAAGTATTTTGAGGGATACTTGTTCAACATAGTTATTAGGTCCTTCCCCAAATCCCTGTGAAATATTAAAGAAGTAATATTTTGAAAAATGTAGAATGGCCTCACCACCACATCGAGCCTTATCATTCCATGATGCTCCCTCGAAGTATTCCCATGGCATGGATTTATTTATTTTCACCTCCATTATTCTTTGAATTGGAGCTTCTCCCTTGCATTGTGGACAAAAAATAGTATGAAAACATTATTTCAGATTGCCAAATTAAGAACTATTTGTCTTCTCCTGGAAAATTTTGTTGTTCCTAGCTATCCAAATACCACAAGAAATAATAAGAGAAAGATATTTGAAAGGTCGAGTCAATATGTTTGACAACTAGACTTTGAGGGGCAATTCAGCCAAATATTCATTCCAAATTATCTCACTTCCTATCATTCTCAAAACTCCTGCCACACCATCCCAGTGAAGGGGAATTTCATAAATAGATTTTTAACAGTCTCCTCATTCGATTTACATAAAGAACACCAACCTAGGATTTCTATTACGAGTTCATGTATATTGTCCCAATTTGGAATTTTGTTTTCCAATACACACCACATTCATATATGAGCATTTCAAGGGCACTTCAAATTCCACAATTTATTCCACCACCATTGAACTTACCCATTGAAAGTATCAGCATTCAACTAAAGGTGTCCCTACTTAGGAGTATATATTCCAATCATAACATGATCCCAAATCAATCCGTCCTCTTAATCTCTAATATGAACATGACCATCCTTAAATGAATTTATATAAGTGTTCCACAAGGCCATGTCTTCATTTTACAGTCCCATCACCTTGGATAACAACCATTCTTGACTCCATAGGGTAGTGGAATGTGGGTCAACCACCTGGTTTATTGTAAAGAAACCTATCTCTTGAATGCTTTCCACCAATTCCAATGGAATATAATGATGACCTCCACTCTCGGGCCATGGATCCAACCCAATATAAACATTGCTTCCATTTACAATTCTCTAGGCCATTCCTTTCCTAATAAGATCAAATGAGTTTACCACAACTTTCTAAATGATAGACACATTATCCAACTTCTTGGTTGGGGAGAGGACCCAATCAATAATGGAATTGGTGCTATATACTTTTGTTCAACCACCATTTTCCACAAACTAGTAGTGGGCAGGAGTCTCCATACACATTTCACAACCAAGTATTTTGAGAATAGTAAGGATTTTTTTTAAACCCAACCCCTGAGGGATTTTAGAATTGAGATATTCTCCCATTTGATCCGAGGCACAACATAAAGTTCCTTATGTCTACTCCATAAAAATTTGAAACACAACCCTCTAGCCTTGATCCAGATTTATGTAAGAACGCAACACAATACACAAATAACCATAGAAACAAATATGCAGTAGAAATAACACTTCATTTCATTAATCAAAGAACTGAAACTTGTTTACATACAGAATGGAAATAAACTAGCTAGAGTGTTGGTATCTTATCTCTGAGAAGAGATGTGGCGGCTACATGCCTTTGAACTCTGTGTTACAATGAGGCTCGAAGGCCTATATATTATTGAGAAACAATGGAAACCCTACACATCCAAAAACCTAACCCTAGGAGGTGAAACGCCAGAATGTGGGCCCCGTTGGGTAACTTGGTACATCAATTTACTGGGGTCGTAACTTTGGCATACTACCTCCGTTTGACGTGCATGATACATCGTTAGAAAGATATATTCATGGACTACATCCATAATTAGAAAGTATAAATTTTGGAATGGACTCATATTTTCCCAACCATTCGATGCCAAAAAAAACGTCGTTTAGGGCCTCAAAACGACTTCGGAAGTTTAGGACCCAAAAACTGCCAAAAACAGTAAATTGTGCTACAATTAAGGAAACTGGAAAACTGAAAGAAACAATGGTGGGGGTCCAAGTGAAATAGGTGGGTGGCCACCAATATCCTCCTAGATCGTTCCTCCCCACTTAGGAAGCAATGGTACCCATTGTGTTGAGTTCCTCCATGAGATGAGGAAACTTCTGCTGAAGTTGGTCCCTAGGGAGCCACTTTCCCTGGTGAAGGAGTTGGCCTGCTTTGACAACTTGATATAGTTGGATATTTCGCTGGTGGGTGTTCTTGATATATGTTTCCATAAGCTGATCAATCATGGCTTGTTCCATGCAATTGCGGTTTAGCTCTGTTGGTTTGAGTTGTTCTGCCATGTCTGATGTGTCCAGTAGAGGTGGAAAGTAGGGTCGAAGGTGGTCCACATTGAACACTGGGTGAAGACCAAGGAATGGTGGAATAATGAGCTCAAAGGAATTTTTTCCGATAGCCTTGGTGATGGTGTATGGTCCATATCGAAGCGGGCCAAGCTTGTGGTGGGGTCCAGCGAGGCGCTCCTTCTGCAAATGTAGCCACACTTTGCCACCCACCTGAAAGTTGTGTTGCAACCGATGCTGATAATGTCACTGCTTGTACTTAGCATTGGATCTATCCAATATGTCATGAACCTATTGGAAAATGTGTTGAATGCGATCAATGAAGCTGTTCACCTTGGAAACTTTAGATTGGACATGAGCTGAATCAGCCCGAGTAGCTGCAAATGGCATGGGTACGTCAATGGGACATAGTGGTTGGAATCCCAAGACCACCTGAAAGGGGCTGTGGTCGGTTGAGCTATGGAGGGACCGGTTATAGCTATGTTGTACATAGGGGAGGCTCTCATCCCATGTGCGTGGATGCTTTGAGTTGTACATGCGCAAAATGTGTACGATCATCCTATTGACGACCTCTGTCTGGCCATCAGTCTAGGGATGGAAAGCTGTGGACTTTGTGAGCTTGTTGTATAGCATTGACCATAGGATAGACTAGAATGTACTAAGAAACCTGCTGTCCCAATCAGAGATTATAGACTGTGGGATCCCAAAGTGTACCCATACTCATTCAAAGAAGAGTTTATTGTGGCTTCTGCTGTGATATTCTTCTTGCAGGCCACCATTATGGCCATCTTTGAGAATCTGTCAACGACCACGAACACATAGTCATTTCCATGCTCAGTAGAAGGAAGGCCTGACATGTAATCCATGGAGATGGATTCCCAAGGTCGACTAGGGGTAGGCAACGGAGTATAGAGGCCTTGCTTCTTGATGGACGGTTTGGCAATGGCGCAGGCAGTGCAGGATCATTTGTACTTCCTGATGTCCCATCGAACGTTCGACCAATAGAAATACTTCTGCAATACTGCCACTGTTTTCTTGACCTCAAAATACTCAGTGACCTGACTGTAGTGTGCTTCCCAAATCATCTTAGCACACTCGCTTGAAGGAACACAAAGGTGTCCCATGTGACATAGTAGTGCATCTTGGAGGTGAGAATTTGGAACTTGGTTTCCCTCTAAGAGCTTCATGTATGTGTGGCTGAATTCTAGATCGCTATGGTAGAGAAGTGTCCAATCAGAAGTCTCGTTCCCACAAGAGTTGAGCATGGTGGTTATCGCTAGAATCGGTGGTCGGATGAGGCAGTCTGCAACATTGTTGGTGCTTCCCTTCTTCTACTTGATGTTCAAATGAAATTGTTGTAGATATGTGGACCACTTTTGATGGCGATTGTTTTGTAACTTACCCTGTGTCTGTATGAACTACAAGGGTCGGTGGTCTGTGTGGATGATTGTTTCCTTCCCCAAAATGTAATGCTTCCATTGTCGACAATCCTATACAATGGAATACATCTCTTTGTCATAAGTGGAATATTTGCGGACTATGTTAGATAGTGTCTTAGTGTGATATGCCAATGGATTCCCTTGTTGAGTAAGGACTTCCCCAATATCATAGTCAGAGGCATCTATCTCAATCTCAAATGGTTGTTGCAAGTATGGTAATGTTAGCACCGGGGCACAGCAAAGGTGATGTTTCAATTCTGCAAACTCCTTCTATTGAGTTTCCAACCAGCAGAATTTTTCTTTCTCTCCTCCCTTGGTGACTTGAATCAAGGTCCAAGTGATATGAGAGAATCCCAACACGAACCTGTGGTAGAAATTAGCAAGACCCAGAAAGTTGCGAATATCTATTAGAGTAGTTGGGGCTGGCCAATCATGAATGAATTGGATCTTAGTTGGATCCTCATGTACCCCACACTCATCAATAATGTATCCCAAACACTGAACCTAGGTCATGCCAAAAGTGCAATTGTCAAAATTGGCACACAACTTGTGCTTCCGCAGTGTTTAGAGGACTTGTCAAATGTGGTGGAGGTGCTCTTCCCAGGTCTGGCTGAATATCAGGATGTCATCAAAGTACACTACTACAAATGAGTTGGTGAATGGCCGCAATATGTTGTCCCTCAGTCTCATGAAGGTTGCAGGAGAATTCGTCAGCCCGAAAGGCATGACCAACCATTCGAAAAGGCCCTCCTTGGCTTTGAAGGCAGTCTTCCACACATCGGTCAGTTTGATCGGTACCTGGTGATACCCGAACTTTAAGTCGATCTTGCTAAAATATTTTTCCCCTTTAAGTTGGTCCAAGAGGTCACCAATCCGTGGGATTGGGTACCTATTCTGGACAATGATCTTTTTCAGCGCCCGATAGTCAATACAGAGTCTCCAAGTCCCATCCTTCTTCTGTACCAACATGATCGGGCTCCCACAGGGAGATGAAATTGGCTGGATGTGACCCTTTTGTAGCAACTCCTGAATTTGTCTCTTGATTTCATCATTCTCCAGAACAGAGCGTCGATAGATCGGTCCATTGGGTAGCGGCGCACCTGGGGTCATATCGATGGGGTGCTTGACCTGATAGTGCAGAGGCACCCCTATGGGTAAGGTGAATATGTCCCAGTACTCCTCCACAACCTTGTACATTTTTTGTTGTCATGAGGAGGGGCCCTTTCTGGAGGTCATGGCCACGATCTTCTTCTTTTCTTGAGGGCGGATCATCAAGAAAACAAATTTCCTTGTTTTGGAAATGAGCTTACTGCATTGTTTTGCAGTAACCAAAGAGATAGCGAAAGGAGGTGGTACCTCTGGTATCATGTACAACTTATCTCCCAACATAACAATAACAGCACGAGGTCGAGACTCATACACAGCATGTCATTTCCATAAGTATGGTTGACCTAATAATACATCACAAACATCAAGAGGAGAAATATCACATAATACCTCATCAGTGAAGGGCTTGATGTTGTAGGGAAGGCGACACTGCTGGCTGACGCGGAGTTCCCGTCCTTCGTGAAGCCACCCGATGGTGTAGGACTGTGGGTGTGCTATGGTCTGCAAGCCCAATTGCTTCACGACCTCTACTAAAATGAGGTTCTTTTGGCTCCCAATGTCGATAATGAACTGTAGTGGGGAACCCTTCACCCACATTTGGGAGTGGAAAAGACGCTACTCCTCTGAATCTTCTGGCTCTTCCTTTTGGATCTTTGTGGTGGAAATGGTGGCATTGGGCTCTGCATCGATAATATTCTTCCCTCTGTCATTCCCCTTCTCGGGTTTTGATTCACTGTCAGAGTATGCATCTGATTCGGAAGCCTTTATCTCAGCCACCAGTGACTGCTTGGCACGACACTCACTTGTGTTGGGAGTGGGGCTCTTATGGAACTTGCACCACTTTCCTGCTTCCTTCTTTGGCTTCGTAGTGTTGCTCTTTTCTTATGGATTTGGAAAGTTGTATTGAGTCACCATGCCTTGGTTGTGTCCTTGGTTCTATGGATTGGGGGCACCTTTCGCTTGCTTTTGTTTCGTAGATCCAAAGTCTTTATTTTTTTGTTTGAATTTTTGCTCAATCTTGGCAGCATACCGGTATGTCATACCAAGCGAGGAGATGTTGAGGAACTCCATTTCCTCCTGAATGTATCTGTGTAGACAACTGCGGTACTTCAGAACCAATTGTTTCTCTGAATCTTTAATACCCAGCTTGGTGCACAAGGTATGGAACAGATTTGTTAGTTCATGCACATCTTGATCTCTTTGCTGCCTCAACGTAGTCTATTGTATGTACTCATCCTCATATCTCCCAACGGGATAATATTGTCCCTTTATGGCATCTCAAAAAGACTTCCAAGTGGGTACGGCCGAGAATAGAGAGGGTTCCTCCTCGTCCTTTCTCTCGCGATAGGTTTCGCACTAGTCCTTAACATGGGGGGCGGCTTTGAGTAGTGAAAAAGTAATATTTTCTCGGTCAAAAAATCCATGAACTGAGAAATATCCTTCTAATAGATTCAACCATCTATTTATGAAATCTGCATCTATTCGTCCATCAAATATGGGAATGTCAAAGTTTACTTGTACCTTAAAAGGGGTTGTGCCTCCAGAGTGGCTGCTAGATGCAGATGCGCCGCCAGTGGGAAGTCATTGAAGGATCTGGGAGAAGTTATCCATCATCGCATTCCTTTGTTTTTCAAGGGCCTCCTCGAGCAACATTTTGATAGGATATTCTGCGCCCTCATCTTTCTTTTCATCCCCCATGGGTGGCTATCAGTATTTGCGAGGTTGATATTGCAAATGTTCAACCAGATCGAACCCTAACTATTTATACCCTGCCCTCATTGGGGACATGCAAAGAAGGATCGAGAAAGAGCAGATTGCTCTGATACCACTTATCCGAATTTATGCAGGAACGCAACAGAATACACAAATAACCATAGAAACAAGTATGCAGCAGAAATAACACTTCATTTCATTAATCAAAGAACTGAAACTTGTTTACATACAGAATGGAAACAAACTAGCTAGAGTGCTAGTAGCTTATCTCTGAGAAGAGATGTGACAACTACATGCCTCTAAACTCTGTGTTACAAGAGGCTCGAAGGCCTATATATTATTGAGAAATAATGGAAACCCTACACTTCCAAAAACCTAACCCTAGGAGGTGAAATGCCAGAATGTGGGCCCCGTTGGGTAACTTGGTACATCAATTTCCTGGAGTCGTAACTTTAGCATACTACCTCCGTTTGATGCACCTGATACATCGTTAGAAAGATACATTCAAGGAATACATCTGCAAACAACAAATATCCCATTTGAAACAAACTCATATTTTCCCAACCATTCAATGCCGAAAAAACATCGTTTAGGGCCTCAAAATGGCTCCAGAAGTTTAGGACCCGAAAACTGCCAAAAATAGTAAATTGTTCTACAACTAAGGAAATTGGAAAACTAAAAGAAACAATGGTGGGGGTGCAAGTGAAATAGGTGGGTGGCCACCAATATCCTCCTGGATCAAGCCTTATCCATAATTCCTTTTGGAATCCATGCCAAAGACATCTAATATATAGGGATGGATTTCAACACATATTTAACTAGGACAAACCTACCTTATCTAGATAGCCACTTATGGAACCACACATGGATTTTTTTTCTAGTTTTGTAATCATCCACATCCAATCCTTTTTCAGATAGTTATTTGGTTTTAAATGAAAATCATGGTATTTTAATCCATAATCCAAATTAATTTATGAAAAAGAAGAATGTGCTTTGTAGAAACTTACCTCATCCTCATCCATATTAATACATGAGCGAGTCGAATTTCAAAAATTTATAAGCATCCATCTAGCTTGACAAAACAAATCCAATATTTTTTCCAATTTGTGCACATCAATCCGAGATCCATCATAGAATATATTGATGTCATCAATAAAAAGGATGTTGGTAATATGAAGGAGTTGGGTAATCCTGATCCCTTTTATATTGCCTGAAATTTTAGCCTGTTTCAAAGATAAAATCATACCTTCAACAACCAGAAGGAATAGTAGGGGAGATAGTGGACATCCTTGTTGAATCCCTCTTTCTACTCTAAATAAAAATGAAGCAAAACAATTGACTAGAACTAAAAAAGAAACCCATGTAATGCATATCATGATCCAATTTATGAAAGGAGCCACAAATTTGATATGAGCGAGTTGAAGCTTGATATAGATCCAATTCACTCTATCATACACCTTAGATAGGTAAATTTTGATGACAACTCCTTTTTCTTTTATGTATTTCATACTATGCAATACCTCTTAAACCACCCCTATAGCTTCATGGATTGTCCTCCCTTCTAATAATACAATCTGTTTTCTTAAGATATTCTTTGACAATATAACCTCGATTCTCCTTGCTATGATTTTTTCCTAATTTTGTATATACCATTAACTAGAGAGATTGGTTTTAAGTCATCAAAAGTGACGAGATTATCAAATTTTGGAATGAGCACAATGAAAGAAGAGTTGAAAGAATCCAGTATTCTCCTAGATACCCTAGAGTCCTCCACCATATTCAACAAGTAATCCTCTAGATTATCATAAGTGTCAAGAAAAAATTCAACTGGCCATCCATCTAGCCATGGGATCTTATCTTTCTGATAACTATGAAGAACCTCAATTAATTCGTCCTTTGTAAACTCAACCATTAAATCCATATTATATTTCTCATCAACAAAACTTGGAAATGATTGAGTGATCCAAATGATATTTGCAATTGAGGCTCTTTCCTGAGCCTTGTAGAGAGACTAGAAGTGATATTTACCCATTTTAGCCAATCCTTCAAAATTTGAAATATCCCTTCCATGTTGATATGGCATACCCCAAATCATATTTCTTAGAGCTCTATCTTTGGAAAAGGCTTAGAAATTTTTGTATTCTCATCCCCACTCTTTCTTCATATGGCATGAATTTTTAGACACTACACCTCTTCTTGCTCCGCTAATAGTTTCTTGCGCTGGTTCTCCAATTGATAAAGGAGATTCTTCGAATAATTTGTTAAGAAAATCCTAAATTTAGAATCATACATGGATTAGAGAGTTTCTTCCACCTTTATTAGGTCTTGATTATCCGAGATCTTCTTCTAATGAGCCCATTTTATAGTTATTTGTTTCATTCTTTTTAGATTGTTAGAAAAATTAACTAAAGCTAAAACTATAGAGCTAGGTTTTGTGTGCTTCCATACTTTTTTCATGAATGCATCAAATTAATCCCTTTAACTAATTGGAATTTAATTTGAAAATGATAGGGCGGTTTCTTCCCCTTTCCCTTTGTTTCCAGAAAATTGTGGTTTTGGTTTGATTCACCCCACTACCAACCCATTGTCTCACACTCTGCATATTTTCTACCGGCTGAGCAACAATAAGAAATCTATCCTACCTTTTTACAATTCAATCCTCTCCGAAACACATATTTCTCGAACTAGGATTTAAGATAATTGGTTGAATGTCCATAAGGACTTTATATTCTAAGTGATTGAGAAAATAGCTCACCATAGGGTCAAGAGTAGACTTGGGTCCCCACACCTATGAGGATCCTAAAGTAAAATTGATATCTCCACCAATGATGAGATTCAAGGAGTTGATAGAATATTTGATCAACAATCCATCCTAGAATTAATTCCTATCCCCATAGGGCCCATATATATTGAGAATAGTAAAATATAGACCTAATTCTTACACCATCACTTCAATAGCTAGACCAAAATCAAAATCCCAACAATCAGTGACCGTAATAATGGTTGAATTCCATCCCATTACTAGTCCTCCATATTGGCCTCTCACCTCTGATGCGATAAATTGCCAATAATTGAATAAATATTTAAGACACTTTACAATATGTACTCCCTCACCCAGAGTTGCCTGAAGAAGTATAATATATGGATAATTATTTAAGACCAGTCTTTGCAATGAATTTTTTTGAACGGGTTCACCAAACCCATAAATTAAAAGAAATCAATTTAATTTGGAAACCCTTTTAAGGGTTCTCATTTATTTAAGAGCCCCTACAATGGAAGATTGTTTTCCAGTTGCTAATTCGAGCCCAGTTTTTTCCTAAGATGTTGACAAGTTTGTTCCTCTCCCCCTCATTTTATCTAATCCAAAGAATTTCAAGCTTTTGTCCTAACCGCTTGACGACAGGCCATTTTTCACTTTGAAATGACTTAGGCCTCAGGTTATATCGAATTAATTCCTCCTATGAATCCTTAGAGGATTCATTATATGTGGAAACTATGGCTTATTACACCATGCAATGCACCCAAATACTGGGACAATGAGTTGAACTAAAGGGATTACTCAATGAAAGAGTAGCTTTAAAGTCCATGAGTGATAGGGAATATGTAATACCCCCATTTTTACCCCTAGATCATATTTGCTAGATAATGCAAATATAGTTAAAATATGATGTATGATTCCTAGCGTGGAGCTTAAGTCCAAGGCCTTGGTAGTCAAATATCAGATTGTAACTGGAACACATTTTATATTTCGTCAACCATGTACTAGTAAGCCATGAAAATTGTAAAAGCATGTAAATATTTATAAATGCAAATAAAACCCCCAAAATTGGATATGGAAGCAACTAAAATGAGTGGGCTATGTGTATCCACTAGGGAGAGGTGAGGGGGTTATGGGATTGAACCCTGTGTTTCCAATTGTCATCTTGAGAACCCATACTATCTATCCATGTTGCCATTTATTTCCATTGTAAGGAAGTAGTTGGGAAAATCAGCTCATAAAATTAATGGAGCATGGGAAACCTAGAATTTTGTATGGATGAGTATGGGATCAATTTACTTGAACCATAAGTAAGATCCTTGATGGGAATTTGTTTTTCACCTTCCCCAATCCATTGTTGAACAAGGAGAGAGCATTTCAGAGCTAGTAATGCATTCCCAACAATGTAATCTGTAGAAATCACAACTAGGAAAGAACCCACGTTTTGAAGTGCCCAAAACCCCCATAATTTCATGCGAGGAGTAAAATATAGTGGGGTATCCATAGATATAAACCCCAAGGAAAAATTGAGAGTGTAAGAATCCCAAAAATCCTTGGGAAAACCCAGATTTGGAAGCTCGAAAGTGAAATTCGTGTTTGACAGTCATATGACCAGAAATTGGCAAATCCAAGAGTGGATTGAAGCGGGAGTGAGATTAGAAGTTGGAGTTTCTTGATAAACCTAGTGAAGGAAATAATATATGAATGTTTAGTAGCTTGGACCTTTCTATGCCCACTATTAAGAGCACTAGAGGGAAGGGGCACCAGAGGGACTGTGTAGCAAAGAAGGGGACCTTCCTTGTGTTGGGTGTTGTAGGTATGTCCTTCCCTGCCTCCCTACGTGCTTAGAAATCCCAACTGTGTGTTGGATTAACTTGAATAATTGCACCTATGGCTATGAGTGGGCCATAGTAGTTCCTCTTTAGTGGATACACAAACCAACTCGGGGGTGTTCTCTCAGCTAAAAGAATATAGTATGGAAAGAGACCTACGATTGGGTGGAACGTTTCTCTCCCATATCCAGTTGCTTGGATGACTTCAATTAAAGTTAAGTGTTTATTGTTATCTTTTTTTATGCTTAATTGATGTGTTATGAATAACTATTAATTGCTAAAATTGCATGAACAGACTCAACATGAAATGTTCCGTTGGATTCCTATAAATAGCATAAAAATGGTTTTGTTGTTATGTTTGTGATGAACATGCTGGTAACAACATGTTGTGTGTGAGCATTAAGAATTTTAATTCCATTGTATATGCTTAATATGAATGTGCACACATTTAGCTATTAATTAATTTTATAATATGGTTGCGGGGGAGAGATTATAACACGCCCCTACATCACTCATGTTTCTTTCTGTGGTCGGTTTGATGGGAGGGGATGTGACAAAGTAATGGTGTTGTACTTGAATGAACGCATGTCGAATGACCCAAATATACAAAGACGTTATCTTATTTTTTATTCTCCACTCCTCCATGAAATAAGGGAGGACCAAAAGCCATGCATTGTTCAGGACTAGAGAGACCTTCCAATGGGTGATGAAGATCCATACTGCTACCGACAACTACCTCATATTTTTTAGAGCCTTCAAATCTTCCATTCCTTGGTGTTGGCCCACATAATTCCATTGGATTTGAAGACATAATTCTCTTTGAATCACTTTAAACCCTAAACTCTTGCCTCAATAGAAAAGGGAAATGACAGGATTTACCAGATGGTCGTATTGATGACATCACTTTCATCGAAAGGGAACACCCTTGTAATTCAATTTTTGATTGATGGTGAACTAGCTCCTCTCAATTTCCATATCTTCCAATATTCCTTCGTGGGTATCTATCATTACCAAAATCATTTCCACATACATTTCACCCATCTCCTCAAAATACATATAGGCCTCAAGAAATTCGCCCATCAAAATACCAATACTTTTGAAAATATCCAAAGACCAGTAATCAAAGGGTGAACCTAGGACTTGAACCTATATTAGGGATATATCTAGTTTCCCTCTCCTATCATCAAAGAGTGGCATCCAAAGCTTCAGGGCCATCAGATACGAACCTATAGACCATTTTTTGGAGAATCCACTATGCATCCTCTTTTTTTTGAAGAAGAAAGCAAAACCACCCTTTTGATAGAACAAGAACCTTTAGGGTGTCCAAAATTTTCACTACAATGGGGTTCGACCAAATTTGTGAGGGTTTTGACATGAAAATGATGTCCATAAACCCTTCCTATAATAGTAGTCTCTACCATATCAAAAAACCTAGAAGTTGAATGTCTTCCCAAACCATAAACTTTTTATCTCTTCTTTTGTTCTTTAACACCCATTTCTTCTTTCGAGCCTGCATCTCCCCTTCCTTCGTACTAGAACTAGTGTGCTGCTCTTGTGCTTGACTCCCATCATTGATAAGAAACCCTCTTCCTTCTTTCACCTCTTCCAAAATAAGAGGAACACTTTATGAAAAATGGCATCTGGAAAATCTAACAACCTAAACAAGGGATCCTCTAGAGAAATCTAGAAGTCCATTCATATCAAGAGGCACATCAATTAGAGAAACTAAAAATTGTGGAACATAGACTGAAATCCCCTTAAGTGAATCAAACACTGGAAAATGCACTCCACCCACCAACATAGAGGACTTGAATAATTTGACAATATTAGAGTCCCCTTGAATCAAAACTGATCCAATGGAACCAGACCAAGACCTAGAGGGTTGTGGGGCCTCTATCCCTAATGGGGACCATGCCTAGATCATGGGATTAATATGAATTTTCACCACCAAAATTGTTGTAATAGCATTATTTTCCACACCTCATGCATCATTCCTTGATGGCCTTTCATTGTCCCTATGCAAACTCACTATCCCCCCTATTGTTAGAACATTGAAAACCCATTCCATACTTAGGATATACTTAATTAATCATTTTGATTAAATTCCTATGTACTAGACTAGGTAGTTGGCCTCCATACACCACCAATTGGTCAAACATTTCCGTAAATACCCCAGGAATTCCTTATACTAATTCTGGATAAGATTCCTCCAATTTTATTGACTGCCTAGATTAGTAATTGTGCCTTTCTTCCTTTCTTCCTTTAGACTAGTTTTTCTTCTTTTCAATGGATAAAGGGAAATCTAGTCAACTAGGAAACTACTATCTTTTGTTTCTGATCCACCCTCCATGCTTTTTTCTCTAGGCTCCATGATTAGTAAAGTTTTCCATCACTCATCACACTTCACTCATGCTTTATCCAATTCGTGAGCTCTTGGAATGATTTGGAAAGTGCTTTAGTCACGTTTGGGGGATTTTCATATTTAGTAAGCCTTATTTATGAGATAGCATGAGTTGTCTCCTTATCAAATTTATTTTTTGTGTAAAGGATGTATTATTTATGTAGACTATTTTTTACTAATAATACATGGAAGATTCTCCAATTATTCTCCACTTCTCTTATGTTCAGTCTCATTATTCTTCTCTCTATTTTCCTGTGCATCTCTGCAAGAAATATATTTTATAGCTAGATCTACCTGCTGAGTTTCTACACTTACTTAGTGTATTACTGATGCTTCATTATAAACCTAAAAGAGGCAGTTTTGAAGATAAATGCAAGTGACCAATTATGCAACCTGAGTATATGCATGTTGCATCATTACAACCCACATACATTGGGTTTTGTGCTCAAAATTAAAAATATTTCATATTTTCCATGTCAAGTCATGGTGGTTACGATCCTTGACCTCCCATATGCTGGAAAATGCTCTGATTTGACCCTTTCTCCCATTTTAGGGCTATATATTGAGCCATTGTGAAACATTGGAGGAGGAGAAACTTTGAGAGTAAGGAAACTATAACAAAAGTTTTCCCCATTGCCATATGCTTGAGTTTGCATCCATTTATCCTTGTTGATTGAACTCTTTATTTTTAAATCCCAAGCTCTCCATTATATTTGTGATCTTTCGTTTGCATGAACGATTAAAGTGGTGGAGGCTTAGGAGGAGGAACTTAGTTTCTCGGTTCCGACGAGTTGTCGACAGAGGTTGTCACTTTGTACTTCTGTTTTGAATTAATAGAAATACTATTTTCTCCTTCGATTTCATGTGAAAATTTTATATATATTTTCATGGGTATATATTCTTATTAAATGTTTAAATGTATTATGCTAGAGTAGGTGCTAACATTTCATGAATATATTATATGCTTGGATACTTTTAGTGTTGAGGAGAAGTTATAGATTTCAAGTATTGGATCGAAAGCTCAACGACATACTTATTCAAACTTCCAGTTGAGGTATGGATATTTATTTTTGTTGTTAGTATTTACATCCATATGGAATATTTTGGATTAGAGTTTATTTATGGTGTCATCCTATCTGTTGTGGTCCACCCCAAGCCATAGTAAGACTTTCTCCGTAACAAAATTGGAGACTCTACTAGGGAAGTATCCTTTTTATTGGGGATTTTGGGTGATTTTTTGCTTGAATTGTACTCTATTTCTNTTTTCCCCCCCCCCCCCCCCCCCGCTTTATTTTGTATATGCGGGTGATAGTGTCTTGCTAGGATGGTGTATTTGTACTTGCTACGGGGGCTAAGAGTTTAGTGATTCCATTTTTTATTTTCATCCATTTATTTTGAAAATACAAAAATATTTGCATCATTGCATCTTTAATAGCACTTTGCATCTTGCATTGAAAGGAGCACTTGCATTGGTTTTTGCTTGGAATGGAATTAGTATAGGATTCATATAGGAAAGATTGGATTGGAATTTGAATAGAAAGAGATAATTTTTATGCATTTCATTTAGTGTCATACCATCTTTTCATTTGGAAAAAAATTACTTAGCAATGTTTTCGCGTGTGTATAATTGCTTTTCTTGCTGAGTCATAAGATCACTAGTTTCACGACCATATCCCTTCAGTAAGCACAACTCATTAAAATTAACGCTTAATTTAAATTGATTAGAAATATTTTATTTTATAGGGTGCACCAACAAGCGCCCTAGGTTTTAGAGTCTTGAAATATGATTTGTGAGTAAACTTATCAAAGACTATAAAATAGAAACAATTAGGTGTCTGACCAAGGAGAGGAGAAATCCTTGATATAATTGGTTTTCTCAGGAAGCTCCTCTTACACGGGAGTCAATCACAAGGAAACTCACACGTTGATGGCAGGTATATCCCTCCACTACCTTCACTGAGCACCAAATATTTTTCTAGGATCCTATTCCTATTTGGGGGATTTTGAGGTACCTTTGGTGCTTTCGAGTTTTGGGATTAGTAACCCTACCTATAGGGTGGATCCCTCCTGTGACTGTCCACCTGAGCGTTAGTTATATTGAGGTGACCATAGTTTATTTTCCTAAGTACCACAAGGGGTACTTTTAGAGGTTATTCTGTGGGTGTCCCAACCAGGCAGGGGTTGGACGACACAATCTCTTTATGCATTGAATTCGTGGGACACTATAATTGTAACACACCCCGTGTCACACTAGACTTCACAACATTTTTTTTATATGCATATTTGTTACAAGTGCATATTAAAATGCATAAGTATCATAAGTAAATAGCGGAAGCTTAAACTAATTCATAAGACCCATGTACTCTTATACAAATGTATAATAAAAAAATCAATAATAGCAAAATCTTGAGATTCATAAATACTAATGTGACTATGTTTGTATGCACTTACAAAACATAAGTTAACCTTAGCTTTAATGTTGATAAAATACGTCGACATACCCCTTTTATTTTATTCTTACTGCGTAGTAGAAAATGCCTTAAGTTTCACAGGGAGTTTAACTTACCCAAAATTGTTAGGTTAAAACATGTAAATAAATCCAATATTTTTAACATAAATGTTATAATATTTTAAGTAAGAAAAAATTTCCTGGCCATATTAAATTATGGATTAAAAATTAATATTTCCAAACTTTTATGTAAAAGAATTTATTCCTGGGAACTCTGACACTTTGTGAGATTCCATGGAGTGATCTGCGACAGAGTGAAGTGCGACTAGGCATATAAAATTAATGCCAAAATTTTCCTCAAGACAAGGAAATTTAATAAGTGAACCCAGAAAAGTGAAATTCGACACAACCATATAAATTATGCCAAACATTTCTTAAAACAAGGAAACTGAATAAATGAATTGCGACACAAGCATATAAAAACCTATGCCAAAAATTTCACTAAAACTAGGAGATTCATTAAAGGAACTCCAATAAGTGAATTGTCACACAAGGACATAAAAGTATTTCTCAAATAAGCATTATTCCTTTTATTAAGTTAAATGTTCATTAAGACAAGGAATTCACCATTAAAACTTACCGCACAATAACTGTGAGAGTTGGGGTTTCTAAAATATGAAAAGGAAAAATATTTATTTATTTATACTTTTCCAAATTCATGTAAGACAAAAGAAATATAATTTTAACAATTCCACCCATGGAATTTAACATGAAAACCCTACCATACAAAACCTTTCATTAATTTGGCCCAAAACTTGAACTTAGACACGGACACTTGAAAATATTTTAACTTAACAATCACGGCCCATGGTTTTCCAAAACCACAATACTCTAAATTCAAAATACCTAAAAAAATGTGACTTGGCACAAAGTATGGTTTATAATTATTTAATAAACAAAATTAGAACATTGTCTTTTATTCTATTTTCAATCTTCTACACAAACATTAATTTTATTTAAATAACACAAACCAACATGTGGTTTTTATTAAACCAAAACAACATGTGGTTTTAAATAACCAAATCATCCCGTGGTTTTCAATTTACCCGTTAATCATAATGTGTCGATCTTATCTTCTACACAAAATTCTAAACTTTATTAAATAATAAATGGGTCAAATATGTCTACGACACAAACATCTAACCATTATTAAATAATCATTGGGTTGAACATATATTTGACACACACATCCAAACATTATTAAATAAATAATGGGTCTAACATATCCACAATTTCAAGCCTGAGAATTAACAGTATCCACATGGAATGAGTTTAACCCAGACTTGAATAAAGAAGTCGCATTCATAAAATTTTGAATAATTACTCCATATTTAAACTTGCACATATTTCATACCCATGAATTAAACAAAATAAAGCATGAATTTATACCTTGCATTTAAACATAGGAAATTGAACAAGGAAATTGTTCAAAACTTTTATCGGCCATTAATTATTTTCCATTTCATAAGTTAAAAAAAATTTCCAAGCAAATACACTTATTTGCGAAATAATTGAAATGGGAAACTAGTTCATGGTAGCCATGCTCCACACGACCTTAGGAAATTCTACTAATTTTTCTCTCAGTAGAACTCCACCCCGGAGTTGATACTCATGCATTCACCATATATTCTCACCACTCTCGGGTTTCTCTTGGATTTCCTCACTTGGTAACAATATTTACTGGTTTATTCCCAAATCCATGCCAATTGTGTAACTCCTTCCTTTCGCTTCATTCTATCTAGCACCATAGTGAAAACGAACACTGCATATGTGCTTGGAATTCCACCAAAATAATTTCTTACACCATTGTCATATCACTGGTGCAACCAGAGGAAAAAAACAGGAAAATTTACAAACTAAAAAGGTAACAGAACAATATTGGGCTAACATGTTCACTCAACCATCCAATTTCCACAAATTGGTCAAATTGGACACTTCGCTCTGGAATTGGACTTGATATTCTATCCTCTAGTGGTTCCAACTGACCATGAATTTTATGTTCAGTCGCAATTCTCCTCAATGCTACCACATTCCAATGTTGTGTAGTACATTTTCTTTTCTTTTCTTTCACGTTCTCTTTGTCTCTACTATTTTTTCTCTGCTTATTTTTTTCCTACGTTCTTGGTCCTCCTTTCCCCATTCCACCAACCTTGCATGCTCTTAACACATTTTTGCAACGCTTGTCTAATTTTTTCATTTTCTTTTTAATCCCCATTTTTTAACTTAAAAAATAGGTTTAAGGAATTAAATAGGGAAAATTATGGGTTTAATAAAGTTATAAGGTAAGAAGATTTAAATAGGGTCATACTTATATTTTAGGCTATATGACACCACACCCTCACTGAACTAGGTGAATACATGAGCCCCTATTCATTCAACGTGTTGGATTTGTCACTATGAGCTTAAATTTAATATTAACAAAACACTTACAACATGAGTTCATCCTTACATGCACTCATAGTCTTTTACAAAATTACATTAACAAAAAATGGGGTTTTAAACTAGGGGTATTAAAATAATTGGTCATGCACCTCCGCTTATAGTGCATGAGAGTCTCAGGCCTCTCCTAGGTGAGACATACTTGCTGCATATTAGGATCTCATTTATTCTCATTCCTTGCTTATTTGCATCTATCCTAGATTCTTTAGGGGTGTGCTCTATGCTCGCTAGTTGGCATTAGGGATCGTTGTTCCTTGAGTCTTTATTTGTAGAGTCATCATGGATAGAGTTCTGGGCCCCCGTCGGTCTTGTCGCTTAGCAGGATTACCATCTTTCAATACTTTACAAGATTTTTACAAGAGGCATAGACATTATTTTGGTCCTCTTTCTCATAGAGGGCTCATTAGACTTTTGACAATGAGTACTACTTCTAAGTCGTCAATTATCCCTCCAAACCATTTATTTGCATTGGGAGGATGAGTCCATGGGATTTATTCTTCATCTACCTTATGGGTCCCAAGGACTCCGACTTACACTGACCCTCATACTACTAGTCATTATCAACCTGTAGGAACAAGTCCTTTTGAGTTCACATGGTCTTCATATCATGTACCAAAATTTTCCTCGTGGGGGTCAGGTATTGAGGCTCAGTGCATTTCCTTTTCTTTGAATCCTTTTAATTTTGGCATGCCAAATGTATCAATGAGTATTCCATCATCCATCCCAGTTCCAAGTATTAACCCTAGTGTTGGACTGGGGGTCACCAGTCAAACCCTTTCACTACATATCAATGTTAATGTGGTTATATCCTTCCTTCCACTCTGTTCATTGGGGGGTGGCCACCCCTTCATTATCTCCTCACACTATTTTTAAACCTTTTTTGGGTGGTGGTAAACATGTAAATGTAGGGTCCACGACTTATCCCATATTTTGTCCCATTGTCTACTCCACCTATTCCTTTGAATGTGTTCCTTATGACGAATCCTCCTCATACTTTGAGTGGTCCTTTGGGAAAGGATGTTTCTTTTGGTATGGGTCCCCCCTCATCAGCGATCCCTTTTTCAAGGGCTACATGCATCCTCAAGTGTCTGGGGGAAACTTTACCCATCAAATGGGTAACTTTGGTAATGTATTTCCACCTTCCCAATGAATTTCCAATATGAAAATGCTTGTTCATCCTTACATGGTTCATATGGTAGGAGGTTATTGTTCGACTGGTCAAGGTCATGGCCTTTACCAAAATCCACCTTGTGAGAATCAATCTTTCCAGGGGGCATGGAATTAGATGTTACAACTTAGGATCCCTTTATTATCCACATTGAATGTTCCTGACTTGTCTAGACTCATGAACAATCCCATTTGTCATGACCCATCATGGCCTCTGATCCCTGCTAAGCTTCCTTCAGACATCCCGAAGTTTGAAAGTAAGAAAAGAGAGAATCCTAGTTATCACGTCACTACTTTTCATCTCTGGTGCTTTTCAAATTCACTAAACCATGATTCTGTTCAATTGATATTGTTTCAACACGTCCTTATGGGTCCACCTACGAAATGGTATATAGAGAAACCAGGGGGCACATATCAAACTTTTAATGATTTGTCCATGGTATTTCTTAATCACTTTTAGTTTCTGGTCCATTATGACACCAGTACATATCTCTTTTCAACCTTTCGACAAGATAAGGGTACTCACATCTTTGACCACATTGATTAGTGGCATAGACAAAAGAGGTTAATTACAACCAACATTCCACTTGAATTCTTGTTGGAGTGGTTCCTTAAGTCGTTATTTCTTTATATCACAAAGGATGTTTCGACATCAGGAGTGGATACTGAGGAACATGTCATTTTCTAAGCTTACCAACTCGACTTGATTTATACACAGTCTTGGATCCTTTATGAAATCATTCCTCATGCACCAAGATTGAATCATGTCCCCAAGTTGAAACTCAGGACACATGTCGATGGAATTTTAGGATCTGCGAGTGTGAAAGTTATGGACCAAGTTATGAATCAAATGAAAAATATTTTTACTAACTATTTTGCGGCTAGAAAATCTATGTCTTCATCCAACCCCACCCAATCGACTAATGTACATTCTGTGCAGTGGTCAAACCAAAAGGGTAACCAACAACCTAGACATAATAAAAATAAGGAGAAGAATAATAGGAAGGGTGGGAATAATAAGGAAAATGTTGATTATGACAAGAACAAAAAAATGTTGGTGGGGACAAGAATCCTAAACATAAGGTCAAATTCCAATGTAAACTTTGTGGAGGAGACCACCTTACGCACTTGTGCCCTAGGATCGATGAGGCCTCAAATTTCATCGTGCGGAGCCCAACCATGTTGATGAATCCCCTTCCTGTTACAGAGAAATTATTTCTATGGCTTGGGGTGGACCAAAACAAACAGGATGACACTAGAAATCAACTCTAATCCCAAATATTCCATATAAATGTAAATGATAAAAAAAAAATGTCCATACCTCAACCGAAAGTTTGAAGAACTCTACCTTTGAGATTTCATTCCAATGCTTGAAACATTCAACTTGTCCTCAATAACAAATATATCCAAGCATATAATATATACATGAAATGTTAGTTCCTACTCTAGCATAATCCATTTAAACATGTATGAAGCAAATATACCCATGGAAATATATATAACATTTTCACATGAAATTGGACAAGAAAAGAGTATTTCTATTAATTCAAAATAGAAGTACAAAGTGACAACCTTTGTCGACAACTTGTCGGAACCAATAGAGTCAAGTTCCTCGACCTAGGCCTTCACCAGTTCAATCCTCCACACCAAGGATATCTCACAAAGACAATGGATATCTTGGGAGATGAACATAAATATTTCTATCAACAAGGATAAAGGGGCGCAAACTCAAGCATATGGAAATGGGAAAAGATTTCACTATAGTTTCCTTACTGTCAAAGTTTCTCCTCCTTTAGTGCTTTAGAAATGGCTCAGTATATAACCCTCAAATGGGAAATACAGGGTTGAATCAGAGCTTTTTCCAGCATATGGAAGGTCAAGGATCATAACCCCCACAAGTTGGAATGTAAAAACCAAAATATTTTTAATTTTGATCACAAATCCCGATGTACGCATGATGTAATGGTGAAATATGTGTATATGTGGTCTACATAACTGTTCACCCGCGTGTATATTTAAAAATTCATTTTTAAGGGTTATACTAAAGCATCAAGACTATACTATGTAAAGGGGTATAGTTAGTTTGCACAGGGACAAGGGAAGGCCACCAAGGCATAATGCATAAGATGTGGAAAATCAAGATATAATAGATTCCCCCTAATGTGTGAGGTCAGAGGGGTATATGATGGTAAAAATACATTATAACAATTCCATAAGTGGGGTACTGAAGACCTTGTTGATGTATTTGTAACTTCGGAATGTATTCACTTGTATATTTTATATTGTATTTCATTGTACCCTGATGTTCCTACGGTTGGGAAAGTCATTAATATAATAAATTCATGTGAAGTCATTGAGGTTAACCCTCCTTTGTAAGTCGGGTCAATTGTCCCCATAGTTGAGGGGTATTAGGGTTATTAGAATCTCCTAGTGAGGTCGACCCTGGTGAGTAATTGTCAAGTGGAAAACTAGTATAAATAGAGAGTGAGACTCTCTATTTGAAACACACACTCACTCAACTGTAGCACATGAGTGAGAGAAGAGGAGCTCGCACAAGTGAGAGAGAGAACAACTGTCAGAGGTCCTCTTTGTGTTTTTGGGTTTTAATTTTGCTATTGGTGCTCATTATATCTTTGAGGAAGTTGCGGGGTTTTGTCCTTTATAGTTTCCCTAAGGAAAACTCTTTGTGTCTCTTGTGATTATTGTTGTGCATGTTATTCTCTCAGATAAGATCCTAGAATATATTGATTAAATGATAAAAGTATAACATGGTATATTCAGTGCTAACCTAAGAATAAGACATTGTGCAGCTGTAGAAGCTAGGGCTTCTTATTTTTTGGGTCTATCTCAATAGATCATCAGCAAAAGGAGGCTAGGATAACTCTCCATCGAAGGGTGCATATTCCTGTCGAAGCAGAATTTGATTCTGAGCATTTTGAGTTTTTGACCTACCACTACAGCGGGAAATTAGGGATTTTCACAGAAGTGGAATTTTTTAGTGATCCCAGCATAGGATTTATCTCCTCCTCAAAATTGAAGTTTATATACCAAGATAGACGTTTTTGTTTGGGTAGAAATTCGGGAAAGTCAAACCCTAATTTTCCCCTGAACCAGAAAACCAGCACTACAGAAGATCAGCTCCAGATCCAGTTCTGGCATCTCAAATTGGTAAGATCTAAATCTTTTGTATTTCCATTTGAGGTTCTCATTTAAGATGTCTCATCACACCAAGCTTTATGAAAATCTTGAAGGAACTGAAAACTTCCGAGCATGGAAGTATCGGATTGCACTAGTTCTTGAAGAAAATGAATTGGACACCTACATAAGTGAAGAGGTTCCAGTTCTAGAGGGAGATGAGGATAAGTCATTACACAAGAATAACTTGGTTAAGGCCAATAGTATTATTGTTGATTCTATCAAGGATCACCTTATACCACAGGTGTCTTCCCTAAAGACACCTAAAGAGATGTTTGATTCCTTGATCAAGCTATTTGAAGGGAAGAACATAAATTGAAAGATCACTTTGAGAAACTAGTTGAAGAATGTAAATATCCAGAATGCAGAGACCATACAGTCATACTTTACAAGGGTCTCTCAAATCAAAGAACAACTTGAAGCAGTGGATGAAGAAGTAGAGAATGCAGAAATTGTGTTGACCACCTTGAATGGTCTCCCTAAGTCATGGGACTCCTTCATTCAAGGGAATTGTACTTGAAGAAAATTAATCACTTTCAGTAGGCTATGGGAGGAATTCTCACAAGAGGAAGCTCGGATAGTAGCTCAAGAAGAAAAGATGGGAAGTGAAGATGAATCTCTCATAGTACACACCAAGAAATTGAGAAAGGACCACCATCATCCCAAAGGTAAGCATTCTCATCAGAAAGATATCCCTAGTAGATATAGCAAAGTTCTATCTAAACTTAGATGCTATACCTATGATGAGAAAGGACACTTTTCCAAACATTGTCCTAGAAATAGAGGTGGCTCCCGTAAGAAGAAGGACATCAAAAGAAAACATCATGCTCACACTGCAGAAGATGATGAACCTCCTAGGAAGAGAGTCAAAGAAGAAAGTGAAGATTCTTCCAATGATGAAGAGTATGTTTAGATCTCTACCCTCATAGGGACTATTACACATGGAAGCAATGATTGGCTCATAGATATTGGGGTTTCCAAACATATGGTGGGATTCAAAGAATACTTTGTGAAACTATATGAAGTGGTGAATCCTCCTATAAGCTAGACTCTAGAAAATATATGAACATGAAAGATGTCTTGTTTGTACCAGGACTAAAGAAGAATCTTCTCTCCATATCTGCATTGGATGCAAAAGGCATGAGAGTTGCATTTGTAGATGGACAAGTCCTTATGTGGCCAAAGGGGAATATTGTAGATGATGAAATAGTGATTGGAGAAAAAGAGGGAGGCTTATACAAATTAAAGGGACAACCAGAACAAACCTTGGTCCATGACTTAGTAGAACCAAGTGAACTTTGGCATAGAAGGCTTGCACATGTGTACTATAGGGCACTACCACTTGCAAGAAAAGTTGTTGAAGGTATTCTAGAAATCCAGGCAAAGCATGAAGGCATTTGCAAAGGATGTGCAAAGGGAAAGAACACAAAGAAGACATTTCCAAGTAGCGAGAGCAAGGAAAAAGGAATCTTAGAAATCATCCACTCCGATGTATGCGGTCTGATGTCATCCATTTCATTGAGTGGGTATGTATATTATGTTTCTTTCCTTTATGAATTTTCTAGGAAAACATGGATATACTTCTTGAAAAGCAAGGATGAAGTATTTAGTAAATTCAAGGAATTCAAAGCCTTGATCAAGAACCACAGAGAATAACATCAAGAACTTTCGATCAGACAATGGCAGAGAATTCACATCAGATGAATTCAAAGAATTATGCAGAGAGTTAGGGATTAAGAGGGAGTTGACCACTCCATATAATCCACAACAGAATGGGGTTGCAGAAAGGAATAATAGAACAATGATGGAAGCAACAAGGGAAAAGCTTCATGATTAAGATCTTCCTATGCATATATGGGTAGAAGCTTCTAGGATAGCGGTGTATGCACATAAACGGATTCCACATAAAGTACTTGAGAACAAGACACTAGAATAAATTAATTCTCTGATAGGAAACCAAAAGTCAGCCATCTCCGAATATTTGGTTGCCTGGTGTACATTCACATTCCAAAAGAAAAGAGGACGAAATTAGATCCTTCATGAAAGAAGGGTATATTTGTGGGATATAGTGAGAGCTCGAAAGCTTACATAATATATTTCCTAGGATTCAAGAATATCGACATCAGCAGGGACATGACTTTTGATGAAGACTCAGCTTACAACAAATCCAGAAAGAGACCTGTTGAAGACCCTGAAGAAACAGAAGCACCCAGGATTCGAGATTCAACTATGAACGATGCAACTCTAGAAGAAGATCGAGAAATGGAAGAACCCCAGGAACTTGTAGATCCACCCCAGGAGAAGAATCCTTACAAAATGAAACCTGCATGGGTACGAGAGGTTGTACAAGGTGCAGAGAGATATGGTGCTTCAGAAGAAATGTATAGAGAAAGGAAGAGAACTGGGTCCTACTCCAGTTATGTAGCCCTACTATGTGACATCATTGATAAAGAAACTTCCAACTATGAAGAGGTAGCAGAAAATAAATAATGGAAGGATGCTATGATCGAGGAGTACCGGTTGATCATGAAGAATGATGTCTAGGATGTGGTCCCGAGACCAGAAGAGAATTCTATCGTAACTTCCAAATGGATCTACAAGATCAAACATGTTGCAGATGGCAGCATAGAGAAATATAAAGCAAGATTTGTGGCACGTGGCTTCTCCCAGAAAGAAGGGATAGATTATGAGGAGACTTTTGCACCTGTATCTAGATACACTTTCATCAGGTCAGTACTTTCTCTGGCTGCAGTAATGAAATGGAAGATACACCAGATGGATGTCAAGACAAAGTTCTTGAATGGTATAGTAGAAGATGAAGTGTATGTGGAGCAGCCACTCGGTTTTGAGACACATGATAGGGAGACTCATGTGTGCAAATTGAAGAAGGCTCTATACGGTTTGAAACAGGCACCCAGGACATAGTACTAAAGAATTGAAAGCTTCCTGACTAGCTTGGGATTTACCAAGAGTAAAGCAGATTCCAACCTTTACTATAAGGTTGAGGAAGGGAACCCAATGATACTCCTAGTATATGTGGATGACCTGTTTGTGACAGGTGAGGATGGGTTGATTGTTGACACGAAGAGGAAGCTTGCTACCAAGTTCGAGATGAAATACTTGGGTATGATGCACTACTTTCTAGGCATGGAGGTGTGGAAAAATTCAGATGGAATCTCCTTAGGACAAGGGAAGTATGCAGTAGAGATCCTGAATAGGTTCAGGATGATGGGCTGCAAGGCCATGACCACACCTATGGAATCGAACCTAAATCTATTGAGTGATGCTTCATCAGAATCGGTTGACACTACGATGTATTGTCAGATGATTGGGTCATTGATGTACCTGACGAATACAAGACCATATATTTTCTTTGTTGTGAACAGATTGAGCCAGTTCCTGACAGATCCGAGACATGTTCACTTGATTGCTACAAAGCATATTCTAAGGTACCTAAAGGTTACAGTTGAATATGTGCTCAATTATAAAGAGAATCAGAAGATTAACTTGTAGGGTTATGTGGATTTAGATTGGGTAGGAAGTGCCATTAATAGGAAGAACACTTTGGGGTGCTGCTTCAGTATGGGATCAGGTGTGATCTCTTGGTTTAGAAGGAAGCAGTCCTGTGTGGCACTGAGTACAATCGAAGTAGAGTATGTCGCAACTTGTTCGGCTAGCTATGAGGCAGTGTGGCTAAGAAATATACTATCTGATTTGTTTGATCTCCAGTTGGATGCTACTTGTATATATTGCGACAACCAGAGTTGTGTAAAGTTGTCGAAGAACTCGATGTTTTATGACAAGTTGAAGCACATCGAGATCAAATATCACTATATCAGGGATATGGTGCATAGAGGACTAGTGAAGCTCCAATGTGTTGCGACGGATGAGCAAATAGCTAATGTGTTGACCAAGCCATTAGCTAGAGTGAAGTTTGAGTACTTGATAGAGAAGCTTGGTATTCATTAGATCGAGGTTCCTTCCAAGGGGAAGTGATGAGTCCGAAGAGCCTTTCTGACATGGAAAGAGGATTGGTTCCTCCCATGGTCATATGTAAGTGTTGTTCCTTTCTGACATGGCAAGAGGATTGGTTCCTCCCATGGTTATATGTAAGAGTTGTGCCTTTCTTACATGGTAAGAGGATTGGTTCCTCCCATGGTCAGATGTAAGTGTTGTGCCTTTCTAATATGGCGAGAGGATTGGTTCCTCCCATGGTCAAATGTAAGTGTTCTACCTTTTTGACATGGAGAAAGGATTGGCTCCTCCTATGGTCAGATGTAAGTGTTGTGCCTTTCTGACTTGGAGAGAGGATTGGTTCCTCCCATGGTCAGATGTAAGTGTTGTGCCTTTCTAACATGGTGAGAGGATTGGTTCCTCCCATGGTCAGATGTAAGTGTTGTGCCGTTCTGACATGGTGAGAGGATTGGTTCCTCCCATGGTCAGATATAAGTGTTGAAGAGATAGCACCATTTTCTAGGGATAGCGAAAGCTTTGATCATGATCTAGTAAGGAAGACTTGTGATGATGAACTATGTCAAGAGAATACCTTCCTATTTAAGAGGGAGTGTTGATGTATTTGTAACTTCAAAATGTATTCACTTGTATATTTTATATTGTATTTTACTGTACCTCGATGTTCCTCCGATCGGGAAAGTCATTAATATAATAAAGTCATGTAAAGTCATTGAGGTTAACCCTCCTTTGGAAGTCGGGTAAATAGTCCTCACAGTTGAGGGGTATTAGGGTTATTAGACTCTCCTAGTGAGGTCAGCCCTGGTGAGTAATTTTCAAGTGGAAAACTAGTATAAATAGAGAATGAGAATCTCTATTTGAAACACACACTCACTCTACTGTAGTGCATGCGTGAGAGAAGAGGAGATCACAGAAGTGAGAGAGAGAACAACTGTCAGAGATCATATTTATGTTTTTGGGTTTTACTTTTGCTATTGGTGCTCATTATATCTCCGAGGAAGTTGCAGGGTTTTATCCTTTGTGGTTTCCCCGAGGAAAACTCTTTGTGTATCTTATGATTATTGCTGTGCATGTTATTCTATCAGATAACATCTTAGATCATATTTATTAAATGATAAAAATCTAATAGACCTAGCCAGAAGAACTAGCCACTCGTCAACATAATACATTAATGAATCTAAATACATGACTACAAATCTGGAATATATACAACAATCTCGGATACATATAGGCACAATGGCTATGAATAGGTATAATGGATATATGTCATAAGTGGTCATTGAGGTGTAAACATATGGTTTCTATTCCCTTGGAAAATGATATTGATTTTAATGAAATAGAACAACAACCAACGATTAAAAATGAAGGAAACTTTACTCTTTTTGTTGATCAAGGAGAGGTAATAGTTCATGGTTTTGATGATCCTTTTGTAAGTCTATTGGAATCATCAATAGAAATGGATTTGATGGTGTTAAAAAACCATGGATATATTTTTAGAAGTTGTGTTCAGTTGCTATCTTTCATATTTTTCATTCTACTTGAGGAAAGTAATAGTAGAAGTTAGTAAAGTGGTTGTCTACTTGATTGCATGCATTGGATCTCTATTGTAACATAAATTGGAAATTGTTTCAGCATGTTAGAGTAGGAAAGTGTGCAATAAGCTTGAATATTAAGCATCCTTTTCAGTTTGGTTTGCTTGTTTCACTTTGATTTTAGAAGTGAGTAGTTTGTTTTTATTTTGAATTTCCATCTTGTGCAAAGGATGCAGTAGTTTCAGTTTAGTTTTTAGTAGTTGATTTTCAATACAACTTTCAATTTGTACCTTGGATTTCAGTAAAGTTGCATAGTTTTCAAAATTTGGAACAAGTTGAAGAGTTTTCAGAATTTGGAAGAGGTTGCAGATTAAGGTTTTGGAACAGTTCAATGGATTCAAGCACTTGGTCTACAGGTTCTTTGCTACCTCAAAGGGGGGATAACATCCCCATTAGATCCAATGTTATCACATGTAAAATTTAAAAAAATCGACTCATTTTGATGACTTTCCAAGTTTCCATTAGCTTTGTTAAATCCCTTTGTCCTTGTGTCATCCTTGTATTCAAATTTTAATTTTTTTTCCAGCTTGGTCAATTTCCCCATTGCCTCATCCCTTCACATAAATATCTCCATTAATTTGTGTTTGTTGACCTTTTTATTTTAGCCAAATTACCTTGCCAAAATTATTTTATATATAGAGTTTTTAATATTTTTTTTTTAAAATATAAAATCATTATATTTGGCAAAACCATGGGCAGCTTTGAGCTAGGGTTTTTTAAATGAGGGTTTCACGAGCCTGCAAAGACTTGAAGGACAATGGATGGAGTGGTAACCAGGTTGAGACAGTTGGTTTGATCATCCATAGTCAGGGGGTTGTACCCTCCCTCAACCAAATTCCCGGAAATGGCGGAGGCCACACAACACAATGAAGAACGCAACAACAATAAGGGAGAGATTAGGGAAATCATTGATGCAGGGAAATCCTCTCGTAAGATGAAATTGGGCTAGGTAGGATGCATTCCACAAGTGCAAGCAATCTCGACCCTTCAAATCCGCTTAGATAAGGTAAGAGAAAAATTTGAACTCTGGAAGGAGAAAGCTCTGATAGGAAAATTCATTGGGATATGGCCGAAAGAAGGAGATTTGGTTTGATGGATCAAAAGCACCTAGAACCCCAAAGGGAATTATGTATTATACCTAGTATCCAAGGGGTTATTTACCATCATATTCATTAATCAAGAAGACAGAGACCAAATCCTCGAAGGACACCCTTATTTATTCTTTTCGGCAGGGTTCTACCTTAGACCATGGAAGGAAAGATTTAACCTTGAGAAATAGGACATGAGGGTGGCCCGGCATGGATTCGATTGTATTCTCTTCCATGTGGGTACTAGGATCTGAAAATCCTACAAGATATTGGAAACATGTCGGGGGAATTTGTAAAAGTAGAAGAACAAACAAAACAACAAAGGTACATAACATTTGCCCATATCTATGTATATATGGACTTGTCTAAAGAGATTCCTGAAGATATTAGCCTGAATTGGGAAGATGAGGAATGGTTGCAACCAATAGACTATGAACACATCCCATTCATATGCAGGAAATACCATGATTATGGTCATTTTAGTCGAAACTTCCGTAAGAATGGCCAGCAACCCATTCTTGTCTCATCAATCATAGGGTAAGTCTGAGGAACAAGACGGTTTTTTCCAAGTCCAGAGTAAAAATAATCCTAAATCAGGCCCTCATCAGCAGCAAAGAAAGGGTCACCAAGGGGGAGGCCCAACTAGTAGTAATCATTTTGTGATATTGACCGGGAGGGAGGAAGAAGAGGGTAATGAGAGCAAGGAGGGTTCCTCAGAGCCACACAAGAACATATAAACAGTGGAGGAAGGCCAGGATCAAGAGCCAGGCGAGCAGATAGAATCCATGGAGGATGATGGGGTCGAGGACTTGGAACTGGGTGAGCTAGATCTGGATGAAATTGAGGAGTGTGATAAGAAGGGGAAATGCTATGTATCCAGAAGGCAGATGGAACTCCTACAAGAAGCGATCATTAGTACTAGGGAGAGGCAATGAATTGGGATAACACGGGACCCCCAGAAGGGGAGCGAAAGGAAGCAACCAAAGGATGATATGAAGAGAGGGAGAAAAACGAACAAACAAAGGATTGCAGTGGTAGGGGTCAAACTCATAGAGTTGGTCCAATATCCAATGATAATATAAGCTTTATCTGAAGTGAATAGAGTGAACTGATGAAAATATATCATCGAACATAAGGGGATGCAATCATCCCAGGAAAATAAAAACTATGGAAAGGAAGTTAAAAAAAGTAGAAACCAAATATCCTCTTCCTACATGAGACAAAGTGTAAATCAGAAACCTTTAACAAGTTAGGACAAAGGATTTGGAAAGGATGCAAAGCTACTGTGGTATATGCCACGACAATGACACGAGGAATGGCGATCCTATGGCACCCTAATTCAGTATGCTTAACGGATTGGAGGGAAAGCCACTTTTATCTATCAACATGTTTTACTATTATGAAATCAGGGGGAAAAGGAACTCTTTCAAACATACATGGCCCGAGTGCTTTCCCCCACAAACCTACTTTTCTTGAGTTCTTGAGCTGGATAAAAGGTCAAATCGGTGATAGTACATCGATAGTGGGCATGGATTTCAACCTGAGAACCTCCCCGGGAGAAAAGAAGGTGGGGAAGAGAAGTATGGACAAGCTCTAGGAATATTTTAGAGACTTTGTGGAAAACAGTCAACTAGTTGACATGGAAACAAGAAACATATGGTTCACATGGAACAATCGATGAGGAGGAGCGAATCACGTGGCCTATAGAATAGATAGATTCCTTGTTTTAGAGGACATTGCAAGACGAGTAGGATAGATTTCAACCAGTGTCCTCCCAATGGTTGGATCGGATCACTGGCCAATATGCCTGCCATGAGACTGGTCTGGACACCCAATCAAAAAACCATTTAGATTCTAGTAATTTTGGCTCGAACATAAATATTTTGATGCCTTGGTATGGAAGTGGTGGCAGGAGATGGCCCCCCCCATGGGGACTAGGGTGTATCAATTCCAATAGAAGTTGAAGGCTTTGAAAGCTAGTATCCACACGTGGAATAAAGAAGACGTCGGAAACATATTCCAGGATAAGAAAAGACTGACATAAAGCCTAAAAGACATCCAAATAAAAGGTATGGAGAAAAAATAATGAAGCAAGAGAAATAACTTATCACTCAAATTGAGGCTAGGGAATGAGAGGAGGAAATATTCTAGAAACAGAAGTCAAGAAACTAATGGCTTTGGGAAATAGATCATAACACCAAATTCTTCCACTATACGGTGATCTAAACCGACACCGAGAGAAGAACACAAATTAAGGAAGACAGAGGGGGGACATGCATAAAATAGAGGGGAAATAGAGAAGTTTTCGTCCAGCACTTCAGAAGCGTTATGACTGAAGACCAAGCAGACATGAAACATGATATTGAAAAAATCACCTGACTCATCCCAAGGGTAGTCACCTAGGAGAACAATGAGATGTTGTTAAATCCCATAGACCTTCAGGAGGTTGAGGAGACAATGATGGCAAATGACGCTTGGGTAAGCGCAAGGTCCAGATGGATTTATGACCAACTTCTTCCATCATTTATGGGATATGATAAAACATGAAGTGTGGGAAATAGTGGAAGAATGTCAGCAAGATCAGGGATTCTTAAGGGATTTTAATGCGACTTTCTTGACCCTCATACCCAAGTTGGAGGGTGCAGACACCCCAGGAAATGTTATACCCATATCCCTGTGAAATGAAATATACAAAATCATCTCTAAAGTGATAGAAAATAAATTATAGACAATTCTCCGTATCCTGATTAGTCCAGAGAATTTTGGATTTGTTGAAGGTAGACAAATCTTGGATGGTATTATCCTAGTCCATGAAGCCATTCATTCTCTGAAAACCACCAAAAAGTTGGGTATGCTGGTAAAACTGGACATAGCCAAGGAATATGACAAGCTAATATGGAAATACATGAGAGACATGTTGGGGGCCTTTGGTTTTGGAAGAGACTGGATAGAATGGTTTTGGAAGAGACTGGATAGAATGGACCATGAACATGGTTACTTCTACCTTCTACTCAATCCTACTGGATTGTTCTCCTACCTGAACTATGAATCCAACCCGGGGGGTACGTCATGGGGGCCCCCTCTCTCCTTTCCTCTTAATAATAACAGAAGAAGGGCCCAATAGGTTAATTCAAGACCAAACTTCTAGAGGGGAAGCTAGGGGATTAAATATCCATAGGGGGATGGGAAAACAAACTCACCAACAATTCGTACATGACACTATGTTAATGGGGCACCCTTCAGTCCAAGAAGCTCGTTCTTTCAAGATAAGTTTGACTTTGTTTCCCAAGCAATCAGGGATCGAAGTAAACCCATACAAATCTCAGGTTTTCTTCTTCAGTACCCCAAAGGTTACCGAGAGGAACATAATGTGGATTCTAGGATTCACGAGAGGCTCATTCTCGTCAAAATACTTGGGAGCACTACTAGTAGAAGGGACCATCAGGAAGGTATCGTGGCAGTATATGGTTGAAAGAATGAGGAGGAAGCTTATGGGATGGACCTTGAGACCTCTAAAATTCCCAAGTATACTGGTCTTAGTCAAGGAAGTCCTGCAGGTGAAGATGATCTATCTCTTTTTGGTTCTGTCGACCCCAAAGGTGGTCATTAAGGAAATACATAGTCTTCAATGGGCGTTTATTTGGGGGGAAGGGAAGAGAAAGCTAATTTTTCTCTGGTAGGATGGGATACAATTTGTCAGCCCAAGGATAAAGGGGGTTTTAGGTATTAGGGACCCAGAGGTCGTGAGTGGAATTCAGAGGGCAAAAATATGGTGGAGGTAGTGTAATCAAACTTCTGAAGCCAAATTGTGGCATGTGAAGTATGCACAAGAAAATTCAATTTGTGATTTGGTTAGATTTAATGAAAAAAGGTAGGTTGGAACATATGGATGAAGGCCCAATGTAAAAAGAAACTGATGCAAGACCACAATTTCTGGGAAATCAGATGGGAGAGAGGAGAAATTCTGGGAAGACTCTTGGAATCAGTGTCCAAAATTAGGGGATGATACCAAATAGAAATATATAAGGGAAAGTAGAATAAGAGAATAAAAAACCAAAGTTTGTAAATATTGGGCAGAAACAAACACCATAAGGGATTACAGGAAATGGCAGGAGAAGGAATGGTGGGAAAGGATAATAGTGAATGAAGAGACATAAGCTCTCATGGACGTGCTCAAGGAACGATGTATCTGTAGGAAAGGTCAGGACAAGCTCAGATGGGGGTACCTATTTAAGGGAGTCTTTAGCATCAAGGAGGCCTACGACATAAACAATAGAGGAGAGGAAGAGCATGAGTAAATATGGAGGACAGTATGGATTATGAACCCGTGGCCAAAAACTGCCACCTTCAACTAGTTGGTTTTAAGGAGAAGAATCATGATGGGGGATAACCTCAGGAAAAGGGGGATGCATGGCCCCTCATAATGCCCCTTATGCCTCAGTGAAGAAGAGAGCATGAATCATCTCCTGGATGGATTCCCCTTCTCATCCTCCCTTTGGGATCGAGGAGCGATGATATTCCACATAAGTGATAGAGTTAGGGGACAACTAGATCAAACCCTCAAAGAATGGAATTTGAAGGCCTTCAAAAACCCGATCCTTGGAATGATATGGATGATGTTTCTAGGGATGCTATTATGGGTTTTGTGGAAGGATAGAAATAGTCGTATCTTCTGGGACAAGAAATCCAATGAGGAGGAAGTCTGGAAATGGTTAGTCCATAACCTTTAAGAGATGGCTCAAAATAAGCAGTGGGGAGAGAGTGCCAAGGATTTCATGGAGAGGGAAGCTCATATAGCCATAGGATGGAGAGTAGGAAGGAAAGACTAAGAAGGGTTTAAAACAAAAACCCACTTTGTCAACCTTTCAGTCCAATTTTTTGGTCTCCATTGCAGATAGATTCTTTCAAGCTAAATTTTGATGGAGCGTAAAGGGGAAACCCAAGTGCAAATAGATATGGTGTCGTATGCAAGGATGAAACAAGGGCTATCCTAAAAGTATACCATGGCTCAATCTGGTTTGATACAAACAAATATGCTGAGCTAGAAGGTCTTATCCAGGGACTCATCCTGGTGTCCAGAGAAGGATGGATTCCAGTGATTATTGAAAGAGACACCCGAATCATCATCTAAATGGCGATAAAATTATCCATGGGACAGAAAGTGGAAAAATTCACAACCACCTAGCGCCTTCTGAGCAGATTGGAGACTCTGAGTTGTCTTATTGGCACATGTCGAGCCTTGTCATTTGGCCACATTAGGAGGGAGGCCAACAAGGTTGTTGACCTCATGGCCAGTGTGGGGGTAGAAGAAGGTTAAGACCTTAGAGAGGGAAAGTTGCAATAATTTGAGGGATAATTGTGGGTGGACCAATGCCGACACCTAGCGAGTACGAATCAAGAGACGAAGGGACACGTAAGACGGAACAAAAAGGAGACGCATGGACATGACATATGGCATCAAGAGAATGAGATAGACATATCGATCATCCTACAATAATCATAGAACAAGGATGGGGAATGACTATACACTTTCACCCATGATACAAAAAAGTACGGTGACCAGTGAACTAAGAGATTCGAGGAGGATATGATCCAGTCCCCACACCAAGTAATTAATATATCCATCATGTAGAATACCAGAAATAGTACCGAAGACAAAGGGAGAAAGGATGAGACGAGGGGAGTAAGGAGCCTCCTGGTTATAGTAATAATGGGATTTTTTTCTATATTTTAGAACGACGGACGAGGATTAGAAAAACACATTCCTCGCATCCCTGTTAAGGTAGTTTCTATTAATCCTAGAGAGGATCCTTCACATATGAAAAGAACCAGGTCTAATATCATAGTTCCTCTAGTTTCTTTTAGATATTTCCTTCTTGACTCCAATATGGAGCCTAGGAAGCAAGGAAGTGTAAAAGTTGTTACGGTCTCCAGGTCTAGGGTCATGAAGGGGAAGGGATTTTCGGGAGAATAGTGAGAGGAGTTGGGGGAAGAACTACCCGAGCTCAATCACAAACCAAAGCAATGGATAATTTCTTTCGTGACCGCATCCCTTTGGTGGTCCACGACGAAATTGATATATTAGATTCTGTGGGAAGGAGTTATGGGAAGAGGTCCAAAAAATTCCCATGGAGGAAATTCACACATAAGTGGAAGAGTGCGTGCTAGACCTAGGTACCACTGCAGGGAGGGATTCGACCTACGATATGATGTTGATGGTGTATTGGTTCATGAAAAATCTCATGGCTCATGTAGCCATGGATGGTGAGGGCAACAGGGAGACCAGGAGCCAGTTCAGACATGGAAGGAGCATCACCATGATTGCCACTTGATGCACTGAAAGGTAGACCTAATCACTGACAAGTTGGGTTTGAAATTTTACACACCCACTCCGAAGTTAGATGAAGTTGGAAATACCAACTGGAACTGGAGCCAAGGCAAGAATATGGAGACCGAAGAAGTAGTGAAATGGAAGGACGCGGGGAAGGGTAAGCAAGTAGAAGATGGAAAAGAAGGCATCGACACTCGTGGGCATGCTCTTGTATGAAGTGATGCTGATATAGTACTTTCTGTGTTTATATGTATTTCTAGGTGGCATTAGATTTTAGTTTGAAATATAAGTTTAGCTCAATTGAAGAGGGGCCACTGACCATTTTTGGAGTCCCTCCCAATGTAGTCTGGATTTGGATGGATGTTTTGTTTTCTTTAAGAGCATGTTAAACATAGAACTATGTATGAGCAACATGTAACCCATTTCTATTATTAATATAGTCCTTTTTATTTTAAAAAAAAATCATTATATTTAATAGCATAAATATCAAATTGATTTTATATTTAAATTAAATACCTTATTAGGTTTTAAATATAAAATCGTTATATTTGAAAAATAAATATTAAAATAAATTATATTTAAAATTAAAATTAAAATGAAAATCTATTATAAAAGGATTTTCATACCTCCACATCAAGATTCCACTAACATTTACCTGCAAATCAAATCATATCTTGTTCCATTTCCCAAGTCACCTTTCACATGTCATGAGTTGGTTGGTTGCCAAATTCAAAGGGTTAAATGTTATGGAATCATGTGAAGTTGAATTGATGTGCCAAGTCTTATGCTCAAAATTAAATAAATCTCAAATCAAAATTCCATAAAGTTTTAAAAGGAGATGAATGATTATTATCGATTCCACAGTTTCAACTTGCATGAGGTTTAATATTTTTGAGGTGGTGTGGAATATAAACCACCCACCACGTGTTTAAATTGTATGGTTTCAGCTCGGAAAAAGAGGTAAGAACAAACCATCCTTCGCAAGCTCCAAAACCACTCTCCGAAAAGTTCTGAAGTGCAAAAACAATAAATAATGTTATTTTTTCCTTGTGTTATAATCTTTGGCGCTCATGAAAATACAAATATTTTGGGGAAATTCATAGCCTGGAAATTCAATTCCACTGGAATCAAATCAATATATGGCAAAACAAGGAATGATATTCAGAACCAGTGGATGGTTTTCATAGAAAAATGAAAATTGTTTATGAATATTTTTATTTGGGGAAATTGTCTTTCAATTTCATTTTATGAAATCTATTAACAATTAAATTTAAAATGAAAAATTAGCGAAGCATTACAAGAAATGGTTTCTAATAGAAGATGTTGTCTTTGGGAAATATTTTGTTCCCAAATATTTATGAGGTAGATATAAAAAATCATATTTGATTCAATAATATATTTCCAGATTTGGATAGAAATCATATTTTGTGTAGAGATTTGAGGCATAAAATTAGATGGAGATATATTAGATTCTGTGAGGAAGATCTTGGGACAAAAATAGTCTTCACATAGATTGCACAAGAAAAATATAGAGAAGAATAATTTCCATTACACAATGAGTTGAAGAACAATATGAGAAATCTCCCATCACAATAATATTCATCATTATGGGTGAATAAATAATACAACATCAAGGAATAATTCAAATACCTAAAGAGGTTGTTGAATCTACCAACCTAGACCGACTTAGGAGCTAACTCAGTGTGGAAAAATCACCAGTAGAGCTAACGAGTGCAACTTTAGATCACTAAAATAGTTCACAACCAGTTAATTGAAGAGGGTAGGTGAACAAAGACGCTTATATTTCCTTGAATCATGCAAACTAGTGCTAGAGACACTAGGAGTGATCTAACTGATGGGGATCGCACAACTGGACATAACTGAATACCTACTGGAGTCAACTGCTAGACACTACTGGTGACACTCCAAGTGGGTTCTTAAATTATCGGGATTTATCCCTGGAGGACCAAAATGCATGCACACGGGAACAATAAGTGGCAGATTAGTAGATGTGTCCCCCATGTACCGGTGAAGTGATGAAGACCTCCTAAGATAGGGAAATAAACAAATAGACTAATGTGATCAAATGGAGGATTAATAATAATCATAACACCCCCCTTTAATCCTAACTTTGGACAACCTGGGCCCTGGTAACTAAAACCAAACGTCACCCATTACAATCTAAATGTAGAAAATTATTTATCCATGTAAAATGAGAAAAAAAACTGCATGGGGAAAATCATTCCTAAAAAATGGACATGGAACATAATTTAAATGAATATCTTCATTTTGTCTTTTCTTCACTTGAATAAGCTGAATGTACTGCTTCTTGATGAAAAACTTTGTGGATTTGTTGTAGATGCCTTGATCATGTATCAGTTTTCCAATGATGTGTAGACAAAAAACATGAGGAGAAACCCCTTGAAGCTCATCTTATGGTGATGAAGGAGAATCATATGAATGCTTCTTGATGTGACAATATTAAATATCATATATGAACATAAAATCATAGATGGAAAAGGGATATGTGCAATCATCTCCTAACCAAAGAACACCAATGAAATCGACATGCTCAATTTCTAGTGTAGCTGCATAATAGTGAACCTGATCATGAACCTTCTTTCCAAGATGATGTGAAACCTTTATAATTCTGTAATAGATATTATGAGTCTTTGAAATATTATAAATTAATTCATATGGAGCAGCAAACAACCAAGGTATAGTGGCTCCAAAATCCGGTTGAGTCACAGTAGAAAAACTAGGTGCAACTAGTCTACATTGACAATTAAGTAAATATAGAGAGTATACTAATCTAAAATCCGAACTAATGAAGGTTATATTAGATACAAATGTATGTAACATAAGCCCACATACAACCAGTGATATGGAAAACCAACCAATGACAGAAAACAAATACACGATAACAACTTTCACCAATGATACAGTATATGAAACCATGAAATTGTCTAGTTTACCAACTGAAGAACTTGGGAGTTGTAGGGTTTTCTGAGCATAAAATGGATGGGATAAGGGTGTAATAACCTGCATATCAGAATTCAAATCATATTCTAAATAATATAAATAAGAATCTAAAAGGACTTTCAAATATTTTGATGAAGGAAAATCAGAAACTAGTGATAAAAAACTAATATTAAGAGGAGATGGATCTGGGAGACTGATAGGTATCTTTTCCAATGGAGGCAAGGAGATTTATGATTTTGATATATAAGAATGAGTATCAAAATCAGATATATTAGGAAAATAATTTATTCTAGAAACCAAATCATGACAATCATTACATTTGAATTGCATAATGTGACAGTGCCTCTGTGGATCAACAAAATTTCCCCTTCCTCCTTTTCTTGCAATATCAGGATAATCAATGTTGTTCCTTTCGAGATATTGAGTCATGATGTTCATATTATTTTAAAAGGAAAAATCATTATGAGAAGGTTGGCTGCAATAGGTACACTTTGATCTTCCTTTCTTATTTCCCTTCTTCTTGGAATTCGAGCCTTCATCAGTAGTGTAAGAACCTTCATCTTTGGAATTTGACTTTGGCTTCTTATCCTTCACTTTTTTCTTTCCTTTGGACTTGAAATTATTGCTTTCAAGAGATGCAAGCGCATGACTCTTTTAGGTTTTGAGAGTCCCCATTTGAATTAGCTTTAATTTCTCTTGAGTGAGAGAATTTATGAATGCATCCAGGGATGGCATCCTCCAATTTGGAACTGCAAGATTAATAGCATGGAACCAAAAACTAAGTATTATGGAACCATATTTGATAGGATGGAGAGGATTAATTGCTCTTATTTCTTCTCAATCCAACACTGCTTGAGGAAAAGCACTAGTGACTTAAACTTGGTGATGAATTCCTCAATGGTTTTGAATTCACTTGGTCTCAATGAGATTAACTCATTCTCCAATTGATGTCCTCTAAGTTGATATTTATTTTCGAAGAGGGATTCAAGTTTGATCCACACTTTATTAGGGTTTGTTAAACCATCAATATGGAAAATAAGTTATGGAGAGAGAGAGACAAAGCAAGCCATAAGCTTCATCCTTCCTGTTGTGCCACTTTTCTTTCTCAACAATTGCATTAGGATCGATTTCTAAGGCCATAGTAATTCTAAAGAGATCTCTGCTGCACAATAATATCTCAATATTGCCTTTCCATTCATGATAATTAAAGGAAGTCAAGGTTACTATATTACATAAATCCATTCTCTGTTGCTGCGCTACTGGTGAGAGAACTGAATACCTGCACAAAACTAGAAAGAAATTTTTTGTTAGACAAATCAACCTCTACTTTGAAAATGAGCACATTCTTTGGGCGCAACACACCTAGCTAGAATTCTCTAGACATAATACAGAGGGAGCAATGCAATTATTCCAGGAATTATGTGGAACCTAATTGATTTTGGTGCATCAATGGAAGTATCTAAGGGAGATTAAAATAGATTGACCAGGATCCGATACCATATTAGATTCCGATAGACATATATTGGGACATAAATAGTCTTCACATAGATTGCACAAGAAAAATATAGAGAAGAATAATTGTATTTACACAATGAGTTGAAGAACAATATGAGAAATTTTCCATCATAATAATATGCATCATTATGGGTGAATATATAATACAACATCAAGGAATAATCCAAATACCTAAAGAGGTAGTTGAATATACCAAACTAGAATGACTTATGGGTTGACTCAGTGTGGAAAAATCACCACTAGAACTAACTAGTGCAACTCTGGATCACTAAAATAGCTCACAACCTGTTAACTGAAGAGGGTAGGTGAAAAAAGACACCTATATTCCCTTGAATCATGCAAATTGGTTCTGGAGACAGCGGGATTAATCTAACTGATGGGGATCAGATAAGCACTTGACATAATTGAATACCTACTGGAGTCAACTGCTGGTGACACTCCGAGTGGGTTCCTAAATTATAGGGATTTATCCCTGGAGCACCAAAATGCATGCAGACATGCACATTAAGTGGTAGATGTCTAATAAATGTGTCCCCCATGCACTGGTGAAGTGATGAATACCTCCTAATCTAGGGAAATAAACAAATAGACTAATGTTGTCAAAGGGAGGATTAATAATAATCCTAACAAGATATATTTCCAGATTTCAAGGAAACAATTGTAGACAAGATTCATCATTCTAGGAATGGAGTCAACAGTCAAAGGACAACTAATGCAAGATGACATACACACCCATATTTTTAGGTACTAAATTCATAGACATAAGATCATCTCTAGAACACTTGGCAGAAAGAAGACAAGTGGAAAAATCATTACCTGAAATCAGCAGATGGAAGATCGTCCAAATTCGTCCATCAACTCAACAACTCGAGAGAATGTGCACTTGTTCCATATTTGGTTTATTTTAAGAATATTAATTAGTTTTAATTCCTAGAAGTTAGTTTTTTGTTCCTAGAAGCTACTAATAGCTTGAGCATGTAGTTCGTATTTAAGAAATGTTTTGTAAAGTATCAATAGTCCAGAAGGGAAGAAGTAGACCTAATTTTTTTATTTTTTTTAGACTAATTCTAAATGATCAACAAGGAAGTACACAATTGTTTCTTTTTAGGGATTCATGTGTTAATGTTGTCCAATGAATGTGTTTCTTATACACAGTATTTATTTATGTTTGTGATCTTCAAGTGTTTGAATGAAAATGCAAATTCAGAATTCATGTTTCATGCTCGGATTTTAGCAGTTAAACACTCCACCATTCTAATCTAAAGTTACATTTGAAATTCATTTACAAATGCTTCAAGTGTGATGGGATGTTACTCCTAATTTCTTCCGCATTTGATAGTTGGAAGCATTAGCTATCTTCCCCTTGCCTAAGAATTGCTCAATAACCAATATTGATCACTTTTATTTATCTTTATCCCTTTACTCCATTCCCAATGGTGTGCTCTTATCGTATCGACCATAATCAAATTTGAAATCATTTTTCACAAAAGATATAGCCACTTTTCTTCATTAAACAACTCGTTGCTATACTGATCTTGAGTGACTGAGTTGTAGGAGATATCCCTCTCTAGGATGGAAGGGCTAAATTCCATCCCTAAATCTTGGTTTTTGGTTACCTTGGGATTTATTTGATAAAACCAAAATAAATTCTCAAGCGACTCAACATTTTGGTGTCGTTTTTGGGGAACGAAAGTTGAATCTTATCTAGGATAAATGAAAAAGACTAGATCTGATTTCTAAAGGTGTATAGAGGTTAGGGACACGAAGGTTGTACATCATTCACTGGGTGACTCCACTGTCAACAGGATCCAAAAATCAAAGTTTCACTAACGACTCCATTGTCTCAAGATGGATTCACAATCTTCAAGATATGCTTCTATGAATCATGCTCATATTCTTGGCTTTCCAAATCGCCTTCCTCGTATAGTCTAGCAGACATATTTTCCAAAATTCATAGACCAGGAACGATACGATGTTGCTCTTCATTTGGTTAAGTTTCATATGCACATACATAAATTAATGGTTGAATTTGATGAAGATTGTATGATGAAATTATTTATGGTAACTTTAGAAGAAAAGGCAAGATCATGGTGTGAAAACTTACCGGTTGCTAGTTTGAATTCCCTGGAAGATTCTCATTTAGCATTCTATGAAAATTACAAGGAAAGTTACCCATCTTTATCACTGTTTGAAAACTGTTGTCAAGTAAATTTTGAAAATTTCATTCAACACATGGAAAATGATTATGGTGATGAAGAATTAATGGATGAAGAAATTAAAGAATTTTATGAAGATTATTTTAGAGGGTAGCTTCCATAATATTCAGGAATTTTTTTAGCAGGCAATAGTTTCTTCCTTCATTGTAAATGAAGAAAATAAGGACTTTAGTGACCAAATTTCTATTCTTTCCTTTGAAATTGATGTGGTGATTCGACAATCTCTAGAAATTTCAACAAAACGAGAAAATAATACTGATAATCAATCGATATGATTTGCAGTGCATTTATCTTATGATGAAGTCATTGAAGAAGAAGAATTTGTTGTTTTAGATCATTTTAAAAAAGAAGAAGCTATTCATAAATTTGAATTGAGAGATTCAAAAATTTTGAAGAACCAAAATGATATTCTTATTGAATCACATGTGGGGTCGCTCTTTGTTATACATGTTAAGATGCATGAAATATTAAACATAAATCTTTTTTCCCGATAAGGATGATAGGCTACAATATTAACAAAATGATAATCATGAGTAGAAAGAAAAAAGTGAAAAGGCAGTTGTGGAATTGCATCATTTTGAACATGAATATGTAATTCATCAAAATACCTCTCTTGAAATAACAAATTCAGAATTGTTTTATTGTTAAAAGGATCTTCCTCATATTCAAAAGGTGGTTGTTGCATCTAAAGTTTCTCAAGAAAGTACAAAGTTTTTTCAATGATAAGGAAGATAGACATATGGTTTCTATTCCCTTGGAAAATGATATTGAGTTAATGAAATGGAAAAATAACCAACAGTTAAAAATGAAGGCAGCTTTACTCTTTTTGCTGATCAAGGAGAGGTAATAGTTCATGGTTTTGATGATCCTTTTGTAAGTCTGTTGGAATCATCAATAGAAATGGATTTGATGGTGTTCATAAACCATGGAGATATTTTTAAAAGTTGTGTTGAGTTGCTATCTTTCATATTTTTCATTCAGCTTGAGGAAAGTAAAATAAGAAATCAGTCAAGTGGTTATTTACTTGATTGGATGCATTGGATATTTGTTGTCACATAATTTGGCAATTATTTTAGCAAGTTAGAGTAGGAGTGTGTGCAATAAGCTTGAATATCAAGCATCCTTTTCAATTTGGTTTGCAATTTCAATTTGATTTTAACAGTGAGTAGTTTGGTTTTATTTTGAATTTCTAGCTTTTGCAAAGGATACATTAGTTTAGATTTAGTTTTTAGTAGTTGCTTTTTAGTACAACTTTTAATTTGCACCTTGGATTTCAATAAAGTTGCAGAGTTTTCAGAATTTGGAAGAGGTTGCATGTTAAGGTTTTGGAACAATTCAATGGATCAAGCACTTGGTCTATAGGTTCTTTGCTACATCATAGGGGGTATATTATCCCCATTGAATCCAATGTTATCACATGTCAAATTTAAAATTTTGACTCATTTTGGACATTTGCCAATTTTTCATTAGCTTCGTCAAATCCCTTTGTGCTTATGTCATCCTTGCATTCAGATTTTAAAATTTTTGCTAGCTTGATCAATTTCCCCATTGCCTCATCCCTTCACTTAAATCTCATCATTAATTTGGGTTTGTTGACCTTTTATTTTAGCCAAATTATCTTGCCAAAATTATTTTATATATAGAATTTTTAATCATTTATTTTATTTTAAATATAAAATCATTATATTTAATAACATAAATATCAAATTAATTTTATATTTAAAATAAAATAACTTATTAAGTTTTAAATATAAAATTGTTATATTTGAAAAATAAATATTAAATTTTTTTTATATTTAAATTAAAATTAAAATGAAATTTTATTATAAAAAGGATTTTCATACCTCTACATCAAAATTCCACTTACATTTACCCACCAACCATATCTTATCTCGTTCCTCTTCCCAAGTCACCTTTCACATGCCCATGTAAATGTTGTGTCCGAGAACATAGCGATAGCGCCCCTCCTGGGCTTTAATACACTTGGCATTCCTCTTGCGGTGGAAGCGGGAAGGATTAGCCAGCTCAGACATGTGGTGAGGTATCCAGAGTCAAACGGCACAAAGTGCATAACAAGATACCCAACCCTGAACCATAGTCACGCTAAACAAGGAAGAAAGACCCCCGGGAGGGATACGAAGCCCCGAAAACAGAACCCTACAAAGGAGGGGACCTCGAAACAGTCGTGACCGACAGAGAACAGTGATACCCGGAGGGTCAACAATAAAACAAAGGGTAAAAACACCATACCCCAGGACAAAACAAAGAAGACCATAAGTTAACCCATAAACCCCAGACCCGATAGAAAGCAGTTAGTTATCCCACCATTCCCGGAAATGATGAGACCCTAACCCTGATGAAGAAACCCTAGCCAGACAAACAAACCATTAAATACCATACAAGAAACGGTAGAGGTACTGACCACTCACAACACGTCCGGGGATTCCAGTGGAGTGACCCCAATTCAAAGCCGTGAATCAGGTGACGTGACAGGAAGAAAAACCGATGGTATAAGAAAAACCTAAACCCCAAGTACGTTTGTGGTTAACCGAGGTCAACCCAGAACGTGCCGATAGGCTTACAACGGAGAACAGAAAAAAACGATGAGAAAGCCATGTAGAGGTGGTGAACCCAAAACAAATATTCGCGCAGTCAGCCATAAGGCGATGTCCTTCCCACTTTTTTTTATCTTGGTTGGTACTAGTCCCCTAGTGAAGGGGAGGGACTCCAAGAGGGCTGCTCGCACAAAAACCACCCTACGCACCAAAAAACCAAACAGGAGACCAGACAAGAATGATGGAAGACAATGAAGACCAGAACCAGAAAAAGAAGAGGGGTGAGTCCAGGAGCGAAAGAGACCCACAGCGACCAAGCACAGGATTAGAACAGTGGAACGCCATGAGAGGCCTGCATTGAAACAACAGTCGTTCTCCATACTCTACCTGGAATCACCATTGTCTCTAGTCCTGCATTGAAACCATGCTGATCAAAATCTCAACAACATATACAAATAAGGGTACACGATTCCGAAAGTGGGTCAAACAGGGGAACGCCATGAGAGGCCTGCATTGAAACAACAGTCATTCTCCATACTCTGCCTGGAATCGCCATTGTTTCTAGGCCTGCTAAACAAGAAATTTACTTTGCTTTGACAGTATTCACATCACTTCAGGATCTACACTGGGACCATGATAAGGCTTCTATGCTGAAGTTTTGTTGTGTCCTCTCTCTGCTCCCGTGCCCTGGTCAGGCGTCTGGAGTACTGTCGGATGGGCAAGTCGGCATGGGTGGAGTGGGCTACTGAAAACTGGAAGCCCCTCATTGATTATGTACCTACTATTAGCTTGTTATCTAAGGGGTGGATTGTTTTTGTTTTTTTAGAGGAGGCACATTACACTCGCATCCTGGATGGAATCTGGTGCATGGGGGTCGGCTCCCTAGTCCTTGAGCGATGGCACCCTCGATTCGACCCTCTCCAGGAAAGAATCACTAAGCGCCACCTATGGGTTTTGCTCCCTCACCTACCATTCCCTCTGTTGAATAAACATGTGCTGGAAGGCATTGTAGACTCCATTGGCCGGTTCGTTGCTATTGAGGCTGACTTTCTCCTTGCTTTTGACAAGAGGATTGCATGAGTACTTGTTGAGATGGACGTATTTCGGGGTTTACCTACAGAAGTTGAAATCCTCTGTGGTGAACAACTTTTAGTTCAAAGGCTCGACTACCTCCATGTACCATTCAGATGCAGTATATGCCATGAGACTGGACATCTTCAGTGTCAATGTCACTCTCTCTTATCGGTAGACACAGACTCAGGCTCGGATGTCTCCCTGACCGCTGCTAATTTGAACAAGTCCGGCGTACTTGCACCTACTCCAGGTACTCTCAATTATTCTCATTCTCCTACTGAAGTTGTATCGGCCTCTTATTTGGACGCCATTGATGAATTGATACTCTCTCATTCGAAAGGACCTCAGCCAGAACCCTCTCAGGCCCCCATTCCATCATCGGATTCTCTGTCCACTTTTCACGACCAGTCCCCCGATAGGGTTTCTCTTGGCGATCCCTTACCCCCTGCTTTGAGCCCCCAAATTGCTTGTGTTTCTCCACTAGATTTGGATAGCCCTCATCCTCTTCAAACTACGGCAATGATGCCTAACTCTATTTTGTCCCTGGCCTCACTCACTTCGGGACTACCTTTGCCATCTTTGTCCTCTCTTGTCGAGTTCCCGCCTCTTCCACACCTTCGATCGCCCCCGTCGCATCCTCCTTCCTCCAATAGCCCCAATTCCTCTCCTTCTTTCATTGACCCCTCCCTAAAAAAATCACTCTCCATTTTCACATCTACAACACCGACCTCTCCTTCTACTCTTCACCTAAACTCCATTCATTTTGCCAATGTTACAGTCCAGAAAAAAAGGGATAAGAAGGATGAGTTGCAGGTGGACCTTTCCTCTGCATCCCCTCCATACATTCCTCTCTCTGTTCGCATTAAGGATGCAGCCTGTAGCTTACCTTCTCGGGGACTTAGAGCAGTGTCTCCCCACCTTATTAATCCTTAATGAAGCTTGTCTCCCTCAACGTCAGGGGTCTTGGAGGTAAGGCCAAAACATACTGCCTCTGTTCCGCTCTCTTAGTCTAGATATGATCCTCCTTTAGGAAACCATGTGCAACTCATACCTTGCTTTACTTGCCTTCTCTAAACTTCTCCCTTCTAGGGAATTTTGTGCTATTGATGCATCGGGCCTTTCGGGTGGTCTCCTTATGGCTTGGAATCCTCATAAGGTCAGATGCCGAGCCTTCCAGACTTGTGCTGGCCTTTTGGTTCAGGCCTCCTTCCGTGGACTCTCCTATCCCATCACTGTTCTAAATGTTTATGGCCTTTATAAAGACCGTGAAATCTTCTGGGAAAAAGTGCACCAAAGTGGTTTTCTCAGCTTTCCAAATCTGGTTTTGGGTGGGGACCTAAACCTCACATTGCACTCTTCAGAGATTTGGGGTCAAAAGGCTTCTCCTGATCCCCTCTCTTGCCATTTCTTATCCCTGTTTGATTTGCTGGGTCTGGTGGACCTAGCTCCTCCGTTTTTTGGTCCAATGTGGCGTAATGATCGTGCAGGAGCTGAGGGTGTTAGTAAGAGATTAGATAGATTTCTGATCTCAGCTTCTTTGATTCCTTCTCTGGGGATCCATAGGGTATGGACACATTGTTCCGACATTTATGACCACTACCCTATTGTCTTGGAATGGAACAAGTAGAGAGCATCCTGCAATTATCCATTCAAGTTTAACCTCTCTTGGCTCAATGACCCTGCTTTCACTGATTGGTTGTCGGTGAGATGGTCCCTCCTCCCCTAGGGTGACCATGCCTCTGGTCTCGACTCACTCCACCACAAGCTCCATATCCTTAAAAATGAAGCCAAAGTTTGGATCAAGGATAAACAGGCTCGGATTGATAATGATTACTGCAAAATCGATCAGGCCATCACTTCTCTCCTCTCAGGATCATCCAACGGTATCCTATCCATTGAGGATTTGGCCCATTTATCCCAACTGAGTTCTGAAATAAAAATGATCTTGAATCATTATCTTCTAACTTGGCAATTAAAAAGTAGATCAAAGTGGGCCCTATAGGGAGATTCAAATACTAAATACTTCCACATGCTGGCTTCTGGCCGGTGGAATCAAAATTCGATATGGTCTCTGTCAGATGAGGATGGCATCATATATGAGGATGAGTCGGCTCTCAAAGATCTGGGTCTATCTCATTTTGCTAATATATTTAAAGTAGATGGAGGAACCTGTTTATCACAACAACTCAAGGTTATCTTGCTATATCCTAGGATGATTCCAGAGGTGAATGCTTCAAATCTTACCTGCCCGGTATCTCTTGGGGAAATTGAGTCTGCTCTGAAATATTTCAAAAAAGATAGAATCTCGGGCCCAGATGGCTGGCCTGTCGAGTTCTATATGCACTTTTTTGAACTCATGGGCAGTGAACTTCTGTCTGCTATCGACTCCACTAGAGTCTCTAGTTTTATACCTTCCTCTATGAACTCAACCTTCCTGGCTTTGATACCCAAAAGAGATAATCTCATGACCCTTGCTGACTTTCAGCCCATCTCTTTGTGCAATCTCCTGTACAAATTGATCTCTAAAGTTATCGCGGTCAGAATTAAACCCTTCCTGGACTCTGGTATCTCATAGGAACAATTTGGGTTCCTTAAAAATCGTCAGATCGTTGAGCCTATTGGAATTGTTCAGGAAACCCTCCACTCTATTAAAACAAAGAATCTCTGTGCTTTCATCCTCAAACTAGACTTGATTAAAGCCTTTGACTGTGTCAACTGGACCTTCATCCGTCTCATTCTGATTCAGATAGGAGCTCCTCTCCAGACTGTTAACTAGATTCTTGGTTGCCTATCCTTAGCTACCTTTGTAGTATTAATCAATGGTACCCCTTCAAAGTTTTTCTTGGCTTCTCGGGGCATCCATCAAGGATGCCCTCTATCGCCTTTTCTCTTCATTCTGGTCATAGAAGGTCTCAGCGTATTAATTTTCGATGCTCGAAATCATGGACTTATTCATGGTATCCAGATTTCATCCTCTCTTGCTCTAATCCATCTTCTTTTCGTGGACGATGTGATTCTTATGGGTACAGGTACTCTTCAGGAATGGGCAGCTTTTGATGTCATTCTTGAAACTTTCTGCAAAGCATCTAGAATGTGTATAGGTCTGGAAAAGTCTTGTTTCCTCTATAATAATATTGAAGCATCGAATTTCATGGATATCTCCAGAGTCCTCCCATATCATAAGTCACCGATTCTTGTTGGTTTTAAGTATCTTGATTTCTACATTAAACCCCCTGGATACAGAATTGGGGATTGGAATTGGATGGTTCAAAAATTTGAAAAAGATATCAGTCTTTGGACCCATAAGATGCTCTCACTGGGTGGTCGACTGATACTTATCCAGTCTGTACTCTTTAGTATCCCGGTATACTGGCTGGGACTCGCTCCTATTCTGGTATCTATCCTGCACAAGCTTAGGAGCATTACCTTTGTTTTCTTATGGGGATCCTCAGAAAATAAATGCAAATTCCACTTGGATAGCTGGTTGGATCTCTCTTGGCCAAAGAAATATGAGGGATGAGGGATAAAAAATCTCCATTTGTTCAGTATTTCCCTCCGCCTCAAAAATTTCTGGAGGGTTCTCTTCAATGACAGTCTGTGGCATCATGTCCTCTCTACTAAATACTTGAAGCATCTCTCTATGGTATCATGGCTTAGAGGCAAAAATTTCAGTACTCGTGGTGTATCTTCTATTTGTAGGGGTTTTATACAGTCTATTCCCTGGATGGGGTGTCAACTTGCATGGCAGGTAGGAAATGGTGTCGATATTTGGATTGGTATTGACCCAGTTATCGGTATCTCCTCCTCTTTCCTCCTCCCGGAAGGCCTGAGATCCTATTTAGAAGACCTGGAAATAAAAACACTCGCCCAGGCACACAATACTTTACTGGACTCCCAACAATACTGGTACTCGGTCGAGGAGTTATATTTGGATGGAGAATGGAAATAAGCTTGGAACACTTATACCAGAAATCTGGTTCTCAGTGGTATTCATCTTTCAACTCATTCTGATTCTCTGGTATGGGAATACAACAAAAAAGATGGTTCCATCTTTGCTGATAAAGTATACGATTGCATTGTAAAATCTTTCTCTCCAGCTATGGGCAATCGGGTGCACAAATCTTTATGGTCAGGCACTCTTCCGCGCAAAATTGGATGCTTTTTATGGTTGGTATTAAGGAATAAAGTCCTTACTTGGGATAATTTACAAAAAAGGGGTAGGTCTAGCCCAAGTATTTGTACAATGTGCTTCTCAAATGAGGAGTTTGTCATTCACCTTTTCTCACAATGCATGGTTTGGAAGAGTGTTCTCGATCTTATTTGTGATCAGTTCTAGCTGACTATTCCTCCTTGCGCAAACACCATCACTGTTTTTATGGATTATTGGGCTGCCACCTACCCACGACACTCTGTCCTTTACTATATCCCACACCATATGATTTGGGCAATATGGAAAGCTCGGAACCATGCTATTTTTTATGGGAAAAAGAAGTCTGTCCTTGGAATTTTTCATCAGATTGTGAACTCTGCTCAGTTGAACTCTTTTCAGTCTATCATAAAGGCCTGTCGCAAAAATGTCAGACAGATTGGGCTTCCTCCCAGCTTGAATTTCCCTTGTGGTTTTTTTGATGGTGCTTCTATCTTCAGTAGTGGGTGTCAGATACAACCTGTTCTTAAATGAGGCTCATCATCTGGAGTTCATGCTGGGGGTTGGATATGGCTCCAATACAAAAGCAGAATTACTAGGCCTGTGGGCTCTTCTGCTCTCTTCCCAAATGATGGGGATCCCCTTATCCCACATATTCGATGACTCATAGATCATCATCAATTGGGCTAAGGGATCCATTGTTCTCTCCCCACCAGAACTTCTACATTGGTGTCGAGAATCTCAAAAGCTAATTTCTAGCTTTCAGGAGCTCTCTTTCAGCCACATCTACCGTGAACACAATAGGATTGTAGACCGTCTCTCTAAAACTGCTCTCTCACTCTCTCCGGGATTTGGTTGTTATTCTGAGTTTATGGATGACCACTTGGTCACATATGACACCTTTCAGCTCATTTGAGTCATGCTATGTGGATATTACTCCTCAATTGGGTTATTGCTCTACTACTCATTGAGTGGCATCTTTAGAATGCTGATCTGATCCCTTTGGTTCACGGTAGATGGGTTTGGTTGAGATTGATCCCCTATATGATGAGACAGATTACTGATGGGAATCTACACTCTACTGCATGCCTTTCCCCCCAGCTGCGACTGGATGTGATTTTCTCCTAACGAGCTGTATTCTCTCCATGATGTAACCCTTTCAGGGTCAGTGCTATTAATGCCCTTTGATTCCTAATAAGAATAACAAGGACATGCTTTTTCTTTCTGAAAAAAAAAGTCACCTTTCACATGCCATGAGTTGGTTGGTTTCCAAATTCAAAGGGTTAAATGTTATGACATCACAAAATTAAATAAATCTAAAAATCAAAATTCCTAAAGGGAGATGAACAATTATTATCCATGCCAGAGGGTCAACTTGCGCAAAGTTCTGCAGTGCCAAAACAAAAAATAATATTTTTTTTTTCTCCGAGTGGTCAACCTTGTGCTATAATATTTCGTGCTTATGAAAATAAAAATATTTTTCAAAGTTTGGAAAGTCAAAACTATCAAAAGGAAATCAATATATGGCTTTTACAAAAATTTGTAAATGGGTTTTGGATTATCTATGAAAATATTAAAGTTCGGAAAAAATTCAAAATGTAAAATTAGAGAAGCATTACAAGACATGGTTTTTAATAAAAGATGTGGTTTTCTAAAATTAAGGATGAAATTGATTTTACTGAGTATTTTAATTTATCTTAGGGTATTTTAATTTATTCTATATATTTGAAAATTCGTTTTAAGAAGTGGATATGGGAAATTTTTGGGACATATTTTGTTCCCAAATATTTATGAGATAGATATAGAAAATCAAATTTGATTCAATAATATATTTCGAGATTTGGATAGCAAGCATATTTTGTGTAGAGATTTGAGGCATAAAATCAGATGGAGATATATTTACAGATTTCAAGGAAACAATTGTAGACAAGATTTATCATTCTAGGAATGGAGTTAAAAGTCAAAGGACAATTAATGCAAGATAGAAAACACACCCATATTTTTAAATACTAAATTAACAGACAAAACCACATCTCTAGAACACTTAGCAGATAAAAGACAAGTGTCAACTTCAAGACTTGAAATCAACTGATGGAAGATCGTCCAAATTTCTATGGCAACTCAATAAATCAAGACAATGTGAAACCGTTCCATATTTGATTTATTTTAAGAATATTAATTAGTTTTAATTCCTAGAAGTTAGTTTTCTATTCCTAGAAGCTCATAACAACTTGAGCATGTAGTTTGTATTTAAGCAATGTTTTGTAAAGTATCATCAGTCAACAAGGGAAGAAGTAGACCTATTTTTTGAAGTTGTTTGAGACAAATTCTAATTGATCAATGAGGAAGTACATCGATGTTTCTTTTCAGGATTCATGTGTTAATGCTATTCAATGAATGTGTTTCTTTCTCATTTTATGTGTTTCCTATATGCGATAATCATTTATGTGTGTGATCTTCAAGTGTTTGATTGAACATACAAATTCATAATTCATGTTTCATGCTCCAAGTTTAGCAATTAAACACTCCACCATTTTCATCTAAAGTTACATTTGAAATTCATCTATAGATGCTTCAAGTGTGATGGGTTGTTACTCCTAATTTCTTCCACCATGCTACAATAGATTTGATAGTTGGAAGCATTAACTATATTTCCCTTGCCTCGAAAGTGCTCAATAACCAATATTGATCACTTTGATTTATCTTTACCCCTTGATTGCATGCCCAATGTCTACTCTTAACATGTCAATCAGAATAAAATTTGAAATCATTTTTTCACAAAATATCTAGCCACTGTTCTTCATTAAAGAACCAACTACTATAGTGATATTGAGTGATTGAGTTGTAGGAAGGACCCCTCTCTGGGTTGGAAGGGTTAGTTTCCATCCCTAAATATTGGTTATTGGTTACCTTGGGATTTTTTTGATACAACCTAAAGAAAATTTTCAAGTGATAACATTTTGGCGTCGTTGCCAAGGAACGAAAGTTGAATATTCTCTCGGAGAAATGAAAAAGACTAGATATGATTTATGAAGGTGGACATAGGTCAGGCACATCGGACAACTCCACTGTCAGCATGGTCCAAAAATCAAAGTTTCACTGGTGACTACATTGTCTCAATATGGATTCACAATCTGCAAGGTATGCTCCTATGAATCATGCTCATATTTATGGCTTTCCAAATCACTTTCCTCATATAGATTGGAAGACATATTTGCCAAAATCCAAAGATCAGGAAGGAGATGATGTTGCTCTTGATTTGGTTAAGTTTCATATGCACATACATAAATTAAGGGTTGAATTTCATGAAGACAGTCTGATGAAAGTATTTACGGTAACTTTAGAAGAAAAGGAAAGATCGTGGTATGAAAATTTACCGGTTTCTAGCTTGTATTCCATGGAATATTTTCATTCAACATTCTATGAAAATTATAAGGAAAGTTACCCAGCTTTATCACTGTTTGAGAACTATTGTCAAGTAAATTTTGAAAATTTTATTCAACACATGGAAAATGATTATGGTGATGAAGAATTAATAAATGAAGAATTAAAGAGTCTTATAAAGTTTATTTTCAACATCAAGAATAAATGTTACAGGGTAGCTGCCATAATATTCAAGGAAAATTTTCAGCAGGTAATAGTTTCTCCCTTCATGGTAAATGAAGAAAATCGGGACCTTAGTGATCAGATTTCTATTCCCTCCTCTGAAATTGATGTGGTGATTCAACAATATTTAGAAATTTCAACAGACCAAGAAAATAAAGTGGATAATCAATCAGTATGCTTTACAGTGCATTTATCTTCTGATGAAGTCATTGAAGACGAATAATTTGTTGTTTTAGATCATTTTGAAAATGAAGATGCTATTCAAAAATTTAAATTGATAGATTCATAAACTTGAAGTAACGAAATGATATTCTTGTTGAATCACATGCAGGTCACCCTTTGATATACCTATTAAGATGCATGAAAAATTAAACATAAATCTTTTGCCGGATAAGGATGATAAGATACAATCTCAATAAAATGATAATCACGAGTAGCAAGAAAACATTGAAAAGGAAGTTGTGGAATTGCATCATTTTGAAAATGAAGATGTAATTAATTAAAATAACTCTCCCGAAATAACAAATTTAGAATTATTTGATTGTCAAAAGGATATTCCTCATATTCAAAAGGTGGTTGTTGTATCTAAAGTTTTTCAAGAAAGTACAATGATTTTTCCTGCTATGAATGATAAGGAAGATAAACATATGATTTTTATTCCCTTGGAAAATGGTATTGGGTTTAATGAAATGGAACAATGACCGATAGTTAAAAGTGAAGGAAACTTTAATCTTTTTGCTGATCAAGGAGAGGTCATAGTTCATGGTGTTGATGATCCTTTTGTAAGTTGATTGGAATCATCAATAGAAATGGATTTGATGGTGTTCATAAACCATGGAGATCTATATTTTTTTAACTAGAACGATTATATATATTATAAAAGTGTCGTTTGGTCCGCGACCAATCAACCTCGATTACATATATTCATGTGACCACTTTGCACTAGTACATCAAACCCAAATCTTACAAAAAACATGATGGGACCATTTCTACGGAATTGGGATCTAGATAGGTGTATCCTCATTCTTGCTATATGTTCCTTGAGATACAAGACTGCCCTTATTTGATTTTTCATTTGATTCTTTATTTGAGCCTCGAAGAACATGGAAGAAAAGAGAGGACGTGAAATATTGTAAGACATATCACAGCCTTTGCAGGGTCTTATTGAGCATCGGATTGTTGAAGTCATTGTCCAAGTTTAGGATTTTTATCAAGATTTCAGAATCTCTGAAAACTTGTATTTCTTTGTAGTTATTTTCTTTTGCGATCTGACAGGATTTTAGAAACCCAAGAGTTTCGGCGTGGTTATTTGTTCGCTTTCCTGAACCCTAGTTGAAGCTATCTTTTCTTTGTCTATCCGAAGAATATATCACGCCACCAACTCCTGCAATACTTGGATTTCCTTTCAAAGCATCGTAAAAAAATACCATGGCTTTGCCTTGTTTCCTCCACCATTATTTAAAGACGAAATCCATGTCTCGTATTCACCACCCTTGGTTGGTGGAGGGGCGAATGGAGATCTTTTTTCTATCCCTAAACAAGTAAGCTCCCAACCATTTCTTTCCTCCAGGAGCAGAGAGTTACCAGTGAAGGAAGGGTGATTTACCATAGCCACCTACAGAAGTGCCTTTTCCTTTGCTTCCATGATCAAGGGAGTGAGCTTGATGTTGTTGAATATCTATTTGTTTCTCTCCAACCATATTTTACAATAGATATATTTAGGAATGGCTTGCTAAATTCTGGGGCAAGACGATTTTATTTTTAGCGTGAGGGGATACCTTGCCTTCTAGGTAGAAAATAGATTGGTTACAAAGATTTGAGAAGGTGTAGAAACATTGAGGCCGAGAAGATAGAGAGACCAAACGTCTTGAGAAAAAGGGAAATCCATAAATAACTGATCCAAGTTTTCAAGCACCGCACAACACATGGAGCATCGATGAGGACCTATAATTCCTCATTTAGAAAGGTTTTCACCAGTTAATACTTTCCTATGAGCTAATACCCAAGTAAAAAAAATTATTTTGGGAAGACCGTGAGAATCCCACATGTGTTTCCAGAAGGATGCGGGATGGGTTTGCACCTGTGGATCTCAGGAGGATTGCAAATCCTTGAGCAACAGTGTAAAATCCAGACTTTCTCGAGCCCCATTTATCGTGTTGATGAAGGTGCACTGGTGCTAAACCTGGCATCGTGTCTAAAAGAAGGATTTTTTGTGCCTGAAGATGCTAAGGGAGTTGGGGAAGATCCCATTCCTTCCAATTCCCAGAGGGATCCCATGCTGAGATATCTGCCAGTTTTATATAACCATGTTGAATGAGTCACGACCGAATCTCTAAAATTTCACCGGAGGAGGCGAGAGGGGGTTGGCCTAGGATATTGTCGTCACATAGTTGTGTTTTATTCCCATTTCCAGGGATGGGAAATAACAATGGATGAAAGAATCCCATACCTTGCCGACATAGATTCCAATTCATCATGCCTTTTGTTGATGTATTTGTAACTTCAGAAAGTATTCACTTGTATATCTTATATTGTACCTCGATGTTCCTATCAGAAGAATCATTTGTATTTCATTGTACCCCGATGTTCCTATCGGGAGAATCATTAATATAATAAAGTCATGTAAATTCATAAAGTTTAACCCTCCTTTGTTGATCGGGGGGGAAAAGTTCCCATAGTTGAGGGGAACTAGGGTTATTAAACTCTCCTAGTGAAATCGGCCCTGGTAAGTAATTGTCAATTCAGAAACTAGTATAAATAGAGAGTGAGCCTCTCTATTTGTAACACACACTCACCCAGCTATAGCACATAGGTGAGAGAGGAGAAGCTCTCTCAAGTGAAAGAGAGAACAATTGTTGGAGATCATCTTTCGTCTTTTGGTTTTACTACTACCATTGGTGCTCATTCTATCTATGAGGAAGTTGCAGGGTTTTATCCTTTATGGTTTCCTCGAGGAAAATCATNTGTTGTGCATGTTATTCTCTCAGATAAGATCCTAAGATCATATTGCTTAAATGATAAAAATCTAACATGGTATCAAAGCTAACCTGAGAAGAAGACAATGTGCAACCATAGAAGCTATGGCTTCTTACTTTTTGGGTCTCTCCCCATGGATCATCAACAAAAGGAGGCTAGGATAACTCTCCATTAAAGGGCGCATCTTTCTGTTAAAGCAGAATTTGATTCAGGGCATTTTTAGTTTTTGACCTGTCACTACTACAAGACATTAGGGATTTTCACAAAAGAGGAATTTTTGAGTGAGCCCAGCATAGCATTTCTCTCCTCATCAAAATCAAAGTTTAGAGACCAAGGTCGAAGTTTTTGGTTGAATAAAACTCCAGGAAAGTCAAACCCTAGTTTGACCATGGGCTTGAAAAACCCTAAAATACTAAACCTAGTAGTTTTGGTACATTCGCTATATATCGATATTGAAGAAGGATCAAGAGCTGAAATTTTCATAGACTGAAGATAAAATCCTGATGTACCCTGTGTACAAATTTTAGCCTCATATTCGCTATATTCTGGTAGTTATGATTCCTCCAAATCAAGGTTCCAGCCTCTCCCAGGATTCATCTCTAAATAGGACACCTAGGGAGAATTTCTATATCTCGGGATATGAAGGTCCAAATGAAATTTTGCAAGATGTGGAATGGACTATAATGTTGACGGTAAAAGTTTCAGACCCAGAATATGAAACAGTGACACGTGGAAGTCCGTACAAGTTCGCTATGCTGAACAGTCTTGAAATAAGTCATCTTGGGAAAACTCTCATAAGTCCCAATTGGTGAAACAAATTCTGCTAAAATATGTAGTTTTGGAAAGAGGATAGATAAGGCTACCACATGAGAAGTTTCAGACATAAAGTAGCAGCACTTTGGGAGATACTGCAGAAACAAAATCAGGCATTTCTGTAGAAGAAATTGGAAACTAGGGCTTCATGTTTAAGGAGATTCCCTCCACTGTTTTTAGAAAAGGAGTACATTGGACAGCTCGCCTTGAAAAGGCCCATTCTTCTATCCAATCATAATTTTGATATTCCAAGTTTTGAAACTTAGGGTTTCTCTAACAAACCCTAGATCAGCCAGATCTGGAACCAGGATGGACACCTCAAATCGGTAAGATCTAATCTCTTGCTATTTAAATTTGAGGTTCTCATTTCAAAATGACTAATCACACCAGCTTGATGACAAACTTGGCGAACTTGACAACTTCCAAACATGGAAGTATAGGATCTCACTAGTTCTTGAAGGAAAAGAATTGGATACTTACATAAGTGGAGAGGTTCCAGTTCTAGAGGGAGATGAGGCTAAAGCCTTACACATGAAGAACTTGGTCAAGGCCAAGAGGATCACCATATACCACAAGTGTCTTCCCTAAAGACACCTAAAGAGATGTTTGATTCCTTGACTAAGATATTTTGAAGGAAAGAATATAAATCAGAAGAAGTATAGGAACTCTGTGATCCTTGAAGAAATTGACTTGGATCAGTATTTCAGTAAGAAAGGTCTAGGATCCATAGGGAGATGAGGCCAAGAATAGATCCAAGAGAATCATTTCAGATTCTATTAAATATCATCTCATCCCTCATGTTTCATCCTTTAATACACCAAAAGGAAGTGTTTGATGTTATGACAAAGAAATCAAAGAATAATAATATATGGTTATAACCATCTTGAATGGCCTCCCACGATCATGGGATTTATTCATTAGAGGAATGTGTGCTAGAAGGAAGTGATTACCTTTAGAAGAATCTGGGAAGAGAACACACAAGAAGAAGCTTGACTCATAATAAGAGAAGAGAAAATGGGAGCGACTGATGATCAAGCTCTCACAATCCAGAGAAGATCCCTCAAGCGATGAGGAATATAAAGGACTCAACGCTTTAAGAACCTCTTATCCATCCTAGAACTTGGATAAGGAATGACGTTGTTACGAATGAATAAGCTAATGAAGCTGAAGGATCAAGAAGGATTCTAACCACGAAACGAATAAAGATAAGTATTCAATTGTCATTTCATGATATTATTTGGTTATGCATTTATTTGTATTCAATTGATGTGTTATGCATGTTTGCATTAATGACAGTATACTACTAATATGCATGTGATGGGTAAGTATCCCATGGTTCTATACAACTCTCCATTGATACTTATCTAGAATGAAACCTCTTTGCTGACATATTGGATTAGTGCACAATATCAATGATGTCATGGTAGAGATGGAAGGAATCTAGAAATTTTCCGTGAGATATGGATGAATGTTGTATTGGATAAAATAGTTGCATGATTATATCTTTATGCATAAGAATTTTCCATTATGAATATCCCTTATGAAATGTTTCTAACCATACAACTAATGCATTTGACTTGTATGAAATATCGTGTACAATATCCTACAAGAAAAGAATGATGAGACTTGTTCCAAAGAACAAGTGACGACAATTCGAGAAATAATACAAGATGAAGAATAATATGACGATACTTTCAAAGAAAGAAAGAGGTCTCAGACAGAGTGCAGTTATGTGACATTGTTGAGCGACATCATTGATGCAGAGTCTTCCAAGCTATGAAGAACTAGCCAAGAAGAAAGGGAAGGAGAGTACCAGTTCAAGAAGAATGATGTCTAGGATGCGGTATCGAGACCTGAAGGGAAGAATGTAGTGTCTTCCATATGGATCTACAAGATACAACATGCAGTAGATGGAAAAATTGTGGAAAACAAGGCAATATTCGTAGCATGAGGCTTCTCACGGAAAGAAGGCATAGACTATGAAGAGACATTTGCAGCCACTATAAGTTAAGATGCATGATAGGCAGACTCATGTGTGCAAATTAAAGAAGGCCTTGTACGAGCTAAGAAGGAACCCATGGGATAACACATAAATGAGGAGCTTGGAGATCACCTAAAGTAATGAAGATGTTAACCTTTTCTACAAGGTTGAAGATGAAAGCCTCTAGAGGATGACAAGTTCACAGATGGGTGCGAGAAGAACTATTGAAAAGGTTCAAGATAGAGGATCTTGGTATCCAAGGATGCTAGATGGATACATAGAATATTAGTAGCAGAGGAAGCTACTTGTCACTCTAGTATAGAATAAATAGAGTATGAAAGACAGAGGGAGAATGATGCTCCGCTTCAAAGGGAGTGACTGTAGAATATACTGAGGTTCGATATGATACAACGGGAAGGACAGCTTATTGATGGATCTAGGATTTACTGAGAGTAAAGTGGATTCCAACCTTTACTTCAAGGTTGAAGGAATAAGACCAGTGATGCTCCTGTTATATGTCAATGACTTGTTCCTAACAGAAAATAGGAACTCATTAAGTTTCAAGAAGGAGACTTGCTGCTGAGTTCGAGATGAAGGAATTGGATATGATGCACTACTTTCTAGGCATGGAGGTGTGGAAAAATGTAGATGGAATCTCCCTAGGACAAGGGAATATTGTAGTAGAGATCCCGAAGAGGTTCGTGATGATGGACAGTAAGGCCATGACCACACCTATGGCATCGAACTTGAAGCTATTGAGTGATGCTTCATTAGAGTCAGTTGATGCTACGATGTATCATCAGATGATTGGGTCCTTGATGTACTCGACGAATACAAGAACATATATTTTCTTTGTTGTGAACACATTGAGTCAGTTCCTGACAGATCTGAGACATGTTCACTTGATGGTTGCAAAGCATGTAGTGACCTACCTAAAGGGTACAGTTGATTATGGGCTCAAGTATGAAGCGAATCAAAAGACTAGCCTGGAGGTTTATGTGGATTCGGATTGGGCAGGAAGTGCCATTGATAGGAAGAACACTTCAGGGTGCTGCTTCACTATGAGATTAGGTGTGATCTCTTGGTTTAGCAGGGAGAAGTCCTGATGGCGCTGAGTACAGATGAGGAAAAAATGTTGCCACTTGCTCGACTATTTGGGAGGTAGTATGTTTCTTTTGAAAACTACTATTTGACTTGATTGATATGACTTGCATTTTTGTATGATGTAGAGAGGAGCAGTGAAGCTCCACTATGTGATCCAGATCAAGATTTCTCGAAATAGGGAGTGATGAGTTCTAGCATAGCCGGTGAGGCAGGTTGTTTGAGCATAAAATCTTGGCGAAGCTCGTAGGTTGCTCAGACATAAACATTCATGTAGGTTGTCCTCGGATGTAATCAGTCCTGGAGAAGCTCGCAGGTTATCCTTGGACGTAATCAGCCATGATGTGATTCTATGCTAGAAATGGTCAGAGTGAAGTTTGAGTACTTCAAGGAGAAGCTTGGTGTTCTCTAGATCGAGGTTCCTTCCAAGGGGAAGTGATGAGTCTGTGAGCCTTTATGACATGGTGGTAGGATTGGTGCCTCCCATGGTCATATGTAAGTGTTGAGCCCTTCCCCGGATGGTAGTAGGTGTGTCCTACCATGTCGATGGATGTAAGTGTAGAGCCCTTCCCCAGATGGTAGTAGGTGTGTCCTACCATGCCAAGGGATGTAAGTGCCAAGCCCTTCCCCAGATGGTAGTAGGTGTGTCCTACCATGTCGGCGGATGTAAGTGCAGAGCCTTTCCACAGATGGTAGTAGGTGTGTCCTACCATGCTGGTGGATGTAAGTGTAGGGCCTTTCCTTGGATGGTAGTAAGTGTGTCCTACCATGCCATTGGATGTAAGTACTGGGGGATTTCCATGGATGGTAGTAGGTGTTTCCTACCATGCCAGTGGATGTAAGTGATGTAGACTTTCACATATGGTAGTAGATGTGTCCTACCATGCTGGTGAATGTAAGAGGTGAAGCCTTTCACAGCTGGTAGTAGGTGTGTCCTACCATGCTGGTGAATGTAAGTGCTGGAGCCTTTCTCGGATGGTAGTAGGTGTGTCCTACCATGCCGATGATATAAGCGTTATTAATGAATACCTACATGGAGGCCAGGACTACAACCAACATGAAAAAAGGGCTGGCTCTGTAGAACTTCCTATGACAAGAAGAATTGAGAGATAGAACCATTTGATCGATATAGTGGAAGTAGTGATGATGATGATGATCTAGTGATGATCCAACTTTGATGAATGGTCAAGTGACGAAGAATTGTGCTGATGAATTGTGTCAAGAGAATACCTTCCTAGTTAAGAGGGAGTGTTGATGTATTTGTAACTTCTAAATGTATTCATTTATATCTTATATTGTACCCCGATGTTCCTATCAGGAGAATCATTAATATAATAAAGTAATGTAAAGTCATAGAGGTTAACCCTTTTTTTGATCGGGGGGGAAAGTCCCCACAGTTAAGGGGCACTAGGGTTATTAGACTCTCCTAGTGAAATCAGCCCTGGTAAGTAATTGTCAAGTCGAAAACTAGTATAAATAGAGAGTGAGCCTCTCTATTTGTAACAGACAGTCACCCAGCTATAGCGCACATGTGAGAGAGGAGAAGCTCGCTCAAGTGAGAGAGAGCACAGTTGTTGGAGATCATATTTTGTATTTGGTTTTTACTGCTGCCATTGGTGCTCATTCTATCTCTGAGGAAGTTGCGGGGTTTTCTCCTTTATGGTTTCCTCAAGGAAAATATTTGTGTCCATTATCTCTTGTGATTGATTATTGTGCATGTTATTCTCTCAGATAAGATCCTAAGATCATATTTATTAAATGATAAAAACTAACCTTTTAAGGTGTTCTCTGTCTGCAGATTCCTTAATGAAACTCCAGCGAGGTATTTTTCCTCAGTACTTGACTGACAGGTTGCTTTTGATTTGAGAATATTTTCCAAATTTTTTTTCCTCCACGCACAAGATTGACTAGTTCTGGATCTCTTACCTGAAGACCTCCTTCCATCAGAGGGCGCTTGACGATGTCCCAATTAACAAGATGGAACTTTCTTTAATTTCCTTTACCACCTCTCCACAGAAAATACTGAAACAATTTAAAAATATAGACTATGATCAACTTTGGGGCTAAGAGAAAGGAGGATTAATAAATTGGATAGGAGGATAGGACTGTTTTTATCAGGGTAAGTTTCCAAACATTGGTTAGCTACTGGCCTCCCCAAGCTACTATTTTGGATTTGATATTGCTAAGAATTCCAAGCCAGAGGGAGGCCTTGTTGGTTCCCAGAGTAAGTGGAAGGCCAAGGTAAGTGATCTTTTCCCAGTTATCAAAGCCTGTGAACCCCAAGAAATGGGAAATTCGAAGGACTGAACCATGGTCAATGTTCCATCCAAACACCGCTCTTTTTCTTTTGTTTACTAGTGCTCCAGAGAAATTGTAGAATTTTTGAAAAATTTCATTGTAGACCTTTGCTATTTTTAAGGAGGTTCCTCCCAAAAAAAGAGAATCGTCCGCAAAAAGAGCATGATTGACAGGATCCGGGTCCTTCCTTGGCGTGATACCCAGGGAATTCCTTGCTTGATTTTCAATTGTCAAATTTCTGCTAAGAGAGTCTGCCATGAGAATATACAGAAATGGGGAAAGGGGGAAGCCTTTCCTTAGCCCCCTTGTGGATTGGAAGTAATTGGTCGACATACCATTGACTAACGGGGCTATCTAGGGATTTTCAATACATGCTTTTATCAGATTAACAAAATCAAGGATAAAGCCAAAAGCTAGCAGAACTTTGAATATGAAGGAGAATTTTACCCAATGAAAGTCGTTTTCCATGTCTAACTTAATGAGCATCCCTTGCGCCTTTCGCTGTTGGCTGGAGTGCACTGCTTCTTGGACCAAGATTACATTGTCCAAGATGTGTCTCCCTTTGACAAAACCATTATGAGAGGGAGAGATGAGTTTTTCTAACATCGTCTTGATCCTATTTGCCAAAAGTTTTGTGAGGATTTTTTATGAGGCATTACATAGAGAGATAGGCATGAAACAATCAAAGGAACCCGGATTCACCTCTTTGGGGATTAAGGCGAGAATTTGTATTGCCTCCCAATTAGCCTTTTGTTGGAAGGCTTTAATCATTCTCAACAGATCTGTCTTGATGACTGTCCAACAAATTTTGTAAAAGTGAATTAAGAAGCCATCGGGCCCTAGAGACTTGTCTAACTCCATGGACCAGATAACATTGTTGATTTCTTCCTCGGTGTAAGGATTCATGAGACTTAGATTGTACTCTCAACTGACAAGGGAGGGGATGTGAGTAATAAATTCAAATGCTTCTTCTTCATTTCCTCTCCCTTCCTCTTTGAAAAGTTCCCAAAAGTGTAATTCTGTTTCACCTTTAATCTGTTCATGCCCTTTATAGAAAATTCCTTATGCTGAGACTATTTCAGCGATGTGATTCTTGGAGATTCGAGCTATGAATTTCCAGTGGAAATAGGAGGTGTTTTTTTCCCCCGCTTTCAACCACAAGCTTCGGGACTTTAGTCTCCAATACTCTTCTTCCTTTCCAAAGGATTGAAAGGAAATGTATTGAGCAGCCTGTTCTTTCTCAAGTTCTGAAATTTTTAAGTGCTTGCTATCCATTTCTAGTTGCAGATCTAACAATTGGTGTACTGATTCTTTTCTATGACTATTGGGGGTGTTAACTGGGTTTTTGATCCATTCCTTAAGGGAAAATTTGGTGTCTTTGAGTTTCTGCTCCCAGACAAAGCTAGGTGACCCTATAATCGGGGTGGACCAGGGTAGCAGGATTGTTTTCATAAAACCTTCCTTCTCATACTAGAGAGGGCTGAATCTAAAAGGAACAGGCCCATATTTTCTTCCTCTTCCAACTGAAGGAGAATGGGCTTGTGATCCAAGGTGAGATTCGAGAGTATTTTGGAAGAAATTAATTTCTTTTTCAGAAGAAGTGAGCTCTGTATTAGAAATCTGTCCAAACGGGCTGAAATGTGCTCTGCCTTGAGTCTATTGTTAGTCTAGGTGAAGAAGCCTTTCTTTGGCTTGAAATCAAGAAGGTCCCAATGTTGAATTAACTCCTCAACATAGGGTTGCATTGGGTCCCTACCACTATTTCCCATCTTTGGCTTGAAATCAAGAAGGTCCCAATGTTGAATTAACTCCTCAACATAGGGTTGCATTGGGTCCCTACCACTATTTCCCATCTTTTTTCCTTTGGATCCAGAACAAAATTTAAATCTCCAGCTACTATAATGTTCTTTGGAGAATAAATTTCTAGAAAGTATGATAATGATTGCCAACATTCTTTTTTCTCGAAGTAAAGGACAGACACGTAGAGATTAAAGAGAGTGAAGGTGAGCTTACTTGAATAATGATGGAGTTCACAATGTTGTGTCTCAAAGGAGCTTTCTAGGCGGAATTTTTCTTCCAACCAAATGGTTTCCAACCCTCCTGAGGTGCCCCTTTCACTGACAACCTTTCCTGCATTTTTCTTCCATTTATGCTTACTGAGAGGAAGAATGGTTTCCCCTTCCATTTTAGTCTCTTGGAGCATGAGAATCTTGGGAGTTTATATTTTCAGTAGGTCTTTGACTTCTTCTTCCTTCATGGGATTTCCCAAGCCTCTGCAATTCCAAGAGACTACACACATTATTTACTAGGATTGGAGGGGGTAGGACCACCCTTGCGGGGCCTCGTTCTGGTATTTATTCCTAAGGACATTTCGATCGTGGATGCTGCCTTGCATTTTTTTCCTCTCTACTTCTTCCTCTCCTGCTTCCTTCTGTGATTTCCTCCCTACTCTTTTCAAGGGCCTCTTGAACGTCTCGTATTCCGAAGAACCATAGCTTTTGGAGTTTTTTTCCTTGTCATTTTTGTGTAGGATGGGGAGGAAGAGCCTCTTGTTGGGGAGCCATGGGGAGAGGGGGGTTTGTCTATATTTTACTTTTCCACTTCAAGAGGAATACTCTATTGTTCGAATTCCACTACTGCTGAGACCAGAGTGTCTTCCGGGGTACTGAGGATTTCGAATGGGTTTTTACTAGATTTTGGGATTGTTTGGGTTGTGCTTCCTTCTCCTTGTTTCCTCCCTACATAAGGTGTGCTAGAGCCCAACATCCTCCCTTTCCCTCTTTCCTTGATGTTTTGTTTTGACGAGACTGTTTTTTGGACTTGAGTCCACTACTCACCTTTCGTTTTCTCTGCCTCTTCTTTAGTCCTTTTTTTGCAATGCCGAGAAAAATGGCTATAACTGTGACATAATATGCATTTGAAGGGGGTTTGTTCATAATCCAATTATTGGATATGTGACAAGTTGGAGACCATTAATTTTATTGATTTCGGAAGACCAATTTCCATATCAACTTCGACGCATATCCTTGCGCAAGAATACTAATCCTTCTGCTCTACTCGGTCGATGTATTTTCCAAGGGTATTCCGTATTGATTCCAAGGACTTCGGGTTCCAGCACTGAAAAGGAAGATAGGGGAGGCACACCCAAACAGCTACCGCCAATGGAACATCTTATGAAGGATCGAAGTTAGGAGTCCATTTGTTCAAATACAATCCCCGAGGGCCCAAAAAATACATACGATTTCTGAAGATGAGGTGCATGTCTTCTACACTATCAAAGACAAAAATGTAAAATACTTTCCCTACCATGTATCTTCTGATTCCTTCGGCTGTTAGATTTATCCAGTTTCGCTACACCCATGCCTCTACGACTTTGGAAGAGGGCCATAAGCCCGTAAACTGTCCTATTAATCCCCTCTTTGCTAAGTTCAGGGCATAACAAATGAGTTCCTCTTTTGGTAGGGAAACTATGGGGATGTTGTCTAGTTTACTGACAAATTTCTGAGCATGGTCGTTGTTTTTTTTCTTGTTGCTGGACGCCACCAGTGTCCTAAAGGAAAGTATCTCATACAAAGGAGGATCAGACGGCTCCTTGGGCCCATCTCTTGGGGCCATGGTTGGAGGCGAGAAGTAAAATGAGAGGGCGCACACCTATTTATAGGTTGTGCGAGCTCAAGCGATCACCGAATGTAAGATCTATAAACCATGGAGATAAATTCAGAAGTTGTGTTCAGTTGCTATCTTTCATATTTTTCATTCTGCTTGAGGAAATTAAAGGCATAAATCAGTGAAGTGGTCGTTTACTTGATTGGATGCATTGGATATTTATTGTTGTTAAAGTTTGTGCAGCTGCGAGACCCATTATCATAGAGGATGGTACCCTAGTCAGTTGACTATGATAGAGTAAGACCCTAGAAGGTACCCTAGGGCCCCCAATAGTCTCCTCAGGGTTCTTGGTCTAGGACCAAGCAAGTTGATGCCATGGAAAATCCCCTAGCATGTGGTTAGGGCCCCTATATGCCTCAAGGGAATTATGGTTTGGAACCAGGGACACGATGTCCAAGTAGGGCCTGCAGGTAGAGGCAGAGATATATTTTGGTCTTGAACCAGGGACACGATGTCCAAGTAGGTCCTGCAGGTAGTTGATCAACTTTTAGTGTGATATTCAAACTCACCTTAGTACTGGGAACCATTCTGCGAGATAATGGAGAACCCAGTCAGGTCCAGGGATTGATCAACCTGATTTAGTGTGACGCTGAAACTCAGCATAAGGATGAAAGCCATTCATTAAGAATGGAAGATAATGATGTCCCCTCTCCTAATCGATTATTGCTAGGTTGCTTCTTAAGGGACTGACCGCCCCTTGACGATGTCCTTAGTACCTAACCCTTAGGAGCAATGTTAAGGACAAAAGGATTGTACCATTCGTTTGGATCTTCCCCTTTATACAGTGATGACAAAATATATAAAACTATGTATACCTTGAGAGAGAAAAATATTTGGTCTTGTTTTTTCCTAATTGAATGATTGTCCACCTTTACGGTTCACTTTGATCTTGTGGTTGTTGACTATGGGTCCTATTCATACTTGGTCCTAGCACCGTCACTTATGTGCACCTTTGATTATGATGACTCCTACTTTTGGAGTGTATTTACCTAATGGTTTATTAAAGACCATTAGACCATATAGTTACCTTATGTTTTGGACCCTTGACCCACTTGTAGTTTTGAACTATTTACTTTATATTGGACCGATGGACTTTCACTTTATGTCTTATTTAAATTTGTTATTTTATAGTTTTATTAATAAAATCTTAAACTTTTTCAACTATTTAATCTTATCTCATGTTTTCTATGATTACTCTCTTTTGGATTATTTTATATTATATTAGATTATTTTATGTTTAGATTATTTTATATTTATATTATTGATTAAGTTACTTTATGATTACTCTTTATATTATTTTATATTACACCATTGGTTAAAGTGTTTTGGTTTGGATTTTTTTTATTGTGAACCCTTGCCACTATTTAAATGTCAATCTTTACGGATTATCTATTGTGGATCCTTAGCACTATCTTGAATTTTCTACACCACTTAACCTTATAAAAAGATGAGGGCATTTTTATTTGATTATTGATTTTCGGAAGGCTCTCCACTTATCCTCACGTGTTTATTTTCACGGGCTGTCTGTATTTTTTTTACTATGCGATTTAATGGACAGAGTTTTACCTCTACGTTGTTTTGGCTGAGTCTACTCTGCGATTTGTTGGCCCAAAGTTTGACCTCTGCGATTCTGGTTCTTATGCCTTGCTTGATCTCTGTGTTTGTTTTATTCACGGGATTACTTGATCTTTGCAATTTCTCTCACGGTAATTATTTTTGCAGGCTCCTTCACGTGCACATCCTCTGCTGTGATCTCAGCTCTCATGGGTTCGTTCACAACGATTCTCTGCAAAGGGATTTACCCTTACCGTTTTTACCTCTTTGTAATTATTTACGGGATTACCTCTGGTTTTGTTCTTGTGGATTATCATCACCGTGATCTGAGCTTGCTTCTCGTGATGGTCTGAGCCTGCACCATGTGTGAGCTAAGCACACAACCTCCCTCTTGCTCCGTGTACATTCCCCTCTGATCCGTGGTGACTTGGTCTTCATGTATCCTTGCGTTGCACCCTGCGTGAAGGCTTTCCGGACAGCATTACCTTGGTTTGTGTATTGTTTACTCAGCGTGACCTTGAGGTTCTTTATTATGGTCTGTGTAGTGCTCTGTGTATTGCTTACTCAACATGATTGTAAGAGAGGTCTGTGTATTGCTTACTCAACATGACTGTAAGAGAGTATGACTGAGTGTCTCTTGTGCTAAGTGATTGTGTGTCCTTAGTATGACTGTTATGGGTATGGCTGAATTACTCAGGCCTGAGATTTAGATTGAAACCTTTCTTCCTGTTGACTAAGAATATGAGGTTTGTTTCTGTCTGCTTTAAACCTCTCTCTCAAGGTACGTATATGGTTTACCTAGTTTGACTTGTCCCTTAAGTGATAAGATCAGACTCAAAAATATCCGAGTATAAAGTGGATCCAACAATGGTATGATTTCCTAATATTGTATCTATTTTTATGTACATGATATTCGAAGTGAAACATCTCAATGATCAACTTCAACGCACTGACCAGCATAGCGTCAAAATTAACGCAATGACTAGTGGAGGGTTGAGTTGAAAGAGATGAAAATTATTTTCTTTCTTTATTATAGTTTAAATTTTATTAGTAGCACTATTCTGAATCTGAATTTACATTTTCATGCACTTATGTTTATTACGTGTATAAAAACATCATTGCCTCTTAAAATTCAACAATTGTCACATAATTTGGAAATTGTTTCAACAATTGTCACATAATTTGGAAATTGTTTCAACATGTTAGAGTAGGAGTGTGTGCAAGAAGCTTGAATATCAAGAATCCTTTTCAGTTTGGTTCACAGTTTCAGTTTGATTTTAGCAGTGAGTAGTTTTTTTTTTTTTTTTTTTAATTTCTAGGCTTTAGCTTGTGCAAAGGATGCAGTAGTTTCGATTTAGTTTTTAGTAGTTGATTTTTAGTACAACTTTCAATTTGCACGTTGGAGTTCAGTAAAACTGTAGAGTTTTTAGAATTTATAAAAAGTTGTAGAGTTTTCAAAATTCGGAAGAGGTTGCAGATTAAGGTTTTGGAACAGTGCAATGGACCAGGAAGGTGGTCTATAGGTTTTTTTGCTAGTCTATAGGTTTTTTGCTACCTCACAGGGAAGATAGAATCCCCATTGGATTTAATGTTATCACATGTCAAATTTATAACTTTGACTCATTTTGGTCACTTGCCAATTTTCCATAAGCTTCATCAAATCCCTTTGTCCTTATGTCATCCTTGCATTCAGTTTTTAAAATTTTTTCTAGCGTGGTCAATTTCCCCATTACCTCATCCCTTCACGTAAATATTGCCATTAATTTGGGTTTGTTGAACATTTTATTTTATCCGAATTACCTTGCCAAAAGTATTCTATATATGGGGTATTTAATAATTTATTTTATTTTAAATATAAAATCATTATATTTAATAGCATAAATATCATATTGATTTTATATATAAAATAAAACAACATATTAGGTTTTAAATATAAAATTGTTATATTTGAGAAATAAATATTAAAAATGATTTATATTTAAAATGAAAATGAAAATGAAATTTTCCATGCCTCCACATTAGTGATCAAATTTGAAGGGTGGGTCTTAATTTCAATTGGAAGGGTATTTATTTTCCTAGCCCTTCAGAGATGAAGAGAAAAATAAATAATTGTACTTCAATTGACAAGTATAAATTAACTGAACCCTTTCACCAAAAAAATGCAAAAGACAAATATTGTTCGTTTAAATTTTTACAATTTTAAACAATTGAGCACTCCTTAATATCTACATAAAAAATTATATATTTTCAATAAAACTTATTTTGAACACATTAAGTTGTCATATGTGTATCATTAATTTTACAGTTCATTAACATAACAACTATTCTATTGTATTTTTTCCAGTTGGAGCACACTTCATTATACCAAAAAACTACATAGACTATGCCGTAACCATATTGGGGAATTCATGTGCAATCCAAGATTGAGAGATGTAAGAATGATAAGGATTGGTAACCTAAGAAAAAATAATACACAACTAAAAAACATTAAAAAAAAATCCTACATACCAAGCAAGTTAGCAAAGCTGGCATAACGAGGGTTGGGGCATTGATTTTTTTTTCAATACTTGTCGTGAAAGCACACATGTATGGAATGAAGGGGAACTGGAATCAAGCCTAAGTCAATTGAAATTCACTACATGTATGAGTCTCAACAATACACTTTTTAGATTGAACCAAAATACCAAAAGGATTTTATTAATGGCTAGATTTGAGAAGTTCTAGGTGCGAGTAATTAAGGGCTCGAGGATCTAAAATTTATTGTGTTTCTTACCAGTCTACGATTCACTGAATCAACAGTGATGGGTAGGAATTTAAGTTATATAATGAAAACAATTAATGTGTATAACCTTTATGTCGAAACTATTTTCCATGTTGATGCAGGTCACTACCCTCTTTATTGTCTTACCAAAAGGCATGATAATGAGGAAGAAAACCTAAAATTATGGACTTGACCTTCAAAGAATGCCTTGACTCACATCAGTAAGGAGTGATAAGAAGATCACAACAATCCAACCTGTCAAATCTCAGTTGATAGTGTTAATTAAAGACTTATATGGTAAATTTAATATAAGACTTACTTATAGTTGTCTCTTATTCTTTGCGTCAATTCGTATTATAAGGTGAGGATCTACATGCATAATAATCCTTAGTTATGACTATGAGATGAGGATTTAAAGAGAAGAGGATGTAAAGACAAGTAATTTTTACATGTATTTTGGTGGCATTGAGGACAAATGTTGTGAGAAACCACAAATGTTTGGAATGATGGAGGGATATTACATCATGATCATTCCGCCCATCAAATTGAAGACTATTCTTGAGCCAACAATTGTTTTTTTTCATTTCATTAATAACCATTATTTCTCCATATCGTGTGCCCAATGACACCTCTCTATAACAATGCATAAATCGACCTCTCCACAATTTGTGATCTTAGCTACATGCCATTATTTGTATTTGCTTATAGTTGTCATGAGTCTGTGATATTCATGCAAGAAATGAATTATTATAGAGGAAGACTTATCAAACCGACCTTTTTAATTTCATTTCGACGAAAAAAGTGTGGACATTGGTATCGAGGTTCACATAGATAGTAGGCACAAAGTTTTGATCTCGTTTCGGGCCTAGTAGTAGACTAGTAGTTATTTTTTGTTATAGTCGTAGTTGTTGACACATTGTCATACTTTAGATTGCAGACCCAAGTGACTTGGTAGTCAGAGTCGCATCTTGATGGCTAGTGCCTCGTAGTCATCAATGATTTCTGGCCATCTTGCACAACTAAGCAGTGAGTGCATAACATAAGTGAGTGCCCTTCTTTTGAAATATTGATATAAATTATACCCGTCTTGATTAGAAGGGTAAAATTCAGATTTTAAAGTTTTTTTGAAAGGAAGTTTTAACTTTACACTTTTGGGAAGGGCTAAAACTCTTTGGAAGGGCTGCTAAGGGTTCAATTTTGAACGCTGCTCCACATAAAAATTCCACTTACATTTACCAACCAATCATATCTTGTTCCATTTCCCAAAGCCACCTTTCCCATGTCATGAGTTGGCTGGTTGCCAAGTTCAAAGGGTTAATTTTTATGAAATCACGTGTTAAGTCTTATGCACAAAATTAAATATATCTCAAATCAAAATTCCACAAAGTTTTAAAAGGAGATGAACGATTATTATCCATTCCGGAGTTTCAACTTGCACGATGGTTAATATTTTTGAGATGGTGCAGAATAAACCACCCACCAAGTGTTTAAATTTTATGGATTCGGCTCCGAAAAAGCGGTAACAACAAGAGTGCCAAAACAATAAATAATATTAATTTTTCCAAGTTATCAACCTTTTGTTTTAATCTTTGGCACTCATGAAAATTTTTTTTTTTCATAGTTTGGAAATTCAAAGCAAACGAGAAGCAATCAATATATGGATTTTACAGAAATTTGTAAATGGGTTTTGATTTATACCTATGAAAATATTAAAATTGGGAAAAATAAGGCATGGTATTCAGAACGAGTGGATGGTTTTTATAGGGAAATGAAAATTGTTTATTAATTTTTTATTTTGAGAAATTGTTTTTAAATTTCATTTTATGAAATTCATAAAAGATTAAATTTAAAATGCAAAATTAGAGAAACATTACAAGAGATGGTTTCTAATAGAAGATGTGGATTTCCAAAACCAAGACCGGAACTGATATTAATGGATATTTTAATTGATCCCAAATATTTGAAAATGGATTTTTTAGAAGTGGATATGGGAAAATTTGGGAAATATTTTTTTTCCCAAATATTTATGAGGTAGATATCGTAAATCACTTTTGATTCAAGAATATCTTTCTAGATTTGGATAGAAAACATATTTTGTGCAAAGATTTAAGGCATACAATCAGATGGAGATATATTCCCAGATAATTTCAAGGCAATAATTGTAGACAATATTCATCATTCTAGGAATGGAGTCAACTGTCAAAGGACAACTAATGGAAGATGGAAGACACACCCAACTTTTTAGGTACTAAATTGAGAGACACTAGCTCATCTCTAGAATAGTTGGTAGATAGAAGACAAGTGGAAACTTCAAGATCTGAAATCAACAAATGGAAGATCTTCCAAATTCCTTCATCATCCCAACAACTTGATACAATGAGCAATCGTTCTAGATTTGGTTTATTTTTAGAATATCAATTAGTTTTAATTCCTAGAAGTTAGTTTTTTGTTCCTAGAAGCTAGTAACAACTTGAGCATGTGGTTTGTATATAAGCAATGTTTTGTAAAGTATCAACAGTCCAAAAGGGAAGAAGTAGACCCATTTTTTGTATTTTTTGAGCCTAATTCTAAATGATCAATAAGTAAGTACAAATATGTTTATTTTCATGGATTCATGTGTTAATGATGTCCACTGAATGTGTTTCTTTCTTAGTTTATGTGTTTCCTATATGCAATAATCATTTATGTGTGTGATCTTCAAGTGTTTGATTGAAAATACAATTTCAGAATTCATGTTTCATGCTCCCAGTTTAGTAGTTAAATGCTCCACCATTTTCATCTAAAGTTACATTTGAAATTCATCTACATATGCTTCAAGTGTGATTGGTTGTTACTCCTAATTTCTTCAACCATGCTACAATATATTGGATAGCTGGAAGCATTAGCGATCTTTCCCTTTCCTTAGAACTTCTCAATAACCAATATTGATCACTTTGATTTTTATTTAGCCCTTGTCTCCATGCCCAAGGGTATGCTCTTACCTTGTCAACCATAATCAAATTTGAAATCCATTTTTCACAAAATATCTAGACATTGTTCTTCATTAAACAACCAAATGCTATAGTGATATTCAGTGACTGAGTTTGAGGAGAGAGCCCTTTCTAGGTTGGAAGGGCTAGGTTCCATCCCTAAATCTTGGTTTGTGGTTACCTTGTTATTTCTTTGATACAACTCAAAGAAATTTTTTAGTGATAACAAAAGAAATCATGTGAGCATGATGAATTGACCACCTAAGTAATAGGTACAAGGACATCTTCCTCTTACGTCCGCAAAGAAGGGAGATTGGGGTTTGTAGTGACGTCAAGTACAACTTGGTAAGTAATATGTGCTGCAAACAATGACATATCCACGCTCATGGGTGAAATTCCTTCACATGAATCAAACAGAGAAGGGAGAGTCTACGGGTAACTCAAATACAAGGCATGAAACGAGACCGGACTCAATGGCGACGAAACATCACTAGGCGTGGAATCAATAGCTGGGATTGGTGCCGAAAACTTAAAAGTTCCCATCAATGAAGGATAAATTTCGATACCAATGTTCTTAGTTTTTGGCTATGAATTATCGATTACCAGGATAGTGGAACCTAGTGATGCCGAGCAACTAGACTTATAAAATGATAATTAATCGATTGTCAAATTTTTTCCTTCATAAGGAAAGCATATGAATCGAAACAGAAATGACATGATCACCTTCATGGAATAAATCTAGTTCCAAACTAGTAAAAGATTATAATCAAGGGGAACATCAACCACCTCAACCTCAACCAACATGGTATTTCCCCCAAACTGGACCTAAAGGGAAGGAATGATGCAATGCGGTATAAATGATCTTTCATCAATTGTTGTTAGCATATTCATTGATTTGGACAACATGGGAGAGCTAAGGCTCTTCCAATAAGCTAAAGACATCACCGACGTTGCAACACCTTCATCAATGAAAGTATGTTTAATGGTGTTATTGAAACACTCCACATGGACTTGAAAATCCAAGTGGTAATGTAATAAGGTATGTACATTGTGAGCCTCAAACTTGACGAGACTGGGTTCACTATGATCAACTACTTCTAATGTAGTTAACAAGGCTTTCCTCTACGAGGAACAAGTCTAAAGAACTTCTAAGGTTGACATCGCACAGGGAGTCTAGCCCAAATCCTCTACAATAGAATAGTGTTGGGTGGTTTGGGAATTAGGATTGTGCATCGAGTGCTTAAGGAATCCTTTTCATATGCATAGAATAGTCTTAGGCTTATGGCTCTGTAAAGGTTTCTCCATAGGTGTAGGATATTTCCCATGGTCAATTTCAAGGGACCATAATCATGTGAATAGGTCACAACATGTACAACTAATACCATATTAATACAACCATAACCACCTTTGTGGGCCAACGAGTTTTGAATCCCACCAGAACCACTTCTAGCAACTGGAACCCTCACATCTCTAAATATTCAGGACCCGCTATGGTCACTACAATTTTGTCGTAATGCCTTTTCGGTTGACAAATGCACCTGCCGCATTCATGTGTTTAATGAATAACATATTAAGTAACTAACAATATAATTTTGTGGTTGTATTCATTGACAACATACTAAAATACTCTAAGAATGGACAAGAACATAAGGAACATTTAAGGATAATTTTGCAAGTACCAAGAGAACAACAACTTTACGCAAAATTCAGTAAATGTGATTTTTTAAAGATAAGATTCAATAACTTGGACACGTAGTTTCCAAGGATGGAATCTCTGTTGATCCCGACAAAATAAATTCCATCACTAAATGGATGGTTCCTAAAAACGTAACCAACATCAGATCATTTATGGGGATTACCAGATACTACCGTAAGTTCATTGAAGGATTTTCTAGTATTGCCTACACCATCACTTCATTACAGAAGCAAGGTAAAAAGTTCGAATGGACTGAAAAATGCATGGAAATATTTAACAAACTAAAACATTTATTAACTATCGCCTCGATCCTAAATATTACTGATCCATTCAAGGATTTCGTCATATGTACTGACGCTTATTTTGTCGTATGTACTGACGCTTACAGAGTTTTATTACAAGAAAACTATGTTGCGGCATATGAATCTAGGAAATTAAAAGAACATGAGAAAAACTATGTGACACATGATTTATAACTTGCTTCCATAATTCACACCTTAAAATGTGGCGACATTACCTAATTGAAAGGAAATTCCTACTTATGTCAGATAACATAAGCCTTAAATATTATTTGATCAACAAAATTTGAATACGAGATATGCAAGATGGTTGTCATTTTTTAGCGAATATGATTTTGAAATCAAACACATAAAAGGAAGAGAAAACAAAGTAGTAGGTGCTCTAAGTCGTCATGAAAATTTAATGTTTGCAAGCAACAACTATGAATTTGATCTGGAAAATCAAATCCTAAGCGCTGAAAATTCTGATAGGGAATATCAGATTTTTAAAGAAAAGTCTGCTAAAAATGAACAAAATCAAGTAAAAACGGATTTCATCCTAAATAAACAAGGGTTTTTGTTGCATAAAAACAGGCTGTACATACCAAATATAATAGAAATTAAACTTACAATTATGAACGAGCTCCATAAACAACCGTATTTAGGGCATCCTAGATACCATAAAATGATCACCATGATCAGAAAGGATTTCTTCTGAACAAACATGAAGAAAGAAGTTGAAGAATACTTAGCTCGTTGTCTTCAATGTCAGCAAGTTAAGGCAGAACATCGACATCCAACTGGATTGTTGCAGGCACTACTCATTTCAGAATGGAAGTGGAAAACAATTAGTATGGATTTTATAACAGGCCTACCAAAGAATTTTCGACAACATGTTCCATCATGGTCGTAGTCAACAAATTAATTAAGGCTTCTCATTGTATTCCTGTTAAATCTACTTATAAAGATGCTAACATTGCAGATATTTTCATGAAAGAGATATTCAGGTTACACGGTGTATCGAAAGTAATAGTCTGAGATAGAGACGCAAAATTTACAAGTAACTTCTGGAAAGCTTTGTTTAAAGGTTTAGGAACAGAGTTGAATTTCGGTACTGCATATCATCCAAAAACGGATGGGAAGACTAAAAGGGTGAATCAATTATTATAGGACATGCTAAGGATGTATGTCATGGACAAACCAGGTAAGTGGGAATACTACCTACACTTAGTAAAATTTGCATATAATAATAATTTTCAAGTTTCTGCAGTTATGCGTCCTTTTGAAATATTATATGGACGTAAGTGTAATACTCAAATTTCATGGAGCTGTCTAGTTGATAGATTAATGTTAGAACCTTATTTATTAAAAGATATGGAACTAACCATGAAATAGGTACAACAAAACTTGAAGGCTTACCAAGACAAGCATAAAAGTTATGCTGATTTAAAAAGAACTCCTAGAGAGTTCCAGGTGGGTGATCATGTGTATATAAAGGTAAAGCCCAAGAAAATTTCCTTGAGATTGGGAAAGTATTCAAAATTGGCACCCAGGTATTGTAGGCCATTTAAAATTTTAGCTAAAGTCGGGCCGATTGCGTACCAATTAGCCCCACCACCCAATATTAAAGTGCATAATGTGTTTCACGTTTCTATTTTAAAAAAGATATGTTCATGATGTTTCTAATGTGATTGAATAGAATGTAATCTAGGTGAAATCCGAAGGAGAGTTCCAAGTGGGACCAGAGCGCATTCTCGACAAGAGAGAACGTCTACTTCGGAAATGTACCATCAGACAAGTCAAGGTGCAATGGAATTACCTTAGTTTGGAAGAAGCTACTTGGGAGCTGGAAAGTAATATGCGGGAGGCATATCCAAACTTATTCCAAAAGGATGAAATTGAAGAATAAAAGATAAATTTTAACACCGAGGATAGTGTTATCCTTCAAGGGGAGGTGTATGTAATACCCCATGAATTAATAATTTATTATTAATTCTGATAGAAAAATAATTTAACTTTTATTTTATTATTTTTGACAGAAAATTCAAGAATAAAACATTTTTATTTAATAAAATATGTTGAAGGGGAACAAAAGTGGATATAGTTGTTAAAAAGTGTTTGCTGACCCACAAGAGGAAAAGACATGTGGCCGAAGCCACTGAGTGAGAACTCAATATGCATGAGGCATCATCCCAAAGAATCAGGTCACAAATCCTAGTTGAGTGCTAAAGAGCAGGATGCTCATAAATGACCAAGTCCTAGGAAAAATTATGGTTCAACGAACACACTCAGGGGTTCTAGAGAAAGTAACTTGTATGCTCTAGGAGTTGGTTGGGAGGAACAACTTCTCCACTTTTGTTTTCCCAGCGTTGGTGCCAAGTTCATAATTTATGTTTAAATGTTTGTAGAATGTAGATATGAAGAAGATTAAGATAAAATCTAGTATGTATAAGTTATCCTAGTGATGCCATGATCAAATGTTTAGAATTATTATTCCTTTTGAAATTTGAATTATGCACATAAATGTATTGGAATCGTTTATTTCTAATTAGTATCATGTATTTCTACATTTAACCTTCTATTTCCTGTTTGTATTGATTATTCCTAAATTCTTACTTAATATGTATTTACGAAACTAAATGTAGACTAAATCTCTAATCTTGCTAGAATTTATCTATTTTATCAGATTTAAACCACAGTAAGGTTTCCATAAAAACTTATAAGTATATACAGATAGAGTATCATCCAAATTCTTGCACAAATAGAAGTATTAGGATATAATCCTTGTTTATAGTATAGATATGTATTATTTAATATATGCGAATGGATTCCACTGAATAATATTAACATTATACAACTCATAGGATTCCAATTAAATTATTCAAACCGAATAAGGTTTACATATCTAATCGTGAAAGTACAATGTTGCTATCATAAGTATACATAAACAAAAATAATCAAATTAAATCATATATAGATCCCTTAATCAACTTAACAAGAATATAGAGATACGATTTTCAATCATGTACAGAGGAAAACCAAATCAAGAAGAAGGTTATAAGAATTTCGATGACTGCCAGGTCTGTCCATGTACCATAAAAAGAATCCCAATCAAATCCAAATCAAATTGGATGTTTAACTGCTAAAGATACACTCATATGTTAAACTACACTATAGAGATCGTGGGATCGAATATCTTTAAGGTAATTAATTAACAGTCCTATGATGAAATAAATCGTAGATTACATATTTCCCTTTTTAAAATATCTATAGTATAATCAAATTAAGGTAGCAAGTATTAAAACTCATTTTATATTCATTGAACAAATTCATTAAACAAATATTCTCCCTAAGGATCGACATTAAATCCTTCGTTGAGGGCAACCGATCCTTTTAGAAGACTATATACGTTTACATAACAAGTAATTATAGATCTTATGGGTTGTATCAAATAACACAACAAACACTGCAATTAGGGCCATAAGTCCACATCGTGGCTACCCCCAATTTACCCAGAGGCAGAGCCTTGATACGGTATTCACCTATAACCATCATGTTCATCACACAATCTCAGAACTCAAAACTTTTTAAACAAAGATACAAACTATAAAAAATGTAGCATTACTAATGACCATAAGACCATCTACGATGGCAGCTGGTTGGTTTAACACAAACAACATATATATATATATATATATATATATATATATATATATATATATACACACAAAAAATAAAAAACGATAATGGAATTTACCCAGCCAAACGTCGACACTCCTCTCTTTTAAACAACACATATATTTATATATATTAAAGAGTAGTTGTAAGACCATTTGTTGTAAAGGAAAGTTTCCTATGGCTAGGGTTTAAGAGGCCATCAATGTACTGTGGTTGAAAGGTGGATGTAAATGGTTCTGCAAGCAAATATAAACAATATTAGAGATTGGAATGGTTCATACCTTAGCCAAATGAAGAATGATCCAAGTAGCCCTTCAATCCTCCTCTTGCTCCTCTTTCTCCAAGAGACCTACAAAACAAAATATACCTTCCTCAAACCAATATGACCACATATAAAGCAATGATAATCAAATAAACATGAAATAAAAAATATGATTAACATCATAATATCATCATAAACTGAGATTCAATCACACATTGAAAAATTATTTGGGAAGAAGAAGGACACGACATCTTTATTAATCTTGAAAACAAGTACAAATATACCTTCTCTTCAAGTATGGCACCTCATGAAACCTTGATCCGATTCTGCTGCTTCTCTTCTCCAAGGAACTCAGCCTCCAAGCTCTGCTACACAAGGAGATGATCACTAGGGCAAAGGTGGGGGGAAAGAGAGTTTCAATTCCTCTAGCAAGACAATGCAAATATTCCAGTCTCCTCTCATGAACCTCCCTACCTCTATTTATATGTTTCTGAAGAGATAGGGTCGAAGGCAAATTAGTTACCACTGAAGGAGTCAGTTGCATAACTACCCAAACAACCCAAACTTCAAAAAACGTATTTTTGACATGAATACACAGATTGCAGAGACATAAGTCATGTATGCAGTAGGTATACATGGTTGCAATGCAAATAATCACATATTTAGGGCATACGTGAGTATTATATATAGCAAGTTGCGTACAATACGCAGGTTTCCTTAAGGAAACTCGATATACATAAAAAAAATCTCACTTTTAGGGTACTTATAGGCATTTTCAGACTTTGGTGTCTTCTGGAAAGTTTTAGCTAACACAGATACCTTTCAGACGATGTAGAGATGAGGTCAAACAGAGTTACAAAAATAAAGATATGGGTCCTCCAAGTTAGGTATGTTTTTCAGTGACTTTCAGGAAGTGTCGTCATGGAAGTGTTGACATGGGACGAAAACATGGGAAAGTGGTCACATGAAGAGATGTGTCATTTTGAGATATAACAGATGCCCCCTAATGTATGAGGTTAGAGGGGAAGACAATAGCTGAAATACATTATAAAGGAAACAGTTGAGTATGGAGAGAGCAGAGAATCCAAGATCAAAAGGCTCGAACAAAGTTACCTGAAAGAGAGATAAATTTTAGACAAAACTAATCTCTGGGACATACAAGTCCATATACAAAACATCACCATAAATATACGTGAGGATCCAACATATGTATAACTGATGAAACTATCATGGTCGCTCAATATGAAAAAAGGCACCATATCAAATCTAAAGGAGTCATGGCCACAAATGAACAAGGTGGATCCATGCTCAACAATCGATCATAGCCACAAAAATACAAGGTGGATCTATGTCTCAACAAATGTCATATAAAGTGTAACAAGGTCTTGCGCAGCTTGGGCAATAGCAAAAGATGATGATACTACTGTCTGCCCAAGGTATTCAATCCATACTTCCCAAAAGGTACGAATCCTAACCATGCGAATAAAGGAGTTGAAGTCGAACATGGAGGAAACCGTTTGATTACCGGTCAACAATGAGAATCGTTAACAAACTCGAGGGAAACCACCATTCATGAAAATGGTCCCCAAGGTACCTAGTACATTCTAAAAAGTGTGAATATAAGGAATTGAATTCAAACACTTGAAGAATCCATCGAGTAGGAGATAGTAAGGTATTCCCACTACCCAATAGCGAGGGAAATTGCCACTTATGACTGCAATACCCAAGGTACTGTCATAAAACTCTAAATCTCATTCCTAGAGCAAGATGTGTTGCAGTCGATAGGAAGAGATCTGTAGGAAGGAAGGAATTAAGGAATCCTTCATCATCCAACACGAGGAGAGTCAAAGACTAATTGGATCTAGAATTGGTACTGAATTTCACGACAAGGACCGCCGAAGACATGATGTAATGAACTGATACCAGGGAATGGCCGAAATAAAAGGTCAAAGCAACTGTAGAATGACCGAAAAAGGTTTAATGCTTGAACAGTGAGCACGACACAAAAGTGAGTTAGGTAGATTTTGACACAAAAAGACCAACGACAAAAATCTGTAATGTAGGAGACATTGATAGATCCCCCATATAATTGGAAAAGAAACCAACTGGAGGAGTAAGAAACTCTGAATCGGGATAAGGTCAAAATACTAGGACCCAACTGTTGATAGAATCAAAACTGGTACTTTGTTCAAGGAAATAAGACTTGCTACCATGATGTAAAATACATGTGAATGAACATCCCTTCCCCTCTTTCTTATAAAGGTTTAACGAGTCCAAGAAAGCAAACTCGTGACCTTCTTAATTTTTGGAAAGCTCAAAGAAGAGACAGAAGAATGCTTGATAAAGCACTAATTCGTGGATTTTATGAGCTCGAACTAGTACATGCTCGTTGGTGTTTTCATAGTTTAGAGAGTCTAAAAACTCCAAAGAAGACTATAGGGGGGGGACTTTTTCGTCCAATTTAGTCTCCCGAGGCCGGAAAAGTATAAAACAAACCACAAAATAACTCTCTTATCTTCCGAAGAAGTAAGGCACACCTTTTTCATACTTAGTCAGGAAGGTCCAAAAAAGGTTAAATTACAACCTACCCAACGCTCCTTCAAAAGCAACATATAGCCTGAGTTTTACGAGTGTGAAGGAAGGCAAGATCACTCGAAAAGATCCATTTGATTACGAGAAATGGGGCTTACAATAGTAAAATCGATGCTTTGTTCTTTAGGGTTTAATGAGCATGACAAATACATAAAGTACACTCAGAATATTTTTCATGTTTAGGTCTAGAGCACGAAAAAGAGAAAACTAAGCTCATATCGGGGGATCCTTTTCCGTAAGTTTAGTCCCTCGGGTCTGGAAAAGTGATAAAACTATGCTTGAGAATACTCTTCTCAATTTCGAAGAAAAGAGATTGCTCCTTTCTTGTATTATTCCACATGGTCCGAGAAAGTGATAACCTACCACCAATGTGGATGCCCATTCACATATTCTTATCAAGCCTGAATGAACAAGTTTAATCGGTAGTAAAGTCTATTTTGGGGAGTCAGAACTGGGCCTAAAGAAACTCGATATCTTTCCCGTGAATTTTTAACGAGCCCGAAAAAGTCAACTCGCGGCCTCCTTACTATTTTTAACGAGCTCAAAGGAGAGAAGAAAGACTGCTCTAAATGCGAGGAGACGAGTGTCGGTTGCAAGCAAAACTAGTTCCAAGCGCGAGGAACAAACCTATGCATAATGCAAGGAACATGAGCAAGGTAAAGACACTTGGGGAAAATCTCCTCAAGGTAAAAGGTGTCAAGTTGCAAAGGAAAAATGATACAAGGATTAGCGACGATGAGAACAAAGATGAGGGCTTATACAATGAGCTAAAAGCATGGAAGCCAACATCAGGCTCATAAGCACGAGCAGGGAACATGTAAATGCATTTACAACTTGAACAACAAGACAAGGCCAGTAAACATTTGTGAATCCAACTAAGAATCATGTCTCCAAGAAACAATAGCATCAGGATCATATTCAAAAGAAAAGATCCGATGCAGGTCACTTTGGCAGAAACACATGCGACTTTGCTATCTTCTACAAAAGGGAAAATCAAGGCAGAATCAACTGAAGAATATTCTATAGCACCAAGTATCAAGGGTTTATAATCAATGAGATCAACCTCAGAAGGAGAGCAAAAATCGACAAGGGAGATAGAGTCTCCAGGAACAAACTCAGTCTCATAGGAGTTGAAAAATTCATAAGAAAAATCAAACTCATCAGGATCATTGACTTGTTGATCAAAGGGAGAGTTCGAAGACTCAACAAGACCAACATAAGAAGAAAGGTCAGGCTTACTAGGAAAATCAGGGTTAGACTTAGTCACAACTGAACCAACATCCAATAGAAGATGAGACTCTATCAAAGACTCTAGGGAGACTTCATCCAAAGGAAGGAGATCATCCGAGATAGGACACATGTCTAAACTTTCAAATGGATCGACAGAGTGGAGAGCAGGCTCCATAGTCTGTATAGGATGACTCACCTGGTCAACTGCTGGGACCAAGTCCCGAGAAGGTAAGCATAAAAACAGAGGCTTCTTCTCAATAGCAATTGAACGCAAAGGACATGAGTCCACATAGCTCACCCGTGGCGGGGAAGTGTCTATAGAAACACTGGGAATCAATAAAGGAAAAACCTGGTCTCTAGTTGGGTCAGGAGACGGATCAAGAAAATCCAACTGATCGATAGTGAAAATTTCTTCGTCGTGATTAAATTACATCACACGAAAGAATGTTGACACCACATCTTGCATGGCATAGACATAATCACGTCCAAGGAGCATATTGAATTCCAAGGGGTCTTCTATCACCATGAAGTCGACTAAGACGGTCTTCCCACCTAAAGTAACATGTGTTTGAGCAAGAATTCCCGAGGCTACACAAGTTCTTCTGTCAAATTCTAGTAACTGAATAGCAATAGACACAAGGATGGGAGATCCCATGCCTCGCCAAGCACGAGCAGACAAGATACTAATTGAGGCTTATTCATCAACAATACAACGAGCAATCATGTATGGTTCAACTTTGAACTTTATCTGGAAAGGTGCATCGGAAGGAAGGCGCAGGTCAACCAGGATATCCCAATCAAAGTAAGCAATCCGAGAGCTTAGTGGGGATTGATCTGAAGCGAGTTCAGTGCCCCCTTATTCAGTAAGTTCTGAACTACAAGTGAAGAAAATGTGACTAGCAAACACTTCACTCTCCAAAAGAAGATTGGGATTGATCGACAATGGAACCGATTCAACCTCTTCATGAAAGTCACTCTCCGAAGGGAGAGTGGGATTGACCAAATGTGACATTGGTTCAATCACATTAGGATCACTCTCCGAATGAAGAGTGGGATCGACCAAAGCTGAGATTGGTTCGACCACTTGATCAACCAAAGGTTGAGTAGGTTGTTGAGAAACTATAGGTTGTTCAGGAGAAGGAAATTCTTGAGTCTCGGACCACACTCTTCGCACCTCTGCGGTAGCAGGGCACTAATGAGTAAGATGATCTCCCTCACATAGCTTACAAGGGAACTTAAGTTTGCACTTCGAACGACTAGTTTTGTCAATGATGTCAACATGACTAGAAGTGGTCGACTGTTTGCTCTCAGCATGACCTACAGAGGCTAAGAGTTTTCCCCCAGCATGACCACTAGAGGTTGGGTGACTGGGTCCAACCTGACTAAGAGAGGTTGGTTGTTGAAAAAATTCAGAATGTTAAAAAATGGGATGACCATGAAACCAAACTCTTTGCACCTCCACGATAGAAGGGCATTTATAAGTAAGGTGACCCCCCTCACAAAGCTTACAAGGAAACTTGGGCTTGTCTTTTGAATGGGTAGTCTTTTCAACATTGTCAAAATGACTCGCAGTGGATGATGAATTGTCTTCAGCATGAACCATAGAGGCTAAAATACTGCCCCCAACATGACTTGCAGAGGCTGAGAGACTGGGTCCAACATGACTTGTAGATGTTGGACAAGCACCACCAGCATGAACAACATAGGATGAATGGTTAGGATCAACATGATTTGCAGTAGTTGAGTGTGTGCCCCCAGCATGAAATTTAGAGGCTGGGTGGATGGATCCAACATGACTTGCAGAGGTTGGATGGGGAGGTTCAACTTGAACATCATAGGTTGAACGGGTGCCCTCAGCATGAACTATAGAGGCTGAGTGACTAGATCCAACATGACCTGAAAAGGTTAGAAGGATCCTGTGGAGAACCTCTTGCAATAAACAATGATAATGCACAATATACTAGAAATAATGGATCACATAAGAGATTTTATTAATCGCGGGCCACTTCAAGGGGGCAACCTCCTTTGAGCAAGCTCAATACAAAATAACTCTTCAACTATTTCATTGGACTCAACACTTAATTATATACTAAGTCTAATCTAGACAACTATTACTCCCCGTGAATGTGGGATAATACAACATACTAACTGGATGACTTAACATCAACTATTAATCCCCATGAATGTGGGATAATACAACATACTAACGGGATGACTTACAAAGCATATGCATCCAACAAAATATAATAAAAAAATAAAGAGGAGGGTTAAAACCGGTTCTTAACATCCCATCCCTCTTAGAAAAGCTTTGTCCTCAAATCTTTAGATGTGGAAACGATTGTTGAGGCTGAAGGAGTGGTTCCCATGTAGCATCCTTTGGTTGCAGGCTGTGCCACTGAATTAAGACCTATGGGATGGACCAAGAGTGAAACTGATAAGTGCGCTTATTGAGGATGGTCTCTGGCTCCAGAATGATAGATCCTTCATTATCTTGTTCTAGTAAAACCGTTTGTGCTCTGATGTTGGTGCCAATCACTTGTTGAATGCGAGAAGAAGAAGGAAGTGCCAATTTATAAGCAACTGAACCAATATTCTGAAGAACTATATATGTACCAGAGATATTTGGAGTGAGCATTTGATTCCATTTCATTTTCAAGGATGATTTCTTGGAAGGTTGCAGATGAAGAAAAACCATATCACCGACTTGAAAAGTGTACTCAGAACGATGTTGATCAGCCTGTTGTTTCATGCGGGGTCTTTCCATGTGAAGATTGTCCTACAGAATGTGAAGAATCTGATGTCGGTTTCGAAGAACCATGTCAACTTCCGGAACTGGTGAACTTCTGGGGGTGTATGCAAGGAGGACTAGAGGTGCGTGACCATAAACTGCTTCATATGGAGTCATTTTAGATGTAGTATGGTAGGAAGTATTGTACCAACATGATCCCAATTTAGAAGTAATGATCCCAAGATTCTAATGAAACTTATATATGCCATAGAACATTGGAGCCAGCTTATGACACCCTAGAAGTTTTAGAAAGGATTGCTTGTAAGGCTGCTGCAAAAGAAAAACCATATCACAAACTTGAAAAGTGCGCTCAGAACGGTGATGATCGGCCTGGTGTTTTATTCAGTTTCTTTCCATGTGAATATTTTTCTGTAAAATGTGAATAATCTGATCTCGATTTCGAAGAACCGTGTCAACTTCCTAAACTGGTGAACTTATATGGGGGTATGGAAGGAGCATTGGCAGTGCCTAACCATAAAATGCTTCATATGGATTACATTTAGATGTAGTAGGGTAGGAGGTATTGTACCACCATTCAACGAGAGGGAGCCACTTTTCCTGATGATGTTCAGAGGTGAAACAACAAAGATAGGTTTCCAAACATTTGTTGATAACTTCAATTTGACCATTTGTTTGTGGGTGATACCTTGAACTCATCTTCATTTTGGTGCTAGTGTGGCGAAATAGTTCTGGCCATAAATGACTTGTGAAAGTTGCATCGTGGAAGATCTGGTCCATGAAAATTTGTGCTACTGAGGAGGCGACATATGGATGGTCAAGGGCACAAAAATGACTATATGGGGAGAGGCGATCAACCACAACCAAGATCATTATCTTTCCACTAGATGTAGGGATCCCTTCAATTAAATCGATCAATATATCTGTCCAAACCTGTGTAGGGATGGGCCTGATGTTGGGAGGGATGCATCCAGGAAAGAGTGGAATATGATGGTTGCATGGTATTGAAGTTGGAAATTCTATTGGTTCAGCAAGGACACATGCATATTGATCCAAAAATTGTTGTACAACCAAGGATGTAGTGGAGACCACTGATGGTTTCATCTGAATGGAATGGAGCTCAACGATGACACCATGTGAATTCTTCTTAAGGAGCTTTTCCATGCAATGTGAACTGATGATGCCGAGAAACCCTGGTTGTAGGCCCTTCAATGTGTGTTTTTTTCCATTGACGTAAAACAACATCCACAGCTCAACGAAATCCCATAAGATGGGTCCAAGTGTATGTAACCATTGAGTGCCCAAAATCACATCACAACCTCCTAAGGGAATGACAGACATGTTAGAGCACAAGGTATAATCTCCAATAGAGATACACACATTGCGACACTTTCCCTTGCAAGGTAAGGTGCCCCCATTGGCAATCATGACTTTAAACTTGGAGCAAGGATAGACAAAACAATCAGCATGTTTGGTGATTTGAGGGTCAATGAAGTTATGGGTGCTACCAGAATCAATGAGTAGTGTAAGAGGGGTCTTCTTGAATAACCCCTTAACCTACATGGTTTGTGGGGTAGTGACTCTAGCTAATTCATGGAGAGATATCTCTGGGTGGTCGTCATGAGAAGGAGGTTCAACAGGTGGCTGTTGAATGTCGACCTGGTCATCTATTGGATCCTGAGAAGCTACACGAATTTCAAGTGTAGGAGAAGAAGCCACATCCAAGAGATAGGGATTTTTCTCAAGACATTGATGTCCATGGGTGAATTTCTCATCACAATTATAATAAATCCAGTGTTCCCTATGTGCCCGCATCTCGCCTTCAGAAAAATGCTTGATAGGAGTAGTTCTAGGAGATGGAGGGATTGGAGGTCTGTGGGAAACGATATTTATGAATGGAACAAAAGTGGAGTTGGGGCATTGTTGAGCCCTGATCTTGTCCTCTGCCAACTTATCCAACCCTATGATTTCTATCATTGCGTTGGGAAAAAACATTTTAACGTTAGAGCGGATTATATCCTTAAGACCGCTGATAAAACAACTCATGTAGAATGCATAAGAAAATTATTCTGTGTTCTTGACTAATTTCTCAAATTGTGTCTGATACTCTTTCACAGTGCCAGTCTGGTGAAGTTTGGTGAGTGGTCCTGTGAATTCATCAAAACCACTAGGGACAAATTGTTGCAAAAGGAGTTGGTGAAAATCTGTCCATTGGGGCTCTTCATGATTCTTGATGTACCAACAGAACCATTGAAGGGCTTCACGTTCCAAATGAAAGGATGCAAGTGGGACTTTGGTGACATCAAAAGTGTTATGCATATTAAAGTATTGTTCTACCTTCTGTATCCATATAGTTGGATCATCACCATTGAAGTGAGGGAAATCAATCTTCGACCCACAAAAGTTGTTGGAAGAAGAGAATTCAATGTCTGCAGAAGACTCAAGCTATTGTCGGTTGCTCATGGTTGAATGCTGAAGATGGAGGTTGAGAAATCTTTGATCTAGATCTACGAGTTTGGACTTAAGGGTGACAAGTTCTTCTTCCATTTGTTTATTTGCTCCTGCGTGGGTAACAACCATAAGCAATATTTTTTTCTTTTGTGGAAATGGGTAGAAAAACAAAAACAGAGAGGGTTTTAGAAAAGAAAAATTTTTAGTTGGGAAAGACGTGAGCAGGTAATTGGGGTTGACTAGGTTTGGGACACTTTCTGAAGGACAAGGAATAGAAAATGCAAATTTTAGAAGTGGGGTGAAAGAACTGGAAAATTTGTTAGAGAGGGACAATGAAGCAGAATTCAGACACGAACACTGTGGCAAAATTTGAAGGTAATTGAGTGAGAATTGAAGAAGTTAAGACAAACCGTAAAAATAGACAAATGTGAAATTTCGGGCTTCGAGAAGTGGAATTTGGGATAGGGTCCTCAATGAATGAAATATGCAGAATGGAATGATGGGGTTTACTATGAATTTTCAAGGGAAATGGAGCTAAATCAAGGAATATATGGCTAAAAAAATAGTTTTTTTCTTGAAGAAATGATCTGTGGTAGTGCTAAAATGCCGTGCTTTATCAACTTGAAATGGAGTAAATGATCTGTGACAATTCTAGAATTATGTGCATTATTAATTGTAAATAGATATGGACCCCATGTATATTCAGCTTCCTAATGGTTCAAAGGTAGTCACTCGGCCACCAAGGCTGTCTCAGGCTTGAGTATTGGGGCAGTACCCCTCACTTCATGGCACAGGTAAAATTGCTAACCGCTTGGCCAAAAATGACAGCTCTTTGGTTTTCCCCACGGATGGGAATCTAGTCAATCTGGTGGGGGTTGTTTCCCTTTTCGCTTGGCAGGTCCTCTCAATGGCCAGCTACTTCGAGGTTCCTGTGGTACTCCTCACAATGAGTTTTAGGGATATGCCCAAGTACTTCCCACAGTTAAGTGGATAGGGTTTATTCCCTGATCCCAAAATAAAGAGGAGGGTTAAAACGGGTTCTTAACAGATCCCCTTAACAGATCCCACCAACATGAGGAATAGAGGCTGGATGGTGAAGATCAACTTGACTTGTAGAGGTTGAGTGCTTAGATCCAACATGACTTGTAGAGGTTGGATAGGTTCCCCAGCATGAACTGCATAGGCTGGGTGGTGAGGTTCAAATTGACTTGCAGAGGTTGAACGGGTGCCCCCTTTCTTACGTGCCTTCTTCCTATTCCTCCTTCTTTTACTCCTTTTAGACTGTCGGTTACTAGTATCGGTACTTTCACCGCATGAGGTAGAAGGAGGAGGAGAATCAACTACAGGTGAAGGGGAAGCATTGTTTTGATGCCCTTGATATAAGGAACTTACTTGAGAAGCATCAGGAGCATTCAGGATAGTTGGAGTGGAAAACAACCACACTGATAGCTCTAGGGTGAATCCAGGCAGATTCAAGGTGGTCATCAAAGGAACACCAACATTCTCTATGAGAGGAATAGTACAAGGAGTTCCTAGCATGGGGATCTCTTGGTTGGTTCTCAAAGGGGGGCTAGCCATAGTTTCAAACTAGGATACAAAGTCTGAGGTTGACATGAAACCACAAGTACAAAGCACACATTTGAAGGAAAACTAAGTACATAAAAACCACACAACACTCACTAAAAAATTCCTAAAGCCAAACAGACAAATAGGTATAAGATATGCTTTCCGAAAGAAAGTTGAGAGACAGTTACTTGGAGTCCCTGTAGATGTTCTTAGGCACAAGTGGAGGAATCACCCACCGCCCTCCCACACCTTCTATCAGGGTTACCTTCCAATCTCGTCCAAGGTCAACCAGAAATAGCCTTCCGGTGTACCTGTGTATGAACCCTAGATGTCAAAGAGACTAAAGGCTACCTTAACTATATTAACAATCTGGGGGGATAGTCGCAAGCCTGGTTCATATGCATGGGCAGGGTAGAAAATCCTGAAACCCTATCAACACCAGGAACCACACAGGGCCAGGAGGGTGGTATTGACAAAAGTCCCCAAATGCACAAAAACCTTGGTCTACGCTTTGGAAAGGAATCAGAGGGTTATCTCCTCAATCCAAGTCTCCACGCAGCCTCGTGCTTAACTCTCGTTTGAGAGGAGCTTCCTAGATAAGATCAACATAGAAAAGGGTTTACCGATTGATTGTCCAACTACGTCTGAATTTAAACACATATGGGTAGTTTAAACTCTCTATCCCACAAGTCTAGCCTGAGCTAGTTGGAGTATGACCCTATAAAATAAAACTTAATAATAATTTTTAAATTATATTGTTCATTTTAAAAGGCTTTTTTTAGACAGAGGGTAAATGGCGTGAAACTTATGTGGTGTTTTGACTCAAAGTTGAAACAAAATGACTAAGCAAAGAGAAATGAAATGCAAAAAGCAAAAACTATTCTCTTTCTTTTTCAAATAGAAACTTGAAAGCCACAAAAGAACAATTTCTTTATATTTTTTCAAAAATAATGATATGCAGTGTATTAAAGAAAAACCCTAATATACATGCATATTAAAACACTATATGTTCTTTTTATTTTTCTTTTATAAATACAAAATAAAAACTACCTACAAACAAAAGTATGTAGATGATAAGAACAATACAAAAGGAACTCTGCTATACAACCACCAAACAGACTCTAGAATGCCCTAAAGTCAGTATAAACCCTACTTGGAAGGAATGCTTGCATAAGAGACAAGTCAACTATTTTGGCATGGTGAAGTGAACCAACAAAAGAAGAAGGAAACAAAGACCAATAAGCTTCTAAGTTCAAACAAAGATCACTAACAAAGGCTAACCAGAAACATAAGCCAAAAATCATGCCAAGCAAAGGGGGTGGGGGGAAAGAGCAAAGAGAAAACCCTAATGCTATAAAAAGGCTTTCCATGTAGATAAAGAAAAAAAAATGGATGACACTAACTCCCTAGAGTCATGTACCTGCAGAGGACCCCAAAAGACCTACCAAACATCAGAAAAAACCATAAGAATGAGGAAAAAACATTGTTTTAGGGGCACACGTGGGTTGTACTACTGACAGGTCGCGTATCATACGTGGGTTGAAAGTATAGAAATTCACGTGTACAAGCACACATGGGTTGTACTACTGAAAAGTCACTTATCATACATGGATTGACAGTATAACAAGTTGCGTGTACAAACCAGACACGCGACTGTTCAGTCGGCAACTTGCGTATGAGTGGGAAAAAGCACAACAAAGGTGAAAACCTGCCTTAGGAAGGCAGGGGAGGTGTTCTATCAGACAGATAAAGTGTTCTTAAGTGGAAAGAAAGACCTGAAACCTTGCAAAAGAATGAAATAAAAATAGAGAAACCCCAAACAGACAAGCCTCTCCCCAGTGGAGTCGTCAGTTCTGTTGTAAAGGAAAGTTTCCTATGGCTAGGGTTTAAGAGGCCATAAACATACTGGGGTTGAAAGGTGGATGAAAATAGTTCTACAAGCAAATATAAACAATATTAGAGATTGGAATGGTTCATACCTTAGCCAAATGAAGGTTGATCCAAGCAGCCCTTCAATCCTCCTCTTGCTCCTCTTGCTCCAAGAGACCCGTAAAATGAATTGTACCTTCCTCAAACCAATATGACCACATATAAAGCAATGATAATCAAATAAACATGAAATAATAATCTGATTAACATCATAATATGATCATAAACTGAGATTTAATCACACATTGAACAATTATTTGGGAATAAGAAGGACATCACATCTTTATTAATCTTGAAAACAAGTACAAATATACCTTCTCTTCAAGTTGGGAACCTCATGAAACCTTGATCCAGTTCTATTGCTTCTCTTCTCCAAGGAACTCAGCCTCCAAGCTCTGCTACACAAGGAGATGATCACTGTGGAAAAGGTGGGGGGAAAGAGAGTTCCAATTCCTCCAGCATGACAATGCAAATATTCCAATCTCCTCTCATGAACCTCCCTACCTCTATTTATATGTTTTTGAAGAGATAGGGTCGAAGGAAAACTAGTTACAACTGAAGGAGTCAGTTGCATAACCACCCAAACTAGCCAAACTTTGAAAAACGTATTTTTGACATGAATATGTGGGTTGTAGAGACATCAGTCGCATATGCAGTAGGTATATGCGGGTTGCAATGCAAATAGTCACGTTTTTAGGGCATACGTGAGTATTATATATAGCAAGTCACGTACAATAAGCGGGTTTCCTTAAGGTAACTCGCGTATACATAAAAACAATCTCATTTTTAGGGTACTTATATGAATTTTCATACTTTGGTGTCTTCTAGAAAGTTTTAGCTAACACATATACCTTTCAAATGGTGTAGAGATGAGGTCAAGCAGAGTTAGATAACTCAAGATATGGGTCCTCCAAGTTAGGTGTTTTTCAGTTACTTTCATGAAGTGTCGTCATGGAAGTGTCGACATGCGACGGAAACATGGGAAAGTGGTCACAGGAAGAGATGTGTCATTTTGAGATATAACACCATCATCGATGGCTTCCACAATAAATATATATACCAATGATAAATAGTTTGGAACCTAAACCCTTCTCGGGCATAGTCTAACCATTACATTACAGTGTCATGTTAATGGCTAAAGAGTTGGCACAAACCCAAGAATGGTTTTTATAAAAATGTTTGCAAAATTTTCAACCGAAACACTTATCAGTTAAGTAAATGTTGCCACCATTTCGAGTCCTCACGACCTCTACCCAACATGACCTGCAACCACGACTTGGTTGGGTCAGTATGGGTTAAAAAACTTTAAAGAAAAACCACAGTATAAACCAAGGATGAGTCATATACGTTACTTGGGTTTTTGGAAATGTGGGCATGGGAGGAGGTGACCTTATTGCCTCCCTCTCTAGCGCCTTCAACTTCCAACCATGCAAATTTTGGCCTATTTCATGTTGAGAAGAACAAAACAAATTGAAAATTAAATAACTTTCTAAAGAAACCTTACCTTAGAATACTGCAATGAGGGCCAAGGGTCGACTCCTCTAAAGTACCCTTATCCCTCTGTAGCCTGTAATAACTGAAAGACATATCAGTAAACCTTGAAAACGACTACTATAAACAAATTTAAGAGTAGAGGTAAGTTACCAAGTCTTACACACCTATTAAGCACATTATTCGCATGGTGTACATATTGGAAGGCTTGTTCGAGCTGTAGTATTTAAGGTAGTTCATCGAGGAAGACTTGGGGATCTAGGATACCTTGGAAAGAACTGAAACAATGCCATTAACATGGTGTAAGTATATCAAGAACAAAACAGAGCAGAGCTTCGACCCTCGCTGACCTCTGACCAAACAACACCACCAAAATAAAGGCTTAGAAAGAGTAAAGCCTTATTAACAACCCTACAAAACCATGAAGATCCCACCATTGAGGTGTAAGGCTGAGATCAATTCTTGTGTCACCTTAATCTTGGCTGCATTGTTAGCTCGCGCCCAAGACAGTTAATTAAATTCAACCAAGTACCACAATAATTCACAGGAATTTTTTATATTAAAACTCTAATCATTGCATACCTTCGAACATTGGAACATGTACAAAAGAGCCAAACCTTATAATACACCATGGAAACCTTGGCTTATATATATATATATATAATAATAATAGAAATATTGAAAAATCCAATGTTAAACCTGATAGCATGAACAAGAGCATGTGCACAATATTAACCTGTTGACATAGATATGTCGACAGGGGTACACGCAGTGTCGACGCCCCTTTTCACCACGATCTCCCTGAGCACCAGCCCAGACAGATTTTACCCTGTTCAGAAACACCTATGAAGCATATGAAGTCTCACCTGAGATGTTCGAGGGAGAGCTACAGTAGCAAATTTTATGCAGTAAGGAGGGTTTGTGCACCTATTCTCTATATTTCGTAGTACTAACAAGAGATCCAGGCAAGGGTTTGAACATCAATCATTCATATTTGATCGCATCAAGAACCATTCATATTAGATTTAATCATCAAAAAATAGATCGAAAAACATGAAATCATTCAGTATGCAGAGACATCACATCATTCAACCATATCACAACAATTAATCATTCAGATCACATCATTAAAACCACAAAACCAGAAAAACAAAAGACAAAGAGTTTCCAACATTATCCGCACGTGTCATATTACTTCCACACATCAAAACAAGTTCCCAAAATACATTCCCAGATTCACAATATAGAACTAAAATAGCAGATGCAAGGATCAATCTTCCGCAGATGTCCAAAAGATGGTCTAAGACAAAATCGAAGATATCGTGATTCTCTCCTACTATATTTCTAACTCTATATATAGGCTTGTGCTTTTACAAAATGGTCCACTTGTAACTACTTTCTAACTAACATGGGCCAACAAGTAAAAACCTATGACCAAGTCGACTTCTCCACCTTGTGCACTATTTCTGACTTTAGCACCATGTGCATCCATATCGCCTTCCAATGGGCCCCCAACAGAAACTTGTGGCTTGTCCTTGAGCCACATCAACTGGATATTGTGTATTCGTTGAAGTTGATCTTGAAGTCCTCATATAGCTAATTAACTTTATCAATTGTGGCCTTTACCTTTATGTAGATCGCTGCGCATTCTTCTGCATCCTGCTATGTTGGATGCTCTACAAGTTTCTCAGTCACTTGCTTGCAACTCTCTTATGTAGCTTGAAGCACATTAACTGCCTTGAGGGCCAGCTGCTCGCCTACATCCTAAAATTCATCCAGTTGAGTTCTGCAGTGCTGATGGTGCTCTTTCTTTGGTGGCTCTCTATTGCAGTGATTTCAACTCTGCTTCCTTAGTCACCTGCACTACGGGGGGCATCGTTTTGAGGGATGCATGCATTGCTGGTAACTATGCATTTTCCTGATCTAGCTACACACTTAATTGTTGCAGCTTCTCATCTTGAACCATGCTTATCCAAAATTGTGTGGTTTCATCTGTGACTGTCTTGGCTACATGCTCACTTTCATCCATCTCCAGAACCAGGATGGACACCTCAAATTAAGAGCTAATCTTTTTTCTATTTTCATTTGAGATTCTCATTTCCAAGTGATCTATCACATTAGCTTGATGATAAGCTTGGTGAAGCTGACAAATTCCAAGCATGGAAGTACATGATCTCTCTGAAGAAAATGAATTGGACACCTACATAAGTAGAGAGGTTCCAGTTCCAGAGGGGGATGAGGCTAAAAGCCTTACACCAAGAACTTGGTCAAGGCCAAGAAGATCATTGCTGGTTCAATTACAAATCACCTTATACCACAAGTGTCTTCCCTAAAGACACCAAAAGAGATGTTTGATTCCTTGACCAAGCTATTTGAATGGAAGAACATAAATCAGAATATGAATTTGAGAAAATAGTTGAAGAATGTGAAGATCCAGAATGCAGAGACCATACAGTCATACTTTACGAGGGTCTCTCAAAGAACAACTTGTAGCAGTAGAAGAAGAAGTGGAGAATGCGAAAATGGTGATAGCCACCTTGAATGGTCTCCCGGGATCATGGGATTCATTCATGCGAGGAATGTGTGCCAGAAGAAAGTGATTACTTTTAGCAGACTCTGGGAAGAAGAATAAGCTCGACTCATAATAAGAGAAGAGAAGATGGGAGCAAATGAAGATCAAGCTCTCACCATCCAAAGAAGATCCCTTAAGCGATGAGGAATACGAAGGACTCAACTCTTGAAGAACCACTTATCCATCTTATCATTTGGATAAGAAATGATGAATGAAGAAGATGATGAAGCTGAAGGCCCAAGAAGGAGTCTACCCACGAAACAAATAAAGATAAGTATTCAATTGTCATTTCATGATATTGTTTTTTATGCATTTGTTTATATTCAGTTGATGTATTATGCATGGTAGAATGTTTGCATTAATGACAATATAATACTAATATGCATGTGATGGGTAAGTAGCTCATGGTGCTATACAACTCTCCATTGATACTTATCTAGAATGAAACCTCTTTGCTGACATATTGAATTAGTGCACAATCTCAATGTTGTCATGGTAGAGATGGAAGGCATCTAGAAAGTTTCCGTGAGATATAAATGTTGTATTGGCTAAAATAGTTGCATAATCATATATCTTGATGCAAAATAATTTTTCATTATGAATATGTCTTATGAAATGTTTCTAACCATACAACTGATGCATTTGACTTGTAGGAAAGATCGCGTACATAATCACCTACAAGAAAAGAAGGATGAGACTTGTTCCGAAGAACAAGTGACGACAGATAAATAATAATATGATGAATGCAATGACATCATTGATGCAGAACCTTCCAGCTATGAAGAAGTAACCAATAAGAAAGGGAAGACCAGTTCAAGAAGAATGATGTCTAGGATGCAATATCAATACATGAAGGGAAGTTCGTAGTTCCATCATGCAGTAGATGGAAACATCATGGGATACAAGGCAAGATTCGTAGCATGAGGCTTCTCACGAAAAGAAGGCATAGACTACGAAGAGACATTTGTAGCCAGTGGGAGTTGAGACACGTGATAGGAGGAATCATGTGTGAAAATGAAAGAAGTCCTTGTACGAGCTCAGAAGACACCCATGGGATAACACATACATGAGGAGCTTGATGAAGATTTGAACCTTTGCTACAAGGTTGAAGATGAAACTCTATAGAGGATGACAAGCTCACATATGGGTGCAAGAAGAAATTTTGAAAAAGTTCAAGATAGAGGATCTTGGTATCCAGTGATCCTAGATGGATACATAGAATATTAGTAGCAGAGGAAGCTACTTATCACTCCGGTACAAAATGTTTCAGTGCATAGAGTACAAAAGACAGAGGGAGAATGATGCTCCTCTTCAGAGGGAGTGACTGCAAAAGATCATGAGGTTCGACATGGTACAACAGGATGGACAGATTACTGATGACTCTAGGCTTTACCTTTTCTTCAAGGTCGAAAGCGGAAGACCAGTGATGCTCCTGTTATATGTCAATAACTTGTTCCTGACAGAAAAGAGGAACTCATTAAAGTTGCAAGAAGGAGACTTTTTGTTGAGTTCGAGATGAAGGACTTGGATATGATGCACTACTTTCTAAGCATGGAGGTGTGGCAGAATATCCCTAGGACAAGGGAAGTATGCCGTAGAGATCCTGAAGAGGTTTAGGATGATGGACTACAAGGCCATGACCACACCTATGGCATCGAACCTGAAGCTATTGAATGATGCTTCATCAGAGTCAGTTGATGCCATTATGTATCCTCAGATGATTTTTTCCTTGATGTACCTGATGAATATGAGAGCAGATATTATCTTTGCTGTGAACACATTGAGACATGTTCACCTGATGGTAGCAAAGCATGTAGTGAGGTACCTGAAGGGTACAATTGATTATGGGCTCAAGTATGAGGCAAATCAGAAGATTAACCTAGACGGTTATGTGTATTTGGATTGGGCAGGCAATGCCATTGATAGGAAGAGCACTTCAGGGTGTTGCTTTAGTATGGGATCAGGGATGATCTCTTGGTTTAGAAGGAAAACATCTTGCATGGAACTGAGTACAGCTGAAGCAAAGTATGTCACAGCTTGTTGAGCTAGTTGTGAGGCAGTATGGCTGAGGAAGCTACTGTCTGATTTATTTGATCTCTAGTTGGATGCTACTTGTATATATTGTGACAACCAGAGTTGTGTGAAGTTATCTAAGAACCCAATGTTCCATGACAAGTTGAAGCATATCGAGATCAAATATCACTATATCAGGGATATGGGGAAGAGAGGAGCCGTGAAGCTCTAGTATGTTGCAACAGGCGAACATATAGCTAATGTGTTGACTAAGCCATTGGCGAGGGTGAAGTTTGAATAATTCATGGAGAAGCTTCGTGTTCTCCAGATCGAGGTTCCCTCCAAGGGGAAGTGATGATTTCATGAGCCATTCTGACATGGTGAGAGGATTGGTTCCTTCCATGTTCAGATGTAAAGGCTGAGCCAGTCTGTCATGGTGAGAGGATTGGTCCCTTCCATGGTCAGATGTGAGTGCTGAGCCATTTTGATATGACTATGGGATTGGCTCCCACATGATCAAATCTAAGTGCTAAATGCCATTTTTTGAGAGAATGGAGGCACCTGGTCAGTTACCAGGAATTTGGTTCAGTCTGGGATTGACACTCAACCTGGGGTTGAGAGCCTTTCTTACATGGTTGATAGAATGTGTTCCTCCCATGGTTGTTGATGTATTTGTAACTTCAGAATGTATTCATCCGTATATCTTATGTATTGTACCCCGATGTTTATTCTGGGAAGTGTCTGTAATGTATTTGAGTCATCTCATGCCCCGATGTTCCTATCGGGAGATCCAATAATGTAAACAAGTCATGTCAAGTCATTGTGGGTAACCCTCCTATTGATCAAGGGTTAAATTCCCCGCAGTTGTGGGGCCCTAGGGTTATTAGACTCTCCTAGAGAAGTCGGCCCTAGTGAGTTATTGTCAAGTTGAGAATTAGTATAAATAGAGAGTGAGCCTCTCTATTTATCACACATTCACTCACACTTAGTTGTAGCGCATAACTGAGAGAGAAGAAGTTGCTAGGACAAGAGAGAGAGAGAGAGAATACTACTGTCAGGAGATCATCTTACTGTTTTGGGGTTTTGCTTTTGGTGTTGATTCTATCTCTAAGGAAGTTGTGGGGTTTTCTCCTTTATGGTTTCCCCAAGGAAAAAAATTGTGTTCATTGTCTCTTATGTTTGATTTTTGTGCTTGTTATTCTCTCAGTTAAAGATCCTAATCTAATGCTTGCTTAAATGATAAAAATCTAACATGGTATCAGAACTAACCTGAGAAGAAGACATTGTGCAGCTACGGAAACTAGGGCTTCCTATTTTTTGGATCTCTCTCAACATATTTTCAGTAAAAGAAGGTTGGACTAACTCTCCTCTCTAGGGAACATCTTTATGTCAAAGCAGAATCTGATTCTGGGCATTTTCAGTTTTTGACCTGACACTGCTGCCGAAAATTAGGGATTTCCACATAAGTGGAATTTTTGAATGATCCTAGGCATGGATTGATCTCCTCCTCAAAATATAATTTTATAGATCAAGATCAAACATTTTGGTTGGGAAGAACTCCAGGAAAGTCAAACCCTAATCTGCTCCTGAACCAGCTCTGCAGAAATTTAGATCCAGATCTAGTTCCGACATCTTAACCTGGTAAGATCTAAATCTTTTGTATTTCCATTTGAGGTTCTCAATTAAGATGTCTCATCATACCAAGATTTATGAAAAGCTTGAGGGAGATAATAACTTCCAATCCTGGAAGTATAGGATCTCCCTGGTCCTGGAAGAAAATGAATTGGACTCCCACATCAATGAGGAGGTTCCAGTTCTAGAGGGAGATGAGGCTAAGGCCTTACAAAAAAAGAAGTTGGTCATGGCTAAGAGGATTATTGCTAATTCAATTAAGGATCACCTCATACCACATGTGTCCTCCCTAAAGACACCTAAAGCTATGTTTGATTCCCTAACCAAACTGTTTGAAGGAAAGAACATAAACCGGAAGATGCCTTTGAGGAACCAGTTGAAGAATGTGAAGATCCAGAATGCGGAGACCATACAGTCATACTTCACAAGGGTCTCCCAGATCAAAGAACAACTTGAAGCAGTGGATGAAGAAGTGGAGAATGCATAGATTGTAATGACCACCTTGAATGGTCTCCCTATATCATGGGATTCCTTTATTCAAGGGATCTGTGCTAGAAAGAAGCTAGTCAATTTTAGCAGAATATGGGAAGAATGAACTCAAGAAGAAGCTTGGATAGCAACTCGAGAAGAAAAGATGGGAAGTGAAGATCAAGCTCTCACAGTACACTCCAAGAAAATGAGTTCTCATCACCTCAAAGGTAAGCACTTCCATAAAAGTAACACTAGAAAAGATTTTTCTAGAATCAGATGTTATACATGTGACGAGAAAGGACACTATGCTAGAGAATTTCCTAGAAAAAAAAATGTCTCTCACAAGAAGAAGGGAAACAAGAGAAGACATCATGCTCATGCTACAGAGGATGATGAACCTTCCACAAAGAGAATTAGACAAGAAAGTGATGATTCTTCAAGTGACGAAGAATATGTCTTGATTTTCGCTCTCACGGGAAACATTACACATGGAAGCAGTGATTGGCTTATAGACAGTGGGAATTCCAAACATATGACAGGATTCAAAGAGTCCTTTGTGAAACTCTAGAACATGAATCACCCCATAAGATGAAACTTGGAGATGACTACTAGTATCCAATAAAAGGTAGTGGGGAATCCTCCTATAAGCTAGACTCTAGAAAGTCTATGACGATGAAGGATGTATTGTTTGTACCAGGACTAAAGAAGAACCTACTCTCCATATATGCATTAGATGCAAAAAGGCATGAGGGTTGCATTTGTAGATGGCCAAAGGGAAAGAATATTGATGATGCAGTAGTGATTGGGGAACAAGAGGGAGGTCTATACAAATTGAAGTGGCATCCATAACAAGCCTTGGTCCATGACACAGTAGATCCAAATGAACTTTGGCATAGAAGGCTTGCACATGCGCATTATAGAGCACTACCACTTGCAAGAAAAGTTGTTGAAGGTCTTCCAGAAATCCAGGAAAAACATGATGGAGTTTGCAAAGGATGTGTGAAAGGAAAGAACACAAAGAAGACATTTCCAAGTAGCAAGAGCAAGGAAAAAGGAATCTTGGAAATCATTCACTCCAATGTATGCGGTCCAATGTCATCAAGTTCATTAAGCGGGTATGTATACTATGTTTCTTTTATTAATGATTTTTCTAGGAAGACATGCATATACTTCATGGAGAACAACAATGAGGTATTTATTAAGTTCAAGGAATTCAAAGCCTTGATCGAGAACCATACATAAAATAAGATCAAAACCTTTCAATTAGATAATGGTGGAGAATTCACATCAAATGAATTCAAAGCATTATGCAAAGATTCAGGGTTTAAGAGGGAGTTAACTACTCCATATAATCCAAAACAGAATGGGGTTGCAGAAAGGAAGAATAGAACAATCATGGAAGCTGCAAGGGCCATGCCTCATGATCAATATCTTCCCATGCATCCATGGGCAGAAGCTGTCAGAACAACGGTGTATGTACAGAACTGTACTCCACACAGAGTACTCAAGAACAAGACACCTGAAGAATTCTTTTCCGACAGGAAACTAGAAGTCAGCCATCTCATAATATTTAGCTTTCCAGTGTACATACACATTCTAAAAGAAAAGAGGACAAAGTTAGATCCTTCAGGAAAGAAGGGTATATTTGTGGGATACTCTGAAAGCTCGAAGGCTTACAGAATATACTTCCCAGGATTCAAGAATATTGACATCAGCAGGGACGTAACATTTGACGAAGACTCAACTTACAACAAATCCAGAAAGAGACCTGCTGAAGAACCTAAAGAAATAGAAGCACCCAGAATTCATGACACAACCATGAACACAGAAATTCAAGAAGAAGATCGATAATTAGAAGAACCTAAAGAACTTGTAGATCCACCTCAGGAGAAGAATCCTCACAAGAGGAAACCTGCTTGGGTACGAGAAGCTATCCAAGGTGCAGAAAGATATGGGGCTCCAAAAGAAAATCACAGAGAAAGAAAAAGAACCAGGTCCTACTCCGGTTATGTAGCCTTATTATGTGACTTCATCGATAAAGAACCTTCCAACTATGAAGAAGCGGCAGAAAGAAAAGAATGGAAGGATGCTATGATCGAAGAGTATCAATCGATCATGAAGAATGATGTCTGGGATATTGTCCCAAGACCAGAAGGGAAGTCTGTTGTAACTTCCAAATGGATCTACAAGATCAAGCATGCTGCAAATGGTAGCATAGAAAAATATAAAGCAAGATTTGTGGTTCATGGCTTCTCCCATAAAGAAGAAATATATTATGAGGAAACTTTTGCACCTATAGCTAGATACACTTCCATCAGATCAGTACTTGCTATGGCTGTAGTGATGAAATGGAAGATACACTAGATGGATGTCAAGACTGCTTTCTTGAATGGTGTAGTGGAAGAGGAAGTGTATGTGGAGCAGCCACTTGGTTTTGAGACACATGACAAGAGACTCATGTGTGTAAATTGAAGAAAGCCCTGTACGGTTTGAAACAGACACCAAGGACATGGTATGGAAAAATTGACAGCTTTCTATCCAGTTTGGGGTTTACCAAAAGTAAAGCAGATTCCAACCTTTAATACAAGGTTGAAGATGGTAACTCATTGATACTCCTACTATATGTAGATGATATGTTTGTGACAGGTATGGGTGGGTTGATTTTTTATATGAAGAGGAAGCTTGCTGTCAAGTTTGAAATAAAGAACTTGGGTACGATGCACTATTTTCTAGGCATGGAGGTGTGGCAGAATGCAGATGGAATTTCCCTAGGACAAGGGAAGTATACGGTAGAGATCCTGAAGAGGTTCGAGATGAGGGAATGCAAGGCCATGAACACACCTATGGCATCGAACCTGAATCTATTGAGCAATGCTTCATCATAATCGATTGATGCTATGATGTATCGTCAAATGATTGGGTCCTTGATGTACCTAACGAATACGAGACCGAATATTTTCTTTGTTGTGAACACCTTGAGCCAATTCCTGACAGATCCGAGACATGTTCACTTGATTGCTGCAAAGCATATTCTAAGGTACCTAAGGGGTACATTTGATTATGGGCTCAAGTGTGAGGTAAATCAGAAGATTAACCTGGAGGGTTATGTTGATTTGGATTGGGAAGGCAGTGCCATCGATAGGAAGAGCACTTCAGGGTGTTGCTTCAGTATGGGATCAGGTGTGATCTCTTGGTTTAGCAAAAAATAGTCTTGTGTGGCACTGAGTACAGCTAAAGCAGAGTATGTCGCAGCTTGTTCAACTATTTGTGAGGCAGTATGGTTGAGGAAGCCACTGTCTGATTTATTTGATCTCCAGTTGGATGCTACTTGTATATATTGCGACAACAAGAGTTGTGTGAAGTTTTCGGAGAACCTGGTTTTCCATGACAAGTCAAAGCATATCGAGATCAAGTATCACTATATCAGGGATATGGTGCAGAGAGGAAAATTAAAGCTCCAGTATATTGCGATGGACGAACAGATAGCTGATGTGTTGACTAAGCCATTGGCCAGAGTGAAGTTTGAATACTTCAGGGAGAAGCTTGGTGTTCTCTAGATCAAGGTTCCCTCCAAGGGGAAGTGATGAGTCCGTGAGCCATTCTGACATGGTGAGAGGATTGGTTCCTTCCATGGTTAGATGTAAGGGCTAAGCCATTCTTTCATGGTGAGAGGATTGGTTCCTTCCATGTCAGATATGAGTGCTGAGCCATTCTGATGTGACTGTAGGATTGCTTCCTACATGATCAGATATAAGCACTGAATTCCATTCTTTGAACGGAGGCACCTGGTCAGTTACCAGGAATACTTAGCCTAGAGCTGAGGGCCATTCTGATAGGATTGTGGGATGTGTTATCATATGATCAGATATAAGTGCAGGTCCATTCTGATGTGATTGCGGGATGTGTTCCCACATGATCAGATATAAGTGTTGAAGGCCATTCTTTGGGAGAATGGAGGCACTTGGTCATTTACCAGGGATCCTCAGCCCAGGGCTGAGAGCCATTCTGATGTGACTGTGGGATTGGTTCCCACATGATCAGATGTGAGTGCTCTGCCCTTCCACAAATGATAGTAGGTGTGTCCTATCATGTTGGTGGATGTGAGTGTTGTGCCTTTTCACAGATGGTAGTAGGTGTGTCCTACCATGCTGGTGATTGTAAGTGTCGTGCCTTTCCACAGATGATAGTAGGTGTGTCCTATCATGCTGGTGGATGTGAGTGTTGTGCCTTTTCATAGATGGTAGTAGGTGTGTCCTACCATGCTGGTGATTGTAAGTGATGTACCTTTCCACATATGGTAGTAGGTGTGTCCTACCATGCTCTGGTATGTGAGTGCTGAGCCTTTTCACAAATGATAGTAGGTGTGTCCTATCATGCTGGTGGTTGTGAGTGGTGTGCCTTTTTACAGATGATAGTAGGTGTGTCCTATCATGCTGGTGAATGTAAGTGTTGTGCCTTTCTGACATGGTGTTGGATGTGTTCTTCTCATGGTTAGATGTAAGTGCTAGGTAGGCCATTCTAACTTAGTGTTAGATATAAGCGCTGAAGAAGACCTACATGGAGGCTAGGCCTACAACCATCATGAAAAAGGGTTGGCTTTGTAGAACTTCCTGTGACGAGAAGAATCATGAGATAGCACCTGTGATGATGATCCAGTGATGATGATCTAGATCCAGTGATGATGTTCCAGTAATGAGCCAGATCGAGTGACGATCCAGATTTGATGATGAAGATGACTTGAAGATGAAGATGATGAGAAATCGATGATGATCCCATTGATACAGAGAAGAAGACCAGTGCTGAAAAATTGTGTCAAGAGAATACCTTCCTAGTTAAGAGGGAGTGTTGATGTATTTGTAACTTTGGAATATATTCATCTATATATATTATGTATTGTACCCCGATGTTTATTCTGGGAAGTGTCTGTAATGTATTTGAGTCATGTCATGCCCCGATGTTCCTATCGAGAGACTCAATAATGTAAACAAGTCATGTCAAGTCATTGTGGGTAAACCTCCTATTGATCAAGGGTTAAAGTCCCTGCAATTGTGGGGCCCTAGGGTTATTAGACTCTCCTAGAGAAGTCGGCCCTAGTGAGTTATTGTCAAGTTGGGAATTGGTATAAATAGAGAGTGAGCCTTTCTATTTATCACACATTCACTCACGCTCACTTGTAGTGCATAACTGAGAGAGAAGAAGTTGCTGGGACAAGAGAGAGAGAGACTACTGTTGTCAGGAGATCATATTACTGTTTTGGGGTTTTGCTTTTGGTGTTGATTCTATCTCTGAGGAAGTTGCGGGGTTTTCTCCTTTATGGTTTCCCCAAGGAAAAACACTGTGTTCATTGTCTCTTATGTTTTATTGTTGTGCTGGTTATTCTCTCAGTTAAAGATCCTAATCTAATCTAATTCTATCTTAAATCATAAAAATATAACAATGGTAAGATGTAAGTGTTGAGCCTTTCTTACATGGTTGAGGATGTGTTCCTCCCATGGTGAGATATAAGTGCTAAGCCTTTCTTACATGGTTGATAGGATGTGTTCCTCCCATGGTAAGCTATAAGTGTTGTGCCTTTCTTACATGGTTGTTAGGATGTGCTTCTCCCATGGTAAGATATAAGTGCTGAAGAAGAAGAATACCTACTTGGAGGCTAGGCCTACAACCAACATGACAAAGAGTTGGCTCTGTAGAACTTCCTGTGATGAGAAAAATCAAGAGATAGCACCCGTGATGATGACCAGTAATGATCCTACAGTGATGATCCGGAACAAGTGATGATCCAGATCCAGTGATGATGATCCAAATCGAGTGATGATCCATATCTAGTGATGATGACCCATATTGAGTAATGATCCAGATCCATATGAAGATGACTTTAAGGTGAAGATGACGAGAACCCGATGATGACCCAGATGATGCAGAGAAGAAGACTTGTGCTGATAAATTGTGTCAAGAGAATACCTTCCTAGTTAAGAGGGAGTGTTGATGTAATTGTAACTTCAGAATGTATTCACTTGTATATCTTATGTATTGTACCCTGATGTTTATTCCGGGAAGTGGTTGAGTCATGTCATGCCCCGATGTTCCTATCGGGAGATTCAATAATGTAAACAAGTAATGTAAAGTCATTGTGGGTAACCCTCCTATTGATGTTAAAGTCCCCGTAGTTGTGGGGCCCTAGGGTTATTAGACTCTCCTAGAGAAGTCCACCCTAGTGAGTTATTGTCAAGTCAGGAATTAGTATAAATAGAGAGTGAGCCTCTCTATTTAACATACATTCACTCACACTTAGTTGTAGCGCATAACTGAGAGAGAAAAAGTTGCTAGGACAAGAGAGAGAGAGACTACTACTTTCGGGAGATCATCTTACTATTTTGGGGTTTTGCTTATGGTGTTGATTGTATCCTTGAGGAAGTTGCAGAGTTTTCTCCTTTATGGTTTCCCCGAGGAAAAACTTTGTGTTCATTGTCTCTTATGTTTGATTGCCATGCTTGTTATTCTCTCAGTTAAAGATCCCAAGATAATGCTAGCTTGAATGATAAAAATCTAACAGTGGTGCTATACAAATATCCATTTCTACTTATCTAGAATGAAACCTCTTTGCTGACATATTGGATTAGTGCATAATCTCAATGTTGTCTTGGAGAGATGGAAGGCATCTAGAAATTTTCTATGAGATATGGATGAATGTTGTATTGGCTAAAATAGTTGCATGATCATATATTTATGCATAAGAATTTTCCATTATGAATATGCCTTATGAAAATTTTCTAACCATACAACTGATGCATTTCACTTGTAGGAAATATCGCATACAATCACCTACAAGAAAATAAGGATGAGACTTGTTTCGAAGAACAAGTGACGATAGTTCAAGAAAGAACCCAAGATGAAGGATAATATGACGATACTTTCAAATAAAGAAAGAGGCCTCAGAGACACTCTAGTTATGTGACACTATTGAGTGACATCAATGATGCAGAGCCTTCCAGCTCTGAAGAAGTAGCCAAGAAGAAAGGGAAGGAGAATACTAGTTCAAGAAGAATGATGTCTAGGATGCAGTATCGAGACCTGAAGGGAACTTTGTGGTATCTTCCATATGGATATACAAGATCCAGCATGCAATAGATGAACACATTGTGGGATACAAGGCAGGATTTGTAGCATGTGGCTTCTCACGGAAAGAAGGCATAAACTACGAAGAGACATTTGCATCTAGCGGGAGTTGAGCCACATGACAGGAAAACTCATGTGTGCAAATTAAATAAGACCTTGTATGAGCTCAGAAGACACCCATGGGATAACACATACATGAGGAGCTTGATGAAGATCTTAACCTTTGCTACAAGGTTAAATATGAAAGCCTATAGAGGATGACAAGCTCACATATGGGTGCAAGAAGAACATTTTCATGATAAAGGATCTTGGTATCCAGTGACCCTAGAGGGATACATAGAATATTAGTAGTAGAGGAAGCTACTTATCACTCCAGTACAGAATGTTTCAATGCATAAAGTACGAAAGGCAGAGGGAGAATGATGCTCTGCTTCAGAGGGAGTGACTGCATAAGATCCCGAGGTTTGACATGGTACGATAGGATGGATAGCTTACAGATGACTCTAGGATTTACTGAGAATAAAGCAGATTCCAACCTTTTCTTCAAGGTTGAAGGTGGAAGACTAGTGATGCTTATGTTATATGTCGATGACTTGTTCCTGAAAGAAAAGAGGAACGCATTAAAGTTGCAAGAAGGAGACTTGTTGCCGAGTTCGAGATGAAGGACTTGGATATGATGCACAACTTTATAAGCATGGAGGTGTGGCAGAATGCGGATGGAATCTCCCTAGGACAAGGGAAGTATGCAATAGAGATCTTGAAGAGGTTTAGGATGATGGACTGCAAGGCCATGACCACACCTATGGCATCGAACCTGAAGCTATTGAGTGTTTCTTCATCAGAGACGGTTGATGCCACGATGTATTATCGGTTGATTTGTTCCTTGATTTACCTGACAAATACGAGACCATATATTTGCTTTGCTGTGAGAAAATTGAGACATGTTCACCTGATGGTTTCAAAGCATGCAGTAAGGTAACTGAAGGGTACAGTTGATTATGGGCTCAAGTGTGATCTCTTGGTTTGGTAGGATGGAGTCCTGCATGGTGCTGAGTACAGCTGAGGCAAAATATGTTGCCACTTGCTATTTGGGAGGTAGTATGTTTCCTTTGAAAATTACTATTTGATTTGGTTGATCTGACTTGCATTTTTGTATGATGTAGAGAGGAGCAGTGAAGCTCCAGTTTGTGATCCAAATCGAGATCTCTCGAAAGAAGGAGTTCTAGCATAGCTGTTGAGACAAGTTTTGTGAGCATAAATCCTAGTGAAGCTCATAGGTTGCTCAGACGTAAACAGTCCTGTAGGTTTTCCTCGGATGTAATCAGTCCTGGTGAATCTTGCAGGTTATCCTTGGACATAATTAGCCCTGATGTGATTCTATGCTAGAAATGGCCAGAGTGAAGTTTGATTACTTCAGGGAGAAGCTTAGTGTTCTCCAGATCGAAGTTCCCTCCAAGGGGAAGTGATGAGTCCATGAGCCCTTCTGACATGGTGGTAGGCGGGGCCTCCCATGGTCAGATATAAGTGCTATGCCTTTCTGACATGGTGGAAGACTGAGCTTCACATGGTTAGATGTAAGTGCAGAGATGATCTAATGTGATTGTGGGTTGTGTTACCACATGATTAGTGTAGAGATATTCTGATGTGATTGTGGGATGTGTTCCCACATGATTAGTGCATAGCCATTATGATGTGATTGAGAGATGTGTTCCCACATGATCCGATATAAGTGCAGAGATATTCTGATGTGATTGTGGGATGTTTTCCCACATTATCAGTGCAGATCCATTTTGATGTGATTGAGGGATGTGTTCCCACATGATCAAATGTAAGTGCAGCGCCTTTCTGACAAGATGAGGTCGGATGTAAGCGCAACACCTTTCTGACAAGATGAGGTCGGATGTAAATGCAGAGCCTTTCTGATAAGATGAGGTCAGATGTAAGTACAGTGCCTTTCTAACAAGATGATGTCGGATGTAAGTGCAGAGCCTTTCTGACAAGATGAGGTCAGATGTGAGTGCTGGGCCTTTCTGACATGGTTTTTGGATGTGTTCCCCCATGGTCAGATGTGAGTCTTGGGTGTGCCTTTCTTACATGGTTCATGGATGTGTTCCTCCCATGGTGAGATGTAAGTGCTGGGGGGGCCTTTCTGACATGGTTCATTCCATGGTCAGATATAAGTGTTGAAGACGTTGAAGACCTACCTAGACGCTAGGCCTACAACCAACATGAAAAAGGGTTGTATCTGTATAACTTCCTGTGACGAGAAGAATGAAGAGATAGCACCATTTGATTGAGATAGCGGAAGCAGTGATGATGATGATGATCTAGTGATGATCCAGCTTTGATGATGATCCAGACTTGATGATGATCCAGTGATACTCCAGATCAAGTGATGATCCAGACTTGATGATGATTCAGTGACGATCCAGATCAAGTGATGATCCAGTGATGCTCCAGATCCAAGACCTAGGTATGAAAGTGATTTTAGTGGTTATTGTTATTTATGTTCTAACTTTGGCCATAAATTTGTGGAGTGTAGAATCTACGAAAGAAGAAGTGCTGGAAGTCCCAATGTCTCAGTTAGATGTTGGACATGTAATCAAGTTGGACATGTTGCTACCACATGTCACACATTGATATGCTAAACATGCAGTGGGTTTGGTCACAAAGCCCAATAATGTGCAAATCAAAGAAGTCAACTGAGGAAGAGTCCTTCGTATACATAAACAAGAAGAACCAGTGAACCTTGGAAGAAGACCAATGCAAGAATATTTGAAGATCAGAAGACAAAGGCCTACCTTCAGGGACACTCTCAAGCATGGAGACATGAAGTTGATCAAAGAAGTGTTGGAAGTTCCAATAGCTCAGTCAGATGTTGGAAATGATACCATGTTGATCACATTGCTTCATATTGTCATACGTTGATGTGTTATAGTTGCAGTGGCCTTGGGCATAAAGCTCAATATTGTTGGAGTACACAGAAACAACCCTTGAGAAATTTCCTATACATATTATCAAGGAAAGCCAGTATAGATGAAGGAACAAATGTTGAAAGGACATATGAAAAGAAGCAAGTATGGATGAAGAAGACAAAGAAATTGCAGATAGGAGAGGTTGATTAGAGCAGGAAGGATGGTTGCCATATGGCAAGCCAAGGTCTCTCAAAGACCTTAGCACACCTTGAGTTCATGAGGCTAGAGGATGAACTCAAAGGGAGAAAGGATGACTACTCCAGGAATACAGACAGGTCCTAGGATCGTGCACATTGATAGGGGGAGCAATGATCAGTGATCATTGGTTCAGATGTATATATATGGTCACCATTTTCCATTGATGCGAAAGGTGGAGAGATGAATACAAAGGGAGATATGAAGACAAAAAGGGAGCATGCTCACAGGGGGAGCATGCATTTTTTTCATCAATAACAAAGGGGTATATTGTTGATGAAATCATCATTGATGCCAACATGGACTTGCATTGGCCCCACAGATTTTCATTAATTCCACCAATTCCCACTTGTAGTGCCTTGGAACCCTTATAAAGTGGGTTTGAGACTTGGACCCCTTACAGAGTGGGTTTGTGCTTTGAAGCACCTTGTACCTAGTTGACAAGCTCCTTGTCCCCACAAGGATGGATCTTAGAGCCACCACCTTGTTGAATATGATGAAGACCCTGCTAATGGTGCTGAAAACCCTGAAGATGGTCATGAAACCATGATGGACGATGGAGAACCCCTAGATGGGTTGGAGGCATTAATGACCCATTATGTGGTTATTCATGCTTTGATGGTGGCATGGTACCTCATTAGAATGCCTAACAACCCCTCAGATGATGTCATGATGGATCTTGGTCCTTGAGGGTCTTCTAGTGCGGTTGAGGTGGTTGAAGAAGCCTATGAATCCTCTTGCTTGTTGAAGAAAACCTGATGAATTCCTTGGACCCACACTTAGTGTTTTGATGACCTTGCAACCCTTATTGGATTCATGGAGCTCTTATATGATGATGATGACGTTGTATGGTCCTTGACATAATATCAAAGCCCTGGTATGATGAAGAAGCCCATGGAACCCCTGATGAAGACCTTGATACCCTTGAAAATGTCATGGATCCCACTACTTGCACTTGACATGGTTAGATGGCATGATGATGTGGTCTTTGGTGACTTAATGAAGTCATGGAACCTTGTGAAGACTTTGATGCCCATTACTTTCACTTGATGTGGTTAACGCACCCACACACATATTGGCTTGATGATGGTCCATTTAATGACAAGCTTAAAGCCCATGATGGCACCTTGCACATGAAATCTCATCCCTAGTGGATTGATGCAACCCTATGAATATGTGGAGGACACACTCCCATGAATTTTAAATGATGTGATTGACTTTGAAGGATGTTTTAAAAGAAAAATAATCAAAATACATAAGGTGGACCATTGAGGTGGTAAGAAAAATAATAAAAATACATAAGGATGACCATTGAAGTGGTAAGAAGTTTGAAATACTTGGTCATACATATGGCTTATGTGGTGGCCACCCTATTATATGGAAAATAAAAGACATGCAATTCTTTGGTAAGGTTTGACCATTGAAGTGGTAAGAAGTTTAAAGTCCTTGGTCATACATATGGCTTATGTGGTGGACAGCCTATTATATGGAAAAGAAAATACATGCAATTATTTGGTAAGGTTTGACCATTGAAGTTGTAAGAAGTTTGTGTCACAATTAAATGTCAAATTAAAAATTCAAATTCCAATTTTTAATTAAAAATTCAAATTCTTACCACTCTTACATTTGAAGCCAAGTCAGCCAGCATGAGTTATGTCCAATTGAATGTGTATTTAAACATATTCTCACACTCCAAAAATATATCAAACATTTCATTTGTTCATCATCAATTCTCTCAGTATTTTCGCAACTCTTGGAGAAAAGTGCGAAACTTTGTGGAGGAGAAATTTTTGGGCATTTTCACTAAAATTGACATAACTCTCTCATACGGAATCAAAATTACAAAATTCTTGGCTCGTTAGAAATATTGTCACGAGGGCTATGTGATTAAATGAATATTATTTTTGTTTATCTATTGTTTCTTCATCTTATGATCTTCATAAAGGTATGGGCCATGCTTCTGGGTTTCTCTTGTGATGGAAAATGTCTCTCATGGATAGAGTTCATCTTTGATATTATATATTGGTATATATATTTGGATTCATTATGGAGGCTATGATGATGATGCCACATACCTTTATGCTATGATATGATACACTTTATGATGATAATGCATGTGATAATGTTGATGCACTACTATACAATATCGTGTACATGCATACCATAATGTGATGATGCTCTCCTATGCACTATGGTGTATACATGATGATGATGCTCTCCTATGCACTATGATGTAAACATGATGATGATGATACATAAACGGTGCACACTAATATGATGGTGATTTATATTTGATGATGAGGATGCATACCTTATGACGATGATGCATACCTGTGATGATGATGCATGACAATGCATGCCTTATGTTCAGTGAAAGCAGAGCATAATTTCTTGTTCAGTAATTGTGTATGATGAGGTGTACAATGATGTGTACATGAGCAGATTGACCAGCTTAACCAGTAGTATTAATGAGTAGAAAAGAATGACCAGCAGTGATGAGCAATGTTGACTAGCAGAGTGATGAACAAAGATTGATGTCCATAGTAGATGTTGGTTGTGCATCATATCCATATGATTGCTTGCAAGAAGAATCTTGCACTTGAGGATTGGACCCCTCAAACACTTCTTAGTTGGAGCTAAGAAACCTAGGCTGGGTCTTGCTACTGAGTTGGTGCTCTTTTTATCAGTTGGTGTTGATTCTAATCGAGAAGATTGTTGTCTTCCATGTACAATAAACAAAGATAAAAATTCCAAATATTCTTGTGTCTCTTGATGTGATGATTGTATGGTTGATTTAACAGATGCATTTGATTATGTAATTCATGAAATAATGATTGATATAATTTGTTTGACTAAAAAAGGCAAAAAGGTTTAAATTTCTCACACACTGATTCACCTTGTCCCCCTCTCTCAATGTGGCCATTGTGTCCAACACCCCCTCCCCCTCCTTACATTTTAATTTTTTTGAGAGAATTCTATGGCAATGTTATCATCAAAACCTTGTAGTATATGAAAGTATTTAGTCCAATTATAATGCTAAAATAATTCAATCACTTAGATATTTGTATATAGCTTGGAAATGTCAAAATGTTCCCTCCTATTAAATCCTTCCCCCATTTCTGTTAATGTTGAATAATATAACTGTGACAATTTTGTATTTTGTCACTTGAGATTATCCTACAAATTGTTATCTTCTATTGAGTATATAATAAAACACAAAACCTCTATTTAAAAATTTCTTAATGGCATCATTCCTTTGTTAAATCCTCTCCATCACATACTTTTGTGTCAAAGGAGGAAAAATTCACAGGAACTACACTAACAATGTGTAATCAAAACATATTTTAGGGAATATGAATGAATTTAAGGTTTAAAAAATTAAGGAACTTCTTATCTGGTCTGCAATTGGATGGATTTAGGGTTTTCAAACTGTAGGTAGACCATTTAAAACGTGGAGAAACTGTTTGTATGGCCATTATTTGGCCAAATTTAGGGGTTTTGAACATGATATAATAGAAATGGAGCTAATCTGCAACAACTTAAAGAAACATTGCTTAAATATTTTGAGTCACGGGCCACTTACCTTCAAATTTGGTGCAAATTGGTGATAGATAAATGAGTAGATGAACATCGATACTAAATCCTAGGGATAAAAAATACCTTGGCAGATAGATGCAACCTTAAAAAATTATGGTGGTATTCCCTCGATGGAAATACATCCTCAAATCACAACCACAACCCCGGCCTTCTCCACAGCACAAAGGGGAAGAATTCAAAAGTTGATCATAAATTCAGTGGAAGAAGTGGCAATAAAGGTACTATTTCAATAGTTTTTCCCATGCAAGATATGACCTATTTGCAAAATGGAATACTAGTTGATATGGTATTGAATCCATTAGGCGTATATTCACAAATGAGTGTATGATGGTTTTTTGAATGTTTGTCTAGTTTAGTATGAAACTTGGTGATTTTTTTTGAATGTTTCTTAAGTTTAGTAATACATTTGAAGAACAAATATTATAAAATAACACCTTATGATGAAAGATATGAGTGAGAAGCTTCAAGAAAACTAAAAATTCTTGAGATTTATAAGGATAATGACCAAAAAACACCTACCATGTGTGGGACATATTCTATCATGCTACCACACTTCCTCTACTCCCACTACGGTAATTTTTAGGGGCAAAATTTAGGCAATTGGCCTTTTTTGGGTTTTTTTTTCAAAAAATAAATTCGTTATTTGGTCATTTTTAGTCTCTAATATCGCCTATATTTACAAAAAATATGTTTCTTTTGTCATATTATTCGCCAAAATTTGCACATTTCACTAGTAAATTGTATGTTTCATATTTAATATTCACCTACCTATCTATATACATGTTTATTTCAACACAACGTAATTGCCTAGGATATTATACTTAAATATAATATTAGAATCCTTAAAAAATACCCCGACTCCCACACAATTCCTTTAACTTTTCTAGGCTTGGGAATCATACATACATAGATTGCTTAATAACAATCTTGAAATTTCCTTCTAACATTATCATTCATATTGTTGATAAAATTAATAATAACTTGTATATACTACTAATAATATTAAAATCCATATAAATGATATTATGGGAAGGATAAAAATAAATAAAATTCAACACATTGCTAAAAATATTTTCAAAATCAAATCAAGCTTAACTATAATAAAACCTAATCACTATGAAAGTGGACAATTATTCAAATTAGAATTTGAATACAAGTTAAATTTTAAAAAGTAGTGGACAATTTTAATTAGAATTTTTATACAAGTTAAAATTTAAAAAGTTATTATTTTCAACGTGAAAGTTTATATACTAAAATAAAATTATAATAATTGAATTATTATTAAAAATCATTTATTTTTGTTAATTCAATAATGCTAAAGTATGGTTGAACATGAAAGTTTATATACAAAAATAAAATTACAATAATTGAATTATTATTAAGAGTCATTTGACAATGTTAATTTAATGCTAAATTATGGGGAATGCTTTATAAATTAAATTTTATGATATAAATACTTTATTTTCAAACTATCACTCTTATATTGAAAAGTTGTACTTATCTTCATATCAATGTATTAATATTGTATTGTATATTTACTTACAAAAAATTCTTAATAACACATTGTATCAATTTTTCAATATTGTATATTTACTAAAAAGTTAATATTCTTAATAACACATTGTATCAATTTTTTTATATTTAATAATAATAACATCCATGGATTTGAGCTTATGTTTTTTAAGAAAGAAACTAGTATTTTTTAAAATAATTTTATTTTTCTAAAATATTTTAACAATAAATTATTTAATAATATTATAAAATTAGAATAATTTGTATAACTAATAAAATAATTGAAAAATATATATAAAGACTATTATGAATAATGAATGATATGAGCGTGGAAACCAAAAAAAACAATGAATAGGCCATCACGATTCATTTGAGTTTGTTTTATTTTCCATTTTATTTGGTAGAGTTTGATATTTTTGAAAGCAATACCATTCATGTGTTTGATGATAGTTGTTCCACGTCATTGTAATTGTAATATCTATAATTATAAATTTCGATCACCATCGACCAAGCATATTTCGCTTGCAGCCATGAATTCCCCATTGTCATATTTCCCTCTGTTTTTGCTAACCCTAACTCTCAACTCTAATCTCTAGATGGTAACCTGCTATACCCTCTCTTTGAGATCGTGGGGATTAATTGCATAAGAAGATTCGCAATGGATTAAACAAAGGAATAACCTATCGATTTGACTATTTGCACCAATCCGACGCTTAACAGAGCACCGTCGTCGCCTAAATGAAGTCTTGGTTGTTCGATTGGTGCAAATGGTCAGGTCGATAAATTATTCCTTAAACAAAACATGAATCCACTTTAATATCCAACAACACTTTAATATCCAACAAGTACTCGCCATGGAAGAAAGTGAAAGAGTTATCAATGCTAGAATAATTATTTTCCCTTTTTTTAAAAATAAAATGGAAGTGTAGATTAATACATTACTAGTCATTGTACCTTTTAGAAATTTTTAATAAATAATGAATTCTTTGAAGAAGTATGAAAATGATCACATATTTCATAAGAAATGGATTTTGAAGATGAAATGGTCTTTTGATTCCTACGAAACTTTTTTGATGATTTTTACTAAAATATCAACTAGCATATTTGATAAACAACAATTTATTAATTAGATTATTTTTTACTAAAATATCAAGTAGCATACTTGATAAACAACCATTTATTAAGTAGATTAGATATATATGTTAAATATGGTTACCAAGTACATTGGTATAAATAATAAAGGTTATAAAAATTTTGAAAAATTTGTCCTTAGGTGAAAATACAGGGTTATTTGTTTGGAATTGTGTATGATACGGAAATCACCTCTTAAATTTCAAGAAATAGAAATTAATTAGAGATATTCTTTAATAGTTGAAAAATACACATGACACGATATAGGTTTACTAAGTAAACCTCCTGTACTTCATAGTTTAAGAATTATATACGAATTTGCAATGAATACTACTATACTATGTTTTGGTGTCATCTTTAGCATCATCACTTAGTGTATTTCTTAAAGAAAAATTCAAGTTTGGGTGATGTAAAACATGACACATGATGGGTCATTGTGATTTGCATAGTTTTTCATTAACGTATCTCTTTATTGCATCATGTTTTTAAATGTGCAGTCATTAAATTATAATCTCAATGTTAACAAATCAAATTTGGTGTAGATAGGTTTATGTCAAAGTGATGCCATCTCGTTTTAAATATGATTGAAAAACACCTTATAGAGTTATTTTTATCTTGACTTTGTGCTAAACGCTAGCTGTTTAAGTCACATTAGCATCATAATATGTCAATATTGTTGTGAATATTTGAAAATATAAATCACACTTGAATCACAATTGAGTCATTCAACAATGCAATAATATTAATATGAAACTTTTGCATAATTTCTTCACCTTATGAGTGTCATATTACATGACTCACAATATTTAAACATAATGATGAAATTTTAAATTAAATCATAAAATAACTATGTAATTTTTTCTACCTGTAAACAACAGGTACATTGCCACCAGAGGAAATATCAACTTTGTATACACCATTGGTTGAAAGAATATGTACACATAAGAAAATGAAATGAATTGACATTAAAACTTGATTTAAATGTCATCAATTTGCTTATCTTCTCAAACCTCCTCATCTTTACTTTGTAAAAGCATATTAAAAAAAATGAGTTCAATTACATAAAAAAAACGCTAACATTTAAATATGCAATAAAAACTTATATGTTAAATAGCTATCAATACCCTCTAATTCCTCGAAGCTACTTCCATCATCATAAATCTAGAGGAATATTATATATTTATACCAAGGAATGATTAATTTTGACTATATGTAAGTTAATAAATAAATACATACTTAACAATTAATTACTTGTGACATGGGAACCAAATCCTACACTATTATTGTGTAACCATTAACTAGCACATACATTATTTGTTCATCATTGGGATAATGAATATAGCCATTTAATTGTATGTAACAAGAGAAAACCAATATATTTAATAATGACATATAATAAGATAGTTCATTAACATAGTAAACGAGATTATATTGATAAACATACAAAGTTCCCTCTAGTCAAGGACCTCCTATCTTAACTAGAAGAATGTGCAATTCTTAATGTTATTGCATATATTTGTGTGGAACATAATATGAGACAAGATCAATTAAGTTTATCAATTTCCAGAAAATGACCACAAAAGTAGGTCAATGGTACTAAAATGTAGGGTCGTTTGTCCTTACTTCCTTAATTAAACATCATCACTATACTAACTAACATCAAAACATGTTTATAATCACAACAATTGTGAATAATAGACTTTTTACCATGAATTTTAATCATAACTTATAAAAATAAATGTTTAATAGGGAGTTTGTCCAAGAATGTTGCAGTTTTCCCATTGCAAGAAGCCTTCCCTTCCCTTGATGCCTAAAATGGAATTAACCTCCTTTCCAACTAGGAGCCTAACTGAGTTCCTAGATCCTAGAAACCTTTTGGTTTCTTTTCCCTCTGTGCCCGCAGCTCTAAGAATAATATTAACAATATCTCTAAGAACTTGTGCCATGATAATATTTCTTCTAAGAAATACTCCATGAATTATTCTACCTCTCAACAAACTCAACCTCTGCAAAAATACAAATAAAAAGAATTCCCCCCATCTGCTCTTCACTCTCTCTATTTATCAAATTCTCATACACATCCCAAGTATCCTCAACCACCCTCATTTATGGATCAACCAACCCTTCTAGATTTTAGGAAAAATATCTAAAATATAAATAATGAATTAAGTAACAATAAATATAAAAATAAAAAATGTTTTTCTTTTCATTCTATCTTATAAATGAATATGACATTTTTCCCCAAAAATTATTACACCCCACGATACCTATTTAATTCATCATATCAACAATTAATAAAGTCAAGAAGGGTATTTAAAGATACTAGATATTTATATGTAGTCCATATACTCCCTACAATCAATAACCATTCATTCAATAATCAATGCATAAGTTAATCACTCTAGTGTACATGTACAATGTAGGTATACACAGCTAGTGTATGCATGCATGCACATATACTAGTTAGAAACAATCATGCTTCTAATGCATAGTTCTTGTATGTTCTAATTCTCATCCGAGTATGCAATATAAAAAAGTTAAATCTCAACATATAACAATCACACTAGTTTATAATAACTTAATACAAATGACAAAACATAATCATATCCTCACATATGAGTAAAGAGAGACTTTTTGAACAAAAAAGTAATTAAGTTGTTAAATAACTGACTCACAACATATTTCTAATTTACTTCAAAACATCCTTCCTCCCTAACTTAATTCTATATTCGACATCCTATCCTTTCCTTTGTTGGAATATGTTGGATCATCACCTATATTGAACTAACCTCAGATATAACTTGCAAGTGTAAGTGAGAGTGTTGCCTATATCAATGAAGACTCCCTAGTAGGAAACTAGCAGTCATCATCACACAGCTTGGAGAGAGTGTCTCCACACAACCCTCCCACAACTCCATGCTTCGGAGGACATGCAGTTGGAAATTCCTCCACCCCTCCCGATATAAATAGGTTCTACATCCTATATTGAGCCATACTGCGAAATTATTGTTCTTATAGTCATGTCATTGAACAACCACTCCTCATAAGCTATGCATCATGTAAAAACCACACTTATCCAAATATCATATTAGTTTCTTGAAATCATATGGGAGATTTATAGTACACATTATTTTCATAATGTCTATGGCATCCAATTTACCTTATTACTACAATCATTTAGATATTACATAACTCACTGACATCTAGGTTAATTCACAAAAAATTATATCCATGTAGATATAAAATAAATTTGATATATCAATATGTTATTTATCTATGTTGAAATAAGAAACATATGCTTATTTATACTATGACTCACATTTGCTATACATTCACAACATATTTTTGAGTTGGTACTATGTACTGGATTTCCACCTTTTACTTTGCATGTTTAATAAACTCACATATATATCATCATTATGAACATATAACCCTAAAATAATATCCTACAAAATATGATGATGTCAATATTGTTGTTATGGAATCTATCCTATGGTCAGGGTTTGAGGCCACCAATGTACTAAGGGTTTACTCACACGAAAACAGGGTCACAAGCATAAATTAAAGAAGAAGAGATGAAGAATTTGCACCTTATTCTGAATGTCGATCCTAGTTTGGTATTTTTTATCCAATGCTCTTCATTTCCCAATCTCCAACACCTGCGAAAAATAAGATAACCTTCCTTAAAGCACCTCCATTTGCTATAACATATGATAAATGAACATATATAATGATTGTAATTCAAGCTAAAGAACAATATAGATCAAATTATATTCAAGAAACTATTGAAGGATGCATTAGACATTGATGGAAGGAAAAATGTTCTTTATTGATAGAGTTTCTGGAAACATTACATATCCTCTAGTTGATCAAGCTTCTCCGAAAACCTAGATCTAATCCTCTTTCTCCTCTCCTCAATGGAAATTCTCCAGCATCATTTTTTTCTCCAAAGTTGGTCCCCTTCTCCTCTATCCCTTCTCTTTTTATAGTTGTTTGGTAGGAAGTATTTCGAGGCTAGTATAGTTAGGGAAGTTAGGGAGGTTTCCAAGCTGACTCCAATTGTCCCTTCATTAGTTATCTTTTTTACTTTTAACAAATCTTAATGAAATACACATGTTGTAGTAAGGAAACTCGTGAATGATATACATGTTTCCTTGAGGAAACTCGTGTATTCAACTTTTAGGATCAATACAAGGGTTGCTTTAGGTAAACTCCCATATGGTACGCAAGTTGTTATAAGTCAACTTCTGTATTCAAAGTGAATTTATATGCAAATACATATGATACTAGAGTTAATGGTATGTATCAAGGGTCCAATCCCCTTATAAAGTTAGGGATACTTCTATCCATATTGTATTTTTTATGACGATACATTTGGTGTCATTACTCAAACACAGAAGTTCCATTTTGAGGTATAACAAATTCCCCCTAATGTGTGAGGTTAGAGAGTAAGGATGGCCGAAATACATTGCAATATTTTAGCTCATAGGACTCAAAATCTAAGCCGTAGAGAAGTACCCGAAACAACAAAATAGAGGTCATTGTTGACAAAAATCATCACTGAGGATGCCATGTTTAATAATGTGGAACACTATCTCCTTTACAAGATACATAGACATCATATAATACGGGAT
>LPNX010336316.1:249606-261228 GCA_001517045.1 Pseudotsuga menziesii | reverse complement strand
TGTGAATAAATGTGTTGAGGTCGAACACTTGAGAGGATCCATCGATCAGGGGAAATTGATGTATTCCCAAAACTGTCGATGGCGAGAGAACCTGCCACTGATGATTGCAAGTCTCAAGGCACTCAAAGATGAGACTCTATCAAAGACTCTAGGGAGACTTCATCTGAAGGAAGGAGATCATCCGAGATATGACACATGTCTAAACTTTTAAATGGATCGACAGAGTGGAGAGTAGGATCCATAGTCTGTATAGGATGACTCACCTGGTCAACTGCTAGGACCAAGTCCCAAGAAGGTAAGCATGAAAATAGAGGCTGCTTCTCAATAGAAATTGAACGCAAAGGACATGAGTCCACATAGCTCACCCGTGGCGGGGAAGTGTCTATAGAAACACTGGGAATCAATAAAGGAAAAACCTGGTCTCTAGTTGGGTCAGGAGACGGATCAAGAAAATCCAACTGATCGATAGTGAAAATTTCTTCGTCATGATTAAAGTACATCACACGAAATAATGTTGACACCACATCTTGCATGGCATAGACATAATCACGTCCAAGGAGCATATTGAATTCCAAGGGGTATTCTATCACCATGAAGTTGACTAAGATGTTCTTCCCACCCAAAGTAACAGGTGTTTGAGCAAGAATTCCCAAGGCTACACAAGTTCTTCTATCAAATTCCAGTAACTGACTAGCAGTAGACACAAGGATGGGAGATCCCATGCCTCGCCAAGCATGAGCAGACAAGATACTAATTGAGGCTTATTCATCAACAATACAACGAGCAATTGTGTATGGTTCAACTTTGAACTTTATCTGGAAAGGTGCATCAGAAGGAAGGTGCAGCTCAACCAGGATATCCCAATCAAAGGAAGCAATCCGAGAGCTTAGTGGGGATTGATCTGAAGCGAGTTTAGTGCCCCCTTAATCAGTAAGTTCTGAACTACAAGTGAAGAAAATGTGACTAGCAAACACATCACTCTCCAGAAGAAGATTGGGATTGATCAACAATGGAACCGATTCAACTGCTTCGTGAAAGTCACTCTCCGAAGGGAGAGTGGGATTGACCAAATGTGACATTGTTTCAATCACATTAGGATCACTCTTTGAAAGAAGAGTGGGATCGACCACTTGATCAACCAAAGGTTGAGTAGGTTGTTGAGAAACTATAGGTTGTTCAGGAGAAGGAAATTCTTGAGTCTCGGACCACACTCTTCGCACCTTTGCGGTAGCAGGGCACTAATGAGTAAGATGATCTCCCTCACATAGCTTACAAGGGAACTTAAGTTTGCACTTCGAACGACTAGTTTTGTCAATGGTGTCAACATGACTAGAAGTGGCTGACTATTTGCTCTCAGCATGACCTACAGAGGCTAAGATTTTTCCCCCAGCATGACCACCAGAGGCTGGGTGACTGGGTCCAACCTGACTAAAAGAGGTTGGTTGTTGAACAACTTCAGAATGTTAAAAAATGGGATGACCATGAAACCAAACTCTTTGCACCTCCACGATAGAAGGGAATTTATAAGTAAGGTGATCCCCCTCACAAAGCTTACAAGGAAACTTGGGCTTGTGTTTTGAACGGGTAGTCTTTTCAACATTGTCAAAATGACTCGCAGTGGCTGACGAATTGTCTTCAGCATGAACCACAGAGGCTAAAAGACTGCCCCCAACATGACTTGCAGAGGCTGAGAGACTGGGTCCAACATGACTTGCAGAGGTTAGACAAGCACCACCAGCATGAACAACAGAGGATGAATGGTTAGGATCAACATGCTTTGCAGTAGTTGAGTGTGTGCCCCCAGCATGAAATTCAGAGGCTGGGTGGATGGATCCAACATGACTTGCAGAGGTTGGATGGGGAGGTTCAACTTGAACATCAGAGGTTGAACGGGTGCCCTCAGCATGAACTATAGAGGCTGCGTGACTAGATCCAACGTGACCTGGAAAGGTTAGAAGGATCCTGTGGAGAACCTCTTGCAATAAACAATGATACTACACGATATACCAGAAATAATGGATCACATAAGAGATTTTATTAATCGCGGGCCACTTCGAGGGGGAAACCTCCTTTGAGCAAGCTCAATACAAAATAAATCTTCAATTATTTCATTGGACTCAGCACTTACTTATATACTAAGTCTAATCTAGACAACTATTACTCCCCGTGAATGTGGGATAATACAACATACTAACTGGATGACTTAACATCAACTATTAATCCCCATGAATGTGGGATAATACAACATGCTGATGGGATGACTTACAAAGAATATGCGTCCAACAAAATATAATAAAAAAATAAAGAGGAGGGTTAAAACGGGTTCTTAACATCCCATCCCTCATAGAAAAGCTTTGTCCTCAAACCTTTAGATGTAGAAACGATTGCTGAAGCTGAAGGAGTGGTTCCCATGAAGCATCCTTTGGTTGCAGGCTGTGCCACTGAATTAAGACCTATGGGATGGACCAAGAGTGAAACTGACAAGTGCGCTTATTGAGGATGGTCTCCGGCTCCAGAATGATAGATCCTTCATTATCTTGTTCTGGTAAAACCGTTTGTGCTCTGATGTTGGTGCCAATCACTTGTTGAATGTGAGAAGAAGAAGGAAGTGCCAATTTATAAGCATCTGACCCAATCTTCTGAAGAACTGTATATGTACCAGAGATATTTGGAGTGAGCATTTTATTCCATTTCATTTTCAAGGATGATTTCTTAGAAGGTTGCAGATGAAGAAAAACCATATCACCGACTTGAAAATTGTGCTCAGAATGATGTTGATCAACCTGTTGTTTCATGCGGGGTATTTCCATGTGAAGATTGTCCTACAAAATGTGAAGAATCTGATGTCGGTTTCGAAGAACCATGTCAACTTCCGGAACTGGTGAATTTCTGGGGGTGTATGGAAGGAGTACTAGAGGTGCGTGACCATAAAATACTTCATATGGAGTCATTTTAGATGTAGTATGGTAGGAAGTATTGTACTGGCATGATCCCAATTTAGAAGTAATGATCCCAAGATTCTAATGAAACTTATATGTGCCATAGAACATTGGAGCCAGCTTATGACACCCTGGAAGTTTTAGAAAGGATTGCTTGTAAGGCTGCTGCAGAAGAAAAACCATATCACAAACTTGAAAAGTGCGCTCAGAACGGTGATGATCGGCCTGGTGTTTTATTCAGTTTCTTTCCATGTGAATATTTTCCTGTAAAATGTGAATAATCTGATCTCGATTTTGAAGAACCGTGTCAACTTCCTGAACTGGTGAACTTCTATGGGGGTATGGAAGGAGCACTGGAAGTGCCTGACCATAAAATGCTTCATATGGATTACATTTAGATGCAGTAGGGTAGGAGGTATTGTACCACCATTCAGCGAGAGGGAGCCACTTTTCCTGATGATGTTCAGAGGTGAAACAACAAAGATAGGTTTCCAAACATTTGTTGATAACTTCAATTTGACCATTTGTTTGTGGGTGATACCTTGAACTCATCTTCATTTTGGTGCTAGTGTGGCGAAATAGTTCTGGCCATAAATGACTTGTGAAAGTTGCATCGTGGAAGATCTGGTCCATGAAAATTTGTGCTACTGAGGAGGCGACATATGGATGGTCGAGGGCACAAAAATGACTATATGGGGAGAGGTGATTAACCACAACCAAGATCATTATCTTTCCACTAGATGTAGGGATCCCTTCAATTAAATCGATCAATATATCTATCCAAACCCATGTAGGGATGGGCATGATGTTGGGAGGGATGCATCCAGGAAAGAGTGGAATATGATGGTTGCTTGGTCTTGAAGTTGGAAATTCTATTGGTTCAGCAAGGACACATGCATATTGATCCAAAAATTGTTGTACAACCAAGGAAGTAGTGGAGACCACTGATGGTTGCATCTGAATGGAATGGAGCTCAGCGATGACACCATGTGAATTCTTCTTAAGGAGATTTTCCATGCAATGTGAACTGATGATGCCGAGAGACCCTGGTTGTAAGCCCTTCAATGTGTTTTTTTTCCATTAACGTAAAACAACATCCACAGCTCAATGAAATCCCATAAGATGGGTCCAAGTGTATGTAACCATTGAGTGCCCAAAATCACATCACAACCTCCTAAGGGCATGACAAACATGTTAGAGCACAAGGTATAATCTCTAATAGAGATACACACATTGCGACACTTTCCCTTGCAAGGTAAGGTGCCCCCATTGGCAATCATGACTTTAAACCTGGAGCAAGGATAGACAAAACAATCAACATGTTTGGCGATTTGAGGGTCAATGAAGTTATGGGTGCTACCAGAATCAATGAGTAGTGTAAGAGGGGTCTTCTTGAAGAAACCCTTAACCTACATGGTTTGTGGGGTGGTGACTCTAGCTAATTCATGGAAAGATATCTCTGGGTGGTCGTCATGAGAAGGAGGTTCAACAGGTGGCTGCTGAATGTCGACCTGGTCATCTACTGGATCTTGAGAAGCTGCACGAATTTCAAGTGCAAGGGAAGAAGCCACATCCAAGAGATAGGGATTTTTCTCAGCACATTGATGTCCGTGGGTGAATTTCTCATCACAATTATAATAAATCCGGTGTTCCCTATGTGCCCACATCTCGCCTTCAGAAAAATGCTTGATAGGAGTGGTTCTAGGAGATGGAGGGATTGGAGGTCTGTGGGAAACGATATTTATGAATGGAACAAAAGTGGAGTTGGGGCGTTGTTGAGCCTTGATCTTGTCCTCTGCCAACTTAGCCAACCCTAGGATTTCTATCATTGCGTTGGGAAAAAAACATTTTAACGTCAGAGTGGATTGTATCCTTAAGACCACTGATAAAACAACTCATGTAGAATGCATAAGAAAATTATTCTGTGTTCTTGACTAATTTCTCAAATTCTGTCTGATACTCTCTCACAGTGCTAGTCTGGTGAAGTTTGGTGAGTGCTCCTATGAATTCATCAAAACCACTAGGGCCAAATCATTGCAAAAGGAGTTGGTGAAAATCTGTCCATTAGGGCTCTTCATGATTCTTGATGTACCAACAGAACCATTGAACGGCTTCACGTTCCAAATGAAAGGATGCAAGTGGGAATTTGGTGACATCAAAAGTGTTATGCATATTAAATATTGTTCTACCTTCTGTATCCATACAGTTGGATCATCACCATTGAAGTGAGGGAAATCAATCTTCGAACCACGAAAGTTGTTGGAAGAAGAGAACTCAATGTCTACAAAAGACTCAAGCTATTGTCAGTTGCTCATGGTTGAATGCTGAAGATGGAGGTTGAGAAATCTTTGATTTAGATCTGGGAGTTTGGACTTAAGGGTGACAAGTTCTTCTTCCATTTGTCTATTTGCTCCTGCGCGGGTGACAACCATAAGCAAGATTTTTTTCTTTTGTGGAAATGGGTAGAAAAAAAAAATAGAGAGGGTTTTAGAAAAGAAAAAATTTTAGTTGGGAAAGACGTGAGTGGGTAATTGGGGTTGACTAGGTTTGGGACACTTTCTGAAGGACAAGGAACAAAAAATGAAAATTTTAGAAGTGGGGTGAAAGAATGGGAAAATTTGTCAGAGAGGGACAATGAAGCAGAATTCAGACATGAACACAGTGGAAAAATTTGAAGGTAATTGGGTGAGAATTGAAGAAGTTAAGACAAACCGTAAAAATAGACAAATGTGGAATTTCGGGCTTCGGGAAGTGGAATTTGGGATAGGGTCCTCAATGAATGAAATATGCAGAATGGAATGATGGGGTTTACTATGAATTTTCAAGGGAAATGGAGCTAAATCAAGGAAGATATGGCTAAAAAAATAGTTTTTTTTCCTGAAGAAATGATCTGTGGCAGTGCTAAAATGCCGTGCTTTATCAACTTGAAATGGAGTAAATGATCTGTGACAATTCTAGAATTCTGCGCTTTATCAATTGTCAATAGATATGGACCCCATTTATATTCGGCTTCCTAATGGTTCAAAGGTAGTCACTCAACCACCAAGGCTGTCTCAGGCTTGAGTATTGGGGCAGTACCCCTCACTTCATGGCGCAGGTAAAATTGCTAGCCACTTGGCCAAAAATGACAGCTCTTTGGTTTTCCCCACGGATGGGAATCTAGTCAATCTGGTGGGGGTCGTTTCCTCTTTCGCTTGGTAGGTCCTCTCAATGGCCAGCTACTTCGAGGTTCCTGTGGTACTCCTCACAATGAGTTTTAGGGATATGCCCAAGTACTTCCCACAGTTAAGTGGATAGGGTTTATTCCCTGATCTGAATGAATAGTACCGCTGCAAGAAGAAGAAATACTGCAATAATCACAGTGCTAGAAAAAATGTGGCAGAAATTCCACCTGATGCCAAAAAACCCATAATTAGAGCTAGGGTTTTGAGACAAAATTTTAAAATGAGCATGAGCCGACCTATATTGCTCAGAATCGCTATTATAACCTGTTTCTGGAACTTGAACAGCCACTCTGCTTCTACCCACGCAATCGAAATAGAAATATGGGCACCCAGTCAAAATATTGTCGCTCTAAAATTTCCGCGGCCGTCACTGAAATTCTGAAAAATTGCTGATTTTAAATCAACGATATCTTCACTTCTGGAAGTCCAAACGAGATGGTTTTTTTTTTAAACTGCGTATTTTTGCAAGAGGAATTTCAGTTTCATAAATTAGTCTGAAATTCACTGCCTAATTTTTTCCTCTTTTTCTTGCCAAAAATAATAGAATAGAAAAAAAAACTTCCCACTTGTTCCAAGGAAAGTGCTCTGATACTAGATGTGGAGAACCTCCTATAATAAACAATGATAATGCACAATATACCAGAAATAATGGATCAGAGAAGATATTTTATTAATCGCAGGCCACTTCGAGGGGGCAACCTCCTTTGAGCAAGCTCAATACAAAATAACTCTTCAATGATTTCATTGGCCTCAACACTTACTTATATACTAAGTCTAATCTAGACAACTATTACTCCCCATGAATGTGGGACAATACAACATACTAACTGGATGAATTAACATCAACTACTAATCCCCATGAATGTGGGATAATACAACATACTAATGGGACGACTTACAAAGCATATGCATCCAACACAATATAATAACAAAATAAAGAGGAGGGTTAAAACGGGTTCTTAATAGATCCCCCTTAACAGATCCCACCAACATGATGAACAGAGGCTGGATGGTGAAGATGAACTTGACTTGTATAGGTTGAGTGCTTATATCCAACATGACTTGTAGAGGTTGGATAGGTGTCCCCAGCATGAAATGCATAGGTTGGGTGGTGAGGTTCAACTTGACTTGCAGAGGTTGAACGGGTGCCCCCTTTCTTATGTGCCTTCTTCCTATTCCTCCTTCTTTTACTCCTTTTAGATTGTCGGTTACTAGTATCAGTACTTTCACCGCATGAGGTAGAAGGAGGAGGAGAATCAACTACAGGTGAAGGGGAAGCATTGTTTTGATGCCCTTGATATAAGGAGCTTACTTGAGAAGCATCAAGAGCATTCAGGATAGTTGGAGTGGAAAACAACCACACCGATAGCTCTAGGGTGAATCCAGACAGATTCAAGGTGGCCATCATAGGAACGCCAACATTCTCTATGAGAGGAATAGTACAAGGAGTTCCTAGCATGGGGATCTCTTGGTTGGTGGTCAAAGGGGGGCTATCCATAGTTTCAAATTAGGAGACAAAGTCTGAGGTTGATAGGAAACCACAAGTACAAAGCACACATTTGAAGGATAACTAAGTACATAAAAACCACACAACACTCACTAAAAAATTCCTAAATCCAAACAGACAAACAGGTATAAGATATGCTTTCTGAAAGAAAGTTGAGAGACAGTTACTTGGAGTCCCTGTAGATGTTCTTAGGCACAAGTGGAGGAATCACCCACTGCCCTCCCACACCTTCTATCAGGGTTACCTTCCAATCCCGTCCAAGGTAAACTAGAAATAGCCTTTCGGTGTACCTGTGTATGAACCCTAGATGTCAAAGAGACTAAAGGCTACCTTAACTATATTAACAATCTGGGGGGATAGTCGCAAGCCTGGTTCATACGCATGGGTAGGGTAGCAAAGCCTGAAACTCTGTCAACACCAGGAACCACACAGGGTTGGGAGGGTGGTATTGACAGAAGTCCCCAAATGCACAAAAACCTTGGTCTACGCTTTGGAAAGGAATCAGAGGGTTATATCCTCAATCCAAGTCTCCACGCGGCCTCGTGCTTAACTCCCATTTGAGAGGAGCTTCCTAGATACAATCAACATAGAAAAGGGTTTACCTATTGATTGTACAACTACGTCTGAATTTAAACACATATGGGTAGTTTAAACTCCCTATCCCATAAGTCTAGCCTGAGCTAGTTGGAGTATGACCCTATAAAATAAAACTTAATAATAATTTTTAAATTATATTGTTCATTTTAAAAGGTTTTTTTTAGTCAGAGAGTAAATGGCGTGAAACTTATGTGGTGTTTTGACTCAAAGTTGAAACAAAATGACTAAGCAAAGAGAAATGAAATGCAAAAAGCAAAAACTATTCTCTTTCTTTTTCAAATAGAAACTTGAAAGCCACAAAAGAACAATTTCTTTATATTTTTTCAAAAATAATGATATGCAGTGTATTAAAGAAAAACCCTAATTTACATGCATATTAAAACACTATATGTTCTTTTTATTTTTCTTTTATAAATACAAAAGAAAAACTACCTACAAACAAAAGTATGCAGATGATAAGAACAATGCAAAAGGAACTCTGCTATACAACCACCAAACAGACTCTAGAATGCCCTAAAGTCAGTATAAACCCTACTTGGAAGGAATGCTTGCATAAGAGACAAGTCAACTATTTTGGCATGGTGAAGTGAACCAACAAAAGAAGAAGGAAACAAAGACCAATAAGCTTCTAATTTCAAACAAAGAACACTAACAAAGGCTGACCAGAAACATAAGCCAAAAATCATGCCAAGCAAAGGGGGTGGGGGGAAAGAGAAAAGAGAAAACCCTAATGCTATAAAAAGGCTTTCCATGTAGATAAAGAAAGAAAAAAAATGGTTGACACTAACTCCCTAGAGTCATGCACCTGCAGAGGACCCCAAAAGACCTACCAAACATCAGAAAAAACCATAAGAATGAGGAAAAAACACTGTTTTAGGGGCACACGTGGGTTGTACTACTGACAGGTCGCGTATCATACGTGGGTTGAAATTATAGAAATTCACGTGTACAAGCACACATGGGTTGTACTACTGATAGGTCGCTTATCATACATGGATTGACAGTATAACAAGTCGCATGTACAAACCAGACACGCGACTGTTCAGTTAGCAACTTGCGTATGAGTGGTAAAAAGCACAAAAAGGTGAAAAACTGCCTTAGGAAGGCAGGGGAGGTGTTCTATCAGACAGATAAAGTTTTCTTAAGTGGAAAGAAAGACCTGAAACCTTGCAAAATAATGAAATAAAAATAGAGAAACCCCAAATAGACAAGCCTCTCCCCAGTGGAGTCGCCAATTCTGTTGTAAAGGAAAGTTTCCTATGGCTAGGGTTTAAGAGGCCATAAACATACTGGGGTTGAAAGGTGGATGCAAATAGTTCTACAAGCAAACATAAACAATATTAGAGATTGGAATGGTTCATACCTTATCCAAATGAAGGTTGATCCAAGCAACCCTTCAATCCTCCTCTTGCTCCTCTTGCTCCAAGAGACCTGCAAAATTAATTATACCTTCCTCAAACCAATATGACCACATATAAAGCAATGATAATGAAATAAACATGAAATAATAATCTGATTAACATCATAATATGATCATAAACTGAGATTCAATCACACATTGAACAATTATTTGGGAAGAAGAAGGACATCACATCTTTATTAATCTTGAAAACAAGTACAAATATACCTTCTCTTCAAGTTGGGAACCTCACGATACCTTGATCTGGTTCTGTTGCTTCTCTTCTCCAAGGAACTCAGCCTCCAAGCTCTGCTACACAAGGAGATGATCACTAGGGAAAAGGTGGGGGGGAAAGAGAGTTCCAATTCCTCCAGCATGACAATGCAAAGATTCCAATCTCCTCTCATGAACCTCCCTACCTCTATTTATATGTTTTTGAAGAGATAGGGTCGAAGGAAAACTAGTTACAACTGAAGGAGTCAGTTGCATAACCACCCAAACTAGCCAAACTTTGAAAAACGTATTTTTGACATGAATATGTGGGTTGCAGAGACATCAGTCGCGTATGCAGTAGGTATATGCGGGTTGCAATGCAAATAGTCACATTTTTAGGGCATACATGAGTATTATATATAGCAAGTCACGTACAATAAGTGGGTTTCCTTTAAAGGCAACTCGTGTATACAACAAAACATCTCATTTTTAGGGTAGTTATATGAATTTTCATACTTTGGTGTCTTCTAGAAAGTTTTAGCTAACACATATACCTTTCAAATGGTGTAGATATGAGGTCAAGTAGAGTTAGATAACTCAAGATATGGGTCCTCCAAGTTAGGTGCTTTTCAGTTACTTTCATGAAGTGTTGTCATGGAAGTGTCGACATGCGACGAAAACATGGGAAAGTGGTCACAGGAAGAGATGTGTCATTTTGAGATATAACACCATCATCGATGGCTTCCACAATAAATATATATACCAATGATAAAAAGTTTGGCACCTAAGCCCTTCTCGGGCATAGTCTAATCAGTACATTATAGTGTCATGTTAATGGCTAAAGAGTTGGCACAAACCCAAGAATGGTTTTTATAAAAATGTTTACAAAATTTTCAACCAAAACACTTATCAGTTAAGTCAACGTTGCCACCATTTCGAGTCCTCACGACCTCTACCTAGCATGACCTGCAACCACGACTTGGTTGGGTCAGTATGGGTTAAAAACCTTTAAAGAAAAACCACAATATAAACCAAGGATGAGTCATATACGTTACCTGGGTTTTTGGAAATGTGGGCCTGGGAGAAGGTGACCTTATTACCTCCCACTCTAGCGCCTTCAACTTCCAACCATGCAAATTTTGTCCTATTTCATGTTGAGAAGAACAAAACAAATTGAAAACTAAATAACTTTCTAAAGAAACCTTACCTTAGAATACTGCAACGAGGGCCAAGGGTCGAGTCCTCTGAAGTACCCTTATCCCTCCGCAACCTGTAATAACCGAAAGACATATCAGTAAACCTTGAAAATTACTACTATAAACCAATTTAAGAGTAGAGGTAAGTTACCAAGTCTTACACACCTATTAAGCACATTGTTCGCATGGTGTACATATTGGAAGGCTTGTTAGAGCTGTAGTATTTAAGGAAGTTCATCGAGGAAGACTTGGGGATCTACGCTACCTTGGAAAGAATCAGAACAATGCCATTAACATGGTGTAAGTAGATCAAGAACAAAACAGAGCAGAGCTTCGACCCTCGTCGACCTCTGAATAAACAACACCACCAAAATGAAGGCTTAGAAAGAGTAAAGCCTTATTAACAACCCTACAAAACCATGAAGATCCCACCATTGAGGTGTAAGGCTGAGATCAATTCTTGTGTCACCTTAAATCTTGGCTGCATTGTCAGCTCGCGGCCAAGACAGTTAATTAAATTCAACCAAGTACCACAATAATTCATGGG
>LPNX010336316.1:118627-249445 GCA_001517045.1 Pseudotsuga menziesii | reverse complement strand
TATATATATATAATAATAATAATAATAATAATAGAAATATTAAAAAATCCAATGTTAAACCTGATAGCATGAACACGAGAGTGTGCACAATATTAACCTGTTGACATAGATATGTCGACAGGGGTACATGCAGTGTCGATGCCCCTTTTCACCACGATCTCCCTGAGCACCAGCCCAGACATATTTTACCTTGTTCAGCAACACCTACGAAGCAGATGAAGTCTCACCCGAGATGTTCGAGGGAGAGCTGCAGTAGCCAATTTTATGCTGTAAGGAGGGTTTGTGCACCTATTCTCTATCTTTCGTAGTACTAACAAGAGATCCAGGCAAGGGTTTGAACATCAATCATTCATATTTGATCGCATCAAGAACCATTCATATTATATTTAATCATCGAAAAAGAGATCAAAAAACTTGAAATCATTCAGTATGCAGAGACATCACATCATTCAACCATATCACAACAATTAATCATTCAGATCACATCATTAAACCCACAAAACCAGAAAAACAAAAGGAAAAGAGTTTCCAACATTATCTACACGTGTCATATTACTTCCGCACATCAAAATAGGTTCCCAAAATACATTCCCATATTCACAATATAGAACTAAAATAGCAGATACAAGGATCAATCTTCCGCAGATGTCCAAAAGATGGTCTAAGACAAAATCGAAGATATCCTGATTCTCTCCTACTATATTTCTAACTCTATATATAGGCTTGCGCCTTTACAAAATGGTCCACTTGTAACTACTTTCTAACTAACATGGGCCAACAAGTAAAAACCTATGACCAAGTCGACTCTTGTTGACTTCTCCACCTTGTGCACTATTTCTGACTTTAGTACCATGTGCATCCATATCGCCTGCCAATGGGCCCCCAACAGAAACTCGTGGCTCGTCCTTGAGCCACATCAACTGGATATTGTGTATTCATTGAAGTTGATCTTGAAGTCCTCATATAGCTAATTAACTTTATCAACTATGGCCTTTACCTTTATGCATATTGCTACGCATTCTTCTGCATCCTGCTATGTTGGATGCTCTACAAGTTTCTCAGTCACTTGCTTGCAACTCTTTTGTGTAGCTTGAAGCGCATTAACTACCTTGAGGGCCAGCTGCTCGCCTACATCCTAAAATTCATCCAGTTGAGTTCTGTAGTGCTGATGGTGCTCTCTTTCTTTGGTGGCTCTCTATTGCAATGATTTCAACTCTGCTTCCTTAGTCACCTGCACTACGGGGGCATCGTTTTGAGGGATGCATGCATTGCTGGTAACTATGCATTTTCTTGATGTAGCTGCACACTTAATTGTTGCAGCTTCTCATCTTGAACCATGCTTATCCAAAATTGTGTGGTTTCATCTGTGACTGTCTTGGCTGCATGCTCACTTTCATCCATCTCCAGAACCAGGATGGACACCTCAAATTAAGAGCTAATCTTTTTTCTATTTTCATTTGAGATTCTCATTTCCAAGTGATCTATCACATTAGCTTGATGATAAGCTTGGTGAAGCTGAAAAATTCCAAGCATGGAAGTACATGATCTCTCTGAAGAAAATGAATTGGACACCTACATAAGTAGAGAGGTTCCAGTTCCAGAGGGAGATGAGGCTAAAACCCTTACACCAAGAACTTGGTCAAGGACAAGAAGATCATTGCCGATTCAATTACAAATCACCTTATACCACAAGTGTCTTCCCTAAAGACACCGAAAGAGATGTTTGATTCCTTGACCAAGCTATTTGAATGGAAGAACATAAATCAGAATATGACTTTGAGAAAATAGTTGAAGAATGTGAAGATCCAGAATGCAGAGACCATACAATCATACTTTACGAGGGTCTCTCAAAGAACAACTTGTAGCAGTAGAAGAAGAAGTGGAGAATGCGAAAGTGGTGATAGCCACCTTGAATGGTCTCCCAGGATCATGGAATTCATTCATGCGAGGAATGTGTGCCAGAAGAAAGTGATTACTTTCAGCAAACTCTGGGAAGAAGAATAAGCTCGACTCATAATAAGAGAAGAGAAGATGGGAGCAAATGAAGATAAAGCTCTCACCATCCAAAGAAGATCCCTCAAGTGATGAGAAATACGAAGGACTCAACTCTTGAAGAACCACTTATCCATCTTATCATTTGGATAAGAAATGATGAATGAACCACTTATCCATCTCCATTGATACTTATCTAGAATGAAACCTCTTTGCTAACATATTGAATTAGTGCACAATCTCAATGTTGTCATGGTAGAGATGGAAGGCATCTAGAAAGTTTCCATGAGATATAAATGTTGTATTGGCTAAAATAGTTGCATAATCATATATCTTGATGCAAAAGAATTTTTCATTATGAATGTGTCTTATGAAATGTTTCTAACCATACAACTAATGCATTTGACTTGTAGGAAAGATCACGTACATAATCACCTACAAGAAAAGAAGGATGAGACTTGTTCCGAAGAACAAGTGACGACAGATAAATAATAATATGATGAATGCAACGACATCATTGATGCAGAACCTTCCAGCTATGAACAAGTAACCAAGAAGAAAGGGAAGACTAGTTCAAGAAGAATGATGTCTAGGATGCAATATCAATACATGAAGGGAAGTTCGTAGTTCCATCATGCAGTAGATGGAAACATCGTGGGATACAAGGCAAGATTCGTAGCATGAGGCTTCTCACGAAAAGAAGGCATAGTCTATGAAGAGACATTTGCAGCCAGTGGGAGTTGAGACACGTGATAGGAGGAATCATGTGTGAAAATGAAAGAAGTCCTTGTACAAGCTTAGAAGACACCCATGGGATAACACATACATGAGGAGCTTGATGAATATTTGAACCTTTGCTACAAGGTTGAAGATGAAAGTCTATAGAGGATGAAAAGCTCACAGATGGGTGCGAGAAGAACTTTTGAAAAATTTCAAGATAGAGGATCTTGGTATCTAGTGATCTTAGATGGATACATAGAATATTAGTAGCAGAGGAAGCTACTTATCACTCCAGTACAGAATGTTTCAGTGCATAGAGTACAAAAGACAGAGGGAGAATGATGCTCCTCTTCAGAGGGAGTGACTGCAAAAGATCATGAGGTTCGACATGGTACAACAGGATGGAAATATTACTGATGACTCTAGGCTTTACCTTTGCTTCAAGGTCGAAAGCGGAAGACCAGTGATGCTCTTGTTATATGTCGATAACTTGTTCCTGACAGAAAAGAGGAACTCATTAAAGTTGCAAGAAGGAGACTTTTTGTTGAGTTTGAGATGAAGGACTTGGATATGATGCACTACTTTCTAAGCATGGAGGTGTGGCAGAATATCCCTAGGACAAGGGAAGTATGCCGTAGAGATCCTGAAGAGGTTTAGGATGATGGACTACAAGGCCATGACCACACCTATGGCATCGAACCTGAAGCTATTGAATGATGCTTCGTTAAAGTCGGTTGATGCGATTATGTATCCTCAGATGATTTTTTCCTTGATGTACCTGATGAATATGAGAGCAGATATTTTATTTGCTGTGAACACATCGAGACATGTTCACCTGATGGTAGCAAAGCATGTAGTGAGGTACCTGAAGTGTACAGTTGATTATGGGCTCAAGTATGAGGCGAATCAGAATATTAACCTAGACACTTATGTGGATTCGGATTGGGCAGGCAATGCCATTGATAGGAAGAGCACTTCAGGGTGTTGCTTCGGTATGGGATCAGAAATGATCTCTTGGTTTAGCAGGAAACAATCTTGCATGGAACTGAGTACAGCTAAAGCAAAGTATGTCGTATCTTGTTGAGCTAGTTGTGAGGCAGTATGGCTGAGGAAGCTACTGTCTGATTTATTTGATCTCCAGTTGGATGCTACTTGTATATATTGTGACAATCAGAGTTGTGTGAAGTTGTCTAAGAACCCAGTGTTCCATGACAAGTTGAAGCATATCGAGATCAAATATCACTATATCAGGGATATGAGGCAGAGAGGAGCTGTGAAGCTCCAGTATTTTGCAACAGGCGAATAGATAGCTGATGTGTTAACTAAGCCATTGGAGAGGGTGAAGTTTGAATAATTCAGAGAGAAGCTTCGTGTTCTCCAGATCGAGGTTCCCTCCAAGGGGAAGTGATGAGTTCATGAGCCATTCTGACATGGTGAGAGGATTGGTTCCTTCCATGGTCAGATGTAAGGGTTGAGCCAGTCTGTCATGGTGAGAGGATTGGTCCCTTCCATGGTCATATGTGAGTGCTGAGCCATTCTAATATGACTGTGGGATTGGCTCCCACATGATCAGATCTAAGTGCTAAAGGCCATTTTTTGAGAGAATGGAGGCATCTGGTCAGTTACCAGGAATTTGGTTCAATCTGGGACTAACACTCAGCCTGGGGTTGAGAGCCTTTCTTACATGGTTGATAGAATGTGTTCCTCCCATGGTTGTTGATGTATTTGTAACTTCGGAATGTATTCATCCATATATCTTATGTATTGTACCCCGATGTTTATTCTGGTAAGTGTCTGTAATGTATTTGAGTCATGTCATGCCCCGGTGTTCCTATCGGGAGATTCAATAATGTAAACAAGTCATGTCAAGTCATTATGGGTAACCCTCCTATTGATCAAGGGTTAACGTCCCCGCAGTTGTGGGGCCCTAGGGTTATTAGACTCTCCTAGAGAAGTCAGCCCTAGTGAGTTATTGTCAAGTCGAGAATTAGTATAAATAGAGAGTGAGCCTCTCTATTTATCACACATTCACTCACACTCAGTTGTAGCACATAACTGAGAGAGAAGAAGTTGCTGGGACAAGAGAGAGAGAGACTACTACTGTCAGGAGATCATCTTACTGTTTTGGGGTTGTGCTTTTGGTGCTAATTCTATATTTGAGGAAGTTGCGGGGTTTTCTCCTTTATGGTTTCCCTGAGGAAAAACATTGCGTTCATTGTCTCTTATGTTTGATTGTTGTGCTTGTTATTCTCTCAGTTAAAGATCCTAATCTAATGCTAGCTTAAATGATAAAAATCTAACACGGTATCAGAGCTAACCTGAGAAGAAGACATTGTGCAGCTACGGAAACCAGGGATTCCTATTTTTTGGATCTCTCTCAACGTATTTTCAGTAAAAGAAGGTTGGACTAACTCTCCTCTCTAGGGAACATCTTTCTGTCAAAGCAGAATCTGATTCTGAGCATTTTCATTTTTTGACCTGACACTGCTGCTGAAAATTAGGGATTTCCACATAAGTGGAATTTTTGAATGATCCCAGGCATGGATTGATCTCCTCCTCAAAATCAAATTTTAGAGATCAAGATCAAAATTTTTGGTTGGACAGAACTCCAGGAAATTCAAACCCTAATCTGCTCCTGAACCCGCTCTACAGAAATTTAGATCCAGATCCAGTTCCGACATCTTAACCTGGTAAGATCTAAATCTTTTGTATTTCTATTTGAGGTTCGCAATTAAGATGTCTCATCATACCAAGCTTGATGAAAAGCTTGAGGGAGCTAATAACTTCCGATCCCAAAAGTATAGGATCTCCCTGGTCCTAGAAGAAAATGAGTTGGACTCCTACATCAATGAGGAGGTTCTAGTTCTAGAGGGAGATGAGGCTAAGAACTTACAAAAAAAGAAGTTGGTCATGGCTAAGAGGATTATTTCTAATTCAATCAAGGATCACCTCATACCACATGTGTCCTCCCTAAAGACACCTAAAGCTATGTTTGATGCCCTAACCAAACTGTTTGAAGGAAAGAACATAAACCAGAAGATGCCTTTCAGGAACCAGTTGAAGAATGTGAAGATCCAGAATGCGAAGACCATACAGTCATACTTCACAAGGGTCTCCCAGATCAAAGAACAACTTGAAGCAATGGATGAAGAAGTGGAGAATGCATAGATTGTAATGACCACCTTGAATGGTCTCCCTAGATCATGGGATTCCTTTATTCAAGGGATTTGTGCTAGAAAGAAGCTAGTCAATTTTAGCAGAATATGGGAAGAATGCTCTCAAGAAGAAGCTTGGATAGTAGCTCGAGAAGAAAATATGGGAAGTGAAGATCAAGCTCTCACAGTACATTCCAAGAAAAGAAGTTCTCATCACCTCAAAGGTAAGCACTTCCATAAAAGTAACACTAGAAAAGATTTGTCTAGAATCAGATGTTATACATGTGACGAGAAAGGACACTATGCTAGAGAATTTCCTAGAAACAAAAATGTCTCTCACAAGAAGAAGGGAAACAAGAGAAGACATCATGCTCATGCTGCAGAGGATGATGAACCTTCCACAAAGAGAATCAGACAAGAAAGTGATTATTCTTCAAGTGATGAAGAATATGTCTTGATTTCCACTCTCACGGGAAACATTACACATGGAAGCAGTGATTGGCTTATAGACAGTGGGACTTCCAAACATATGACAGGATTCAAAGAGTCCTTTGTGAAACTCCAGAACATGAATCACCCCACAAGCTGAAACTTGGAGATGACTACCAGTATCCAATAAAAGGTAGTGGGGAATCCTCCTATAAGCTAGACTCTGGAAAGTCTATGACAATGAAGGATGTATTATTTGTACTAGGACTAAAGAAGAACCTGCTCTCCATATATGCATTAGATGCAAAAGGCATGAGGGTTGCATTTGTAGATGGCCAAAGGGAAAGACTATTGATGATGCAGTAGTGATTGGGGAACAAGAGGGAGGTCTATACAAATTGAAGGGCCATCCATAACAAGCCTTGGTCCATGACATAGTAGATCCAAATGAACTTTGGTATAGAAGTCTTGCACATGTGCATTATAGAGCACTACCACTTGCAAGAAAAGCTGTTGAAGGTCTTCCAGAAATCTAGGAAAAACATGATGGAGTCTGCAAAGGATGTGCGAAAGGAAAGAACACAAAGAAGACATTTCCAAGTAGCGAGAGCAAGGAAAAAGGAATCTTGGCAATCATTCACTCCAATGTATGCGGTCCAATGTCATCAAGTTCATTAAGTGGGTATGTATACTATGTTTCTTTTATTGATGATTTTTCTAGGAAGAAATGCATATACTTCATGGAGAACAACGATGAGGTATTTAGCAAGTTCAAGGAATTCAAAGCCTTGATTGAGAACCATATAGAAAATAATATCAAAACCTTTTGATGAGATAATGGTGGAGAATTCACACCAAATGAATTCAAAGCATTATGCAAAGATTCAGGGATTAAGAGGGAGTTAACTACTCCATATAATCCACAACAGAATGGGGTTGCAGAAAGGAAGAATAGAACGATCATGGAAGCTGCAAGGGCCATGCCTCATGATCAATATCTTCCCATGCATCCATGGGAAGAAGCTGCCAGAACATCGGTGTATGTACAGAACCGTACTCCACACAGAGTACTCGAGAACAAGACACCTGAAGAATTCTTTTTCGGCAGGAAACCAGAAGTCAGCCATCTCAGAATATTCAGCTTTCCAGTGTACATACACATTCTGATAGAAAATAGGACAAAGTTAGATCCTTCAGGAAAGTAGGATATATTTGTGGGATACTCTGAAAGCTCAAAGGTTTACAGAATATACTTCCCAGGATTCAAGAAGATTGACATCAGCAGGGACGTAACATTTGACGAAGACTCAACTTACAAAAAATCCAGAAAGAGACGAAGAACCTGAAGAAATAGAAGCACCCAGAATTCATGACACAACCATGAACACAGAAATTCAAGAAGAAGATCGATAATTAGAAGAACCTAAAGAACCTGTAGATCCACCTCAGGAGAAGAATCCTCACAAGAGGAAACCTGCTTGGGTACGAGAAGCTATCCAAGGTGTAGAAAGATATGGGGCTCCGAAAGGAAATCACAGAGAAAGAAAAAGAACCAGGTCCTACTACGGTTATGTAGCCTTATTATGTGACTTCATCGATAAAGAACCTTCCAACTATGAAGAAGCGACAGAAAGGAAAGAATGGAAGGATGCTATGATCGAAGAGTATCAATCGATCATGAAGAATGATGTCTGGGATATTGTCCCAAGACCAAAAGGGAAGTCTGTTGTAACTTCCAAATGGATCTACAAGATCAAGCATGCTGCAAATGGTAGCATAGAAAAATATAAAGCAATATTTGTGGCTCATGGCTTCTCCCATAAAGAAGGAATATATTATGAGGAAATTTTTGCACCTATAGCTAGATACACTTCCATCAGATCAGTTCTTGCTCTGGCTGTAGTGATGAAATGGAAGATACACCAAATGGATGTCAAGACTGATTTCTTGAATGGTGTAGTGGAAGAGGAAGTGTATGTGGAGCAGCCACTTGGTTTTGAGACACATGCCAAGATACTCATGTGTGTAAATTGAAGAAAGCCCTGTACGGTTTGAAACAGACACCTAGGACATGGTACGACAGAATTGACAGCTTTCTATCTAGTTTGGGGTTTACCAAAAGTAAAGCAGATTCCAAACTTTAATACAAGGTTGAAGATGGTAACTCATTGATACTCCTACTGTATGTAGATGATATGTTTGTGACAGGTATGGATGGGTTGATTTTTGATACGAAGAGGAAGCTTGCTGTCAAGTTCAAAATAAAGGACTTGGGTATGATGCACTATTTTCTAGGCATGGAGGTGTGGCAGAATGCAGATGGAATTTCCCTTGGACAAGGGAAGTATACTGTAGAGATCCTGAAGAGGTTCGAGATGAGGGACTGCAAGGCCATGAACACACCTATGGCATCGAACCTGAAGCTATTGAGCAATGCTTCATCAGAATCGGTTGATGCTATGATGTATCGTCAAATGATTGGGTCCTTGATGTACCTAATGAATACGAGACTGAATATTTGCTTTACTGTGAACACCTTGAGCCAATTCCTAACAGATCCAAGACATGTTCACTTGATTGTTGCAAAGCATATTCTGAGGTACCTAAGGGGTACATTTGATTATGGGCTCAAGTATGAGGTGAATCAAAAGATTAACCTGGAGGGTTATGTTGATTTGGATTGGGCAGGCAGTGCCATCGATAGGAAGAGCACTTTAGGGTGTTGCTTCAGTATGGGATCAGGTGTGATCTCTTGGTTTAGCAGAAAGCAGTCTTGTGTGGCACTGAGTACAGCTAAAGCAGAGTATGTCGCAACTTGTTCACCTATTTGTGAGGCAGTATGGTTGAGGAAGCCACTGTCTGATTTATTTGATCTCCAGTTGGATGCTACTTGTATATATTGCGACAACCAGAGTTGTGTGAAGTTGTCGGAGAACCTGGTTTTCCATGACAAGTCGAAGCATATCGAGATCAAGTATCACTATATCAGGGATATGGTGCAAAGAGGAAAATTAAAGCTCCAGTATATTGCGATGGACAAATAGATAGCTGATGTGTTGACTAAGCCATTAACCAGAGTGGAGTTTGAATACTTCAAGGAGAAGCTTGGTTTTCTCCAGATCAAGGTTCCCTCCAAGGGGAAGTGATGAGTCCGTGAGCCATTCTGACATGGTGAGAGGATTGGTTCCTTCCATGGTTAGATGTAAGGGCTGAGCCATTCTTTCATGGTGAGAGGATTGGTTCCTTCCATGGTTAGATGTAAGGGCTGAGCCATTCTTTCATGGTGAGAGGATTGGTTCCTTCCATGTCAGATATGAGTGCTGAGCCATTTTGATGTGACTGTAGGATTGCTTCCTACATGATCAGATATAAGCCCTGAATTCCATTCTTTAAACGGAGGCACCTGGTCAGTTACTAGGAATACTTAGTCTGGAGCTGAGGGCCATTCTGATAGGACTGTGGGATGTGTTATCATATGATTAGATATAAGTGCAGGGCCATTTTGATGTGATTGCAGGATGTGTTCCCACATGATCAGATATAAGTGCTGAAGGCCATTCTTTGGGAGAATGGAGGCACTTGGTCATTTACCAGGGATCCTCAGCCTAGGGCTAAGAGCCATTCTGATGTGACTGTGGGATTGGTTCCCACAAGATCAGATGTGAGTGTTGTGCCTTTCCACAAATGATAGTAGGTGTGTCCCATCATGCTGGTGGATGTGAGTCCTGTTCCTTTTCACAGATGGTAGTAGGTGTGTCCTACCATGCTGGTGATTGTAAGTGTCGTGCCTTTCCACAGATGATAGTAGGTGTGTCCTATCATGCCGGTGGATGTGAGTGTTGTGCCTTTTCACAGATGGTAGTAGGTGTGTCCTACCATGCTGGTGATTATAAGTGATGTACCTTTCCACATATGGTAGTAGGTGTGTCCTACCATGGTGGTGTATGTGAGTGCTGAGCCTTTTCACAAATGATAGTAGGTGTGTCCTATCATGCTGGTGGTTGTGAGTGCTGTTCCTTTTCACAGATGATAGTAGGTGTGTCCTATCATGCTGGTGAATATAAGTGTTGTGCCTTTCTGACATCGTGTTGGATGTGTTCTTCTCATGGTCATATGTAAGTGTTGGGCAGGCCATTCTGACTTAGTGTCAGATATAAGCACTGAAGAAGACCTACATGGAGGCTAGGCCTACAACCAGCATGAAAAAGGGCTGGCTCGGTAGAACTTCCTGTGATGAGAAGAATCATGAGATAGCACCTGTGATGATGATCCAGTGATGATGATCCAGCAGTAATGATCCATATCCAGTGATGATGTTCTAGTAATGAGCCAGATCGAGTGATGATCCAGACTTGAAGATGAAGATGATGAGAACTCGATGATGATCCCATTGATACAGAGAAGAAGACCAGTGCTGAAAAATTGTGTCGAGAGAATACCTTCCTAGTTAAGAGGGAGTGTTGATGTATTTGTAACTTTGGAATATATTCATCTATATATATTATGTATTGTACCACGATGTTTATTCTGGGAAGTGTCTGTAATGTATTTGAGTCATGTCATGCCCCGATGTTCCTATCGGGAGACTCAATAATGAAAACAAGTCATGTCAAGTCATTGTGGGTAAACCTCCTATTGATCAAAGGTTAAATTCCCCGCAATTGTGGGGCCCTAGGGTTATTAGACTCTCCTAGAGAATTCGGCCCTAATGAGTTATTGTCAAGTTGGGAATTAGTATAAATAGAGAGTGAGACTTTCTATTTATCACACATTCACTCACGCTCACTTGTAGTGCATAACTGAGAGAGAAGAAGTTGCTGGGACAAGAGAGAGCGAGACTACTATTGTCGAGAGATCATATCACTGTTTTGGGGTTTTGATTTTGGTGTTGATTCTATCTTTGAGGAAGTTGCGGGGTTTTCTCCTTTATCGTTTCCCCAAGGAAAAAAACTGTGTTAATTGTCTCTTATGTTTGATTGTTGTGCTGGTTATTCTCTCAGTTAAAGATCCTAATCTAATATAATTCTATCTTAAATCATAAAATTCTAACAATGGTAAGATGTAAGTGTTGAGCCTTTCTTACATGGTTGATAGGATGTGTTCCTCCCATGGTGAGATATAAGTGTTGAGCCTTTCTTACATGGTTGATAGGATGTGTTCCTCCCATGGTAAGATGTAAGTGATGAGCCTTTCTTACATGGTTGATAGGATGTGTTCCTCCCATGGTAAGATGTAAGTGATGTGCCTTTCTTACATGGTTGATAGGATGTGTTCCTCCCATGGTAAGCTATAAGTGTTGTGCCTTTCTTACATGGTTTCTAGGATGTGCTCCTCCCATGGTAAGATATAAGTGTTGAAGAAGAAGAATACCTACTTGGAGGCTAGGACTACAACCAACATGAAAAAGGGCTGGCTCTGTAGAACTTCCTGTGACGAGAAAAATCAAGAGATAGAACCCATGATGATGACCAGTAATGATCCAACAGTGATGATCCAGATCCAGTGATGATGATCCAAATCGAGTGATGATCTAGATCTAGTGATGATGACCCAGATTGAGTAATGATCCAGATCCATATGAAAATGACTTTAAGATGAAGATGACGAGAACCCGATGATGACCCAGATGATGCAGAGAAGAAGACTTGTGTTGATAAATTGTGTCAAGAGAATACCTTCCTAGTTAAGAGGGAGTGTTGATGTAATTGTAACTTCGGAATGTATTCACTTGTATATCTTATGTATTGTACCCCGATGTTTATTCCAGGAAGTGGTTGAGTCATGTCATGCCCTGATGTTCCTATCGGGAGATTCAATAATGTAAACAAGTAATGTAAAGTCATTGTGGCTAACCATCCTATTGATAAAGGGTTAAATTCCCCGTAGTTGTGGGGCCCTAGGGTTATTAGACTCTCCTAGAGAAGTCGTCCCTAGTGAGTTATTGTCAAGTCAGGAATTAGTATAAATAGAAAGTGAGCCTCTCTATTTAACATACATTCACTCACACTCAGTTGTAGTGCATAACTGAGAGAGAAAAATTTGTTGGGACAAGATAGAGAGAGACTACTACTTTCGGGAGATCATCTTACTATTTTGGGGTTTTGCTTTTGGTGCTGATTGTATCTTTGAGGAAGTTGCGGAGTTTTCTCCTTTATGGTTTCCCCGAGGAAAAAATTTGTGTTCATTGTCTCTTATGTTTGATTGTTGTGCTTGTTATTCTCTCAGTTAAAGATCCTAAGATAATGCTAGCTTGAATGATAAAAATCTAACAATGGTGCTATACAAATATCCATTGCTACTTATCTAGAATGAAACCTCTTTGCTGACATATTGGATTAGTGCACAATCTCAATGTTGTCTTGGAGAGATGGAAGGCATCTAGAAAGTTTCTGTGAGATATGGATGAATGTTGTATTGGCTAAAATAGTTGCATGATCATATATTTATGCATAAGAATTTGCCATTATGAATATGCCTTATGAAATTTTTCTAACCATACAACTGATGCATTTCACTTGTAGGAAATATCGCATACAATCACCTACAAGAAAAAAAGGATGAGACTTGTTTCGAAGAACAAGTGACGATAGTTCAAGAAAGAACCCAAGATCAAGGATAATATGACGATACTTTCAAATAAAGAAAGAGGCCTCAGAGACACTCTAGTTATGTGACACTATTGAGTGACATCATTGATGCAGAGCCTTCCAGCTCTTAAGAAGTAGCCAAGAAGAAAGGGAAGGAGAATACTAGTTCAAGAAGAATGATGTCTAGGATGCAGTATCGAGACCTGAAGGGAACTTTGTGGTATCTTCCATATGGATATACAAGATCCAGCATGCAATAGATGAACACATCGTGGGATACAAGGCAGGATTCGTAGCACGTGGCTTCTCACGGAAAGAAGGAATAAACTACGAAGAGACATTTGCCTCCAGTGGGAGTTGAGGCACATGATAGGCAAACTCATGTGTGCAAATTAAATAAGACCTTGTATGAGCTCAGAAGACACCCATGGGATAACACATACATGAGGAGTTTGATGAAGATCTTAACCTTTGCTACAAGGTTAAAGATGAAAGCCTATAGAGGATGACAAGCTCATATATGGGTGCAAGAAGAACATTTTCATGATAAAGGATCTTGGTATCCAGTGACCCTAGATGGATACATAGAATATTAGTAGCAGAGGAAGCTACTTATCACTCCAGTACATAATGTTTCAATGCATAAAGTATGAAAGGCAGAGGGAGAATGATGCTCTACTTCAGAGGGAGTGACTGCAGAAGATCTCGAGGTTTGACATGGTACGATAGGATGGATAGCTTACAGATGACTCTAGGATTTACTGAGAATAAAGAAGATTCTAGCCTTTTCTTCAAGGTTGAAGGTGGAAGACCAGTGATTCTCCTATTATATGTCGATGACTTGTTCCTAAAAGAAAAGAGGAACTCATCAAAGTTGCAAGAAGGAGACTTGCTGCCGAGTTCGAGATGAAAGACTTGGATATGATGCACAACTTTATAAGCATGGATGTGTGGCAGAATGCGGATGGAATCTCCCTAGGACAAGGGAAGTATGCAATAGAGATCTTGAAGAGGTTTAGGATGATGGACTGCAAGGCCATGACCACACCTATGGCATCGAACCTGAAGCTATTGAGTGTTGCTTCATCAGAGAAGGTTGATGCCACGATGTATTGTCGGATGATTTGTTCCTTGATTTACCTGACAAATACGAGACCATATATTTGCTTTGTTGTGAACAAATTGAGACATGTTCACCTGATGGTTTCAAAGCATGCAGTAAGGTAACTGAAGGGTACAGTTGATTATGGGCTCAAGTATGAGGCGAATCAGAAGATTAACTTGGAGGGTTATGTGGATTCGTATTGGGCAGGAAGTTCCATTGATAGGAAGAGAAATTCGAGGTGCTACTTCAGTATGGGATCAAGTGTGATCTCTTGGTTTGGTAGGATGGAGTCCTGCATGGCACTGAGTACAGCTGAGGCAAAAGATGTTGCCACTTGCTATTTGGGAGGTAGTATGTTTCCTTTGAAAACTACTATTTGATTTGGTTGATCTAACTTGCATTTTTGTATGATGTAGAGAGGAGCAGTGAAGCTCCAGTTTGTGATCTAGATCGAGATCTCTCGAAAGAAGGAGTTCTAGCATAGCTGTTGAGATAGGTTTTCTGAGCACAAATCCTGGCGAAGCTCATAGGTTGCTCAGACGTAAAAAGTCCTGTAGGTTTTCCTTGGATGTAATCGGTCCTGGTGAATCTTCCAAGTTATCCTTGGATGTAATTAGCCATGATGTGATTCTATGCTAGAAATGGCCAGAGTGAAGTTTGATTACTTCAGGGAGAAGCTTGGTGTTCTCCAGATCGAAGTTCCCTCCAAGGGGAAGTGATGAGTCCATGAGCCCTTCTGACATGGTGGTAGGCGGGGCCTCCCATGGTCAGATATAAGTGCTGTGCCTTTCTGACATGGTGGAAGATTGAGCTTCACATGGTTATATGTAAGTGCAGAGATGCTCTAATGTGATTGTGGGTTGTGTTACCACATGATCATTGTAGAGATATTTTAATGTGATTGTGGGATGTGTTCCCACATGATTAGTGCAGAGCCATTTTGATGTGATTGAGGGATGTGTTCCCGCATGATACAATATAAGTGCAGAGATATTCTGATGTGATTGTGGGATTTGTTCACACATTATCAGTGCAGATCCATTTTAATGTGATTGAGGGATGTGTTCCCACATGATCAGATGTAAGTGCAGTGCCTTTTTGACAAGATGAGGTTGGATGTAAGCGCAACACCTTTCTGACAAGATGAGATTGGATGTAAGTGCAGAGCCTTTCTGATAAGATGAGGTCGGATGTAAGTGCAGAGCCTTTTTGACAAGATGAGGTCAGATGTGAGTGCTGGGCCTTTCTGACATGGGTTTTGGATGTGTTCTCCCATGGTCAAATGTGAGTCTTGGGTGTGCCTTTCTTACATGGTTCGTGGATGTGTTCCTCCCATGGTTAGATGTAAGTGCTAGGCAGGCCTTTCTGACATGGTTCATTCCATGGTCAGATATAAGTCTTGAAGACGTTGAATACCTACCTAGACTCTAGGCCTACAACCAGCATGAAAAAGGGCTGGCTCTATATAACTTCCTGTGATGAGAAGAATGAAGAGATAGCATCATTTGATTGAGATAGTGGAAGCAGTGATGATGATGATGATCTAGTGATGATCCGGCTTTGATGATGATCCAAATCAAGTGATGATCCAGACTTGATGATGATTCAGTGACGATCCAAATCAAGTGATGATCCAGACTTGATGATGATCTAGTGATGCTCCAGATCAAGTCATGATCTAGACTTGATGATGATCCAGTGATGATCCATACTTGATGAAGATGACTTGACAATGAATATGACTTGAAAATGAAGATGACTTGAAGATGAAGATGACTTGATGATGATCTAGATGATACATACAAGAAGACTTGTGCTGATAAATTGTGTTGAAAGAATACCTTCCTAGTTAAGAGGGAGTGTTGATATATTTGTAACTTTGAAATGTATTCACTTGTAAATCTTATGTATTGTACCCCGATGTTTCTATCAGGAAGTATCTGTAATGTAATTGAGTCATGTCATGCCTCGATGTTCTGATCAGGAGATTCAATAATGTAAACAAGTCATGTAAATTCATTGAGGATAACCCTCCATTGTAAGTTGGGGAAATAGTCCCCACAATTGAGTTAAGGTTAACCCTCCTTGTTGATCGAAGGGCAAAGTCCCCACAGTTGTGGGGCACTAGGGTTATTAGAATCTCCTAGAAATGTTGACCCTGGTAAGTAATTGTTAAGTGAGGCCAACATGTTGGAGTGGACATTAAGTGAATGAAAGAATTTAAATAGAGAGTGAGCCTCTCTATTTATCACACACACACTCACTCACTGGGGCGCATGAGTGAGAGAGGAGAAACTCTCTCAAGTGAGAGAGAGAGAGAACAACTATGGAGATCATCTTTTCTGTCTTTGGGTTTTACTGCTGCCATTGGTGCTCATTCTATCTCTAAGGAAGTTGCAGGGTTTTCTCCTTTATGGTTTCCCCGAGGAAAATATTTGTTTCTCTTGTCTCTTGTGATTATTGTTGTGCATGTTGTTCTCTCAGATTAAGATCCTAAGATCATATTGCTTAAATGATAAAAATCTAACAAATTGATCATTCAAAAGGAAGAACCTAAAGATCCTGCTAAAGAGCTTGAAGAAACTATAGAGTTCAATCATGATCTGAAGACTTAGCTAGAGAAATCCAAGGGGATAGAAGAAATCCTGAAGATTCAGCTGGAAGAAAAGGACGATACAATCCAGAAGCTAGAAATGGAGGTAGTTGGTCTCAGGAAGAAAGGTGAGAAGAATGAAGATTTTGTCGAGTACAAGGAAATTTCAGTTGTCGTAGATAAGATCTTGGATTCCCAAAGATCTCCACTCGACAAAAATGGTCTTGGTTACAAGAAGGACAAGGAAAAATATGAATATGACACTTGGTATCCGAAGACTCTAGAATCAGATCCATCAATGTCCAAAGCTGCTCCCCATACACCTTCACATGAAAACAAGGACTTTGGAAGTTCAAGGAAGAATGAAAGAGTTAGGTCTATTCCTCAAATCAAGCTTAGAAAAGAAACAGATCCAAGACCTAGGTATGAAAGTGATTTTAGTGGTTATTTTTATTTATGTTCTAACTTTGGCCATAAATTTGTGGAGTGTAGAATCTACAGAAGAAGAAGTGCTGGAAGTCCCAATGTCTTAGTTAGATGTTGGACATGTAATCAAGTTGGACATGTTGCTACCACATGTCACACATTGATACGATAAACATGCAGTGGGTTTGGTCACAAAGCCCAATAATGTGCAAATCAAAGAAGTCAACTGAGGAAGAGTTTTTTGTATACATAAACAAGAAGAACCAGCGAACCTTGGAAGAAGACCAATGCAAGAATATTTGAAGATCATAAGACAAAGGCCTACCTTCATGCACACTCTCAAGCATGGAGACATGAAGTTGACCAAAGAAGTGTTGGAAGTTCCAATAGCTCAGTCAGATGTTGGAAATGATACCATGTTGATCACATTGATTCATATTGTCATACGTTGATGTGTTATAGTTGTAGTGGCCTTGGGCACAAAGCTCAATATTGTTGGAGTACACAGAAACAACCCTTGAGAAATTTCCAATACATATTATCAAGGAAAGCCAGTATAGATGAAGGAACAAATGTTGAAAGGACATACAACAAGAAGCAAGTATGGATGAAGAAGACAAAGAAATTGCAGATAGGAGAGGTTGATCAGAGCAGGAAGGATGGCTGCCATATGGCAAGCCAAGGTCTCTCAAAAACCTTAGCACACCTTGAGTTCATGAGGCTAGAGGATGAACTCAAAGGGAGAAAGGATGACTACTCCAAGCATACAGACAGGTCCTAGGATCGTGCACATTGATAGGGGGAGCAATGATCAGTGATCATTGGTTTAGATGCATATATATGGTCACCATTTTCCATTGATGCGAAAGGTGGAGAGATGAATACAAAGGGTGATATGAAGACAAAAAGGGAGCATGCTCACAGGGGGAGCATGCGTTTTTTTCATCAATAACAAAGGGGGATATTGTTGATGAAATCGTCATTGATGCCAACATGGACTTGCAGTGGCCCCACAGATTTTCATTAATTCCACCAATTCCCAGTTGTAGTGCCTTCGAACCCTTACAAAGTGGTTTTGAGACTTGGACCCCTTACAGAGTGGGTTTGTGCTTTGAAGCACCTTGTACCTAGTTGACAAGCTCCTTGTACCCACAAGGATGGATCTTAGAGCCACCACCTTGTTGAATATGATGAAGACCTTGCTGATGGTGCTGAAAACCCTGAAGAAGGTCCTGAAACCATGATGGATGATGGAGAACCCCTAGATGGGTTGGAGGCATTAATGACCCATTATGTGGTTATTCATGCTTTGATGGTGGCATGGTACCTCAGGAGAAGGCCTAACAACCCCTCAGATGATGTCATGATGGATCTTCGCCCTTGAGGGTCTCCTAGTGTGTTTGAGGTGATTAAAGAAGCATATGAATCCTCTTGCTTGTTGAAGAAGACCTAATGAATTCCTTGGACCCACACTTAGTGTTTTGATGACCTTGCAACCCTTATTGGATTCATGGATCTCTTATATGATGATGATGATGTTGTATGGTCCTTGACATGCTATGAAAGCCCTGGTATGATGAAGAAGCCCATGGAACCCCTGATGAAGACCTTGATACCCTTGAAAATGTCATGGATCCCACTACTTGCACTTGACATGGTTAGATGGCATGATGATGTGGTCTTTGGTGACTTAATGAAGTCATGGAACCTTGTGAAGACTTTGATGCCCTTTACTTTCACTTGATGTGGTTAACGCACCCACACACATATTGGCTTGATGATGGTCCATTTAATGACAAGCTTGAAGCCCATGATGGCACCTTGCACATGACATCTCATCCCTAGTGGATTGATGCAACCCTATGAAGATGTGGAGGACACACTCCCATGAATTTTAAATGATGTCATTGACTTTGAAGGATGTTTTAAAAGAAAAATAATCAAAATACATAAGGTGGACCATTGAGGTGGTAAGAAAAATAATAAAAATACATAAGGATGACCATTGAAGTGGTAAGAAGTTTGAAATACTTGGTCATACATATGGCTTATGTGGTGGACACCCTATTATATGGAAAATAAAAGCCATGCAATTCTTTGGTAAGGTTTGACCATTGAAGTGGTAAGAAGTTTAAAGTCCTTGGTCATACATATGGATTATGTGGTGGACACCCTATTATATGGAAAATAAAATACATGCAATTATTTGGTAAGGTTTGACCATTGAAGTGGTAAGCATTTTGTGTCACAATTAAATGTCAAATTAAAAATTCCAATTCCAATTTTTAATTAAAAATTCAAATTCTTACCACTCTTACATTTGAAGCCAAGTTAGCCAGCATGAGTTATGTCCAATTGAATGTGTATTTAAACATATTCTCACACTCCAAAAATATATCAAACATTTCATTTGTTCATCATCAATTCTCTCAGTATTTTCGCAACTCTTGGAGAAAAGTGCGAAACTTTGTGGAGGAGAAATTTCTGGGCATTTTCACTAAAATTGACATAACTCTCTCATACGGAATCAAAATTACAAAATTCTTGGCTCGTTAGAAATATTGTCACGAGGGCTATGTGATTAAATGAATATTATTTTTGTTTATCTATTGTTTCTTCATCTTATGATCTTCATAAAGGTATGGGTCATGCTTCTGGGTTTCTCTTGTGATGCAAAATGTCTCTCATGGATAGAGTTCATCTTTGATATTAGTATGTGAGCATATATATTGGTATATATATTTGGAGTCATTATGGAGGCTATGATGATGATGCCACATACATTTATGCTATGATATGATACACTTTATGATGATAATGCATGTGATAATGTTGATGCACTACTATACAATATCGTGTACATGCATACCATAGTGTGATGATGCTCTCCTATGCACTATGATGTATACATGATGATGATGATACATAAACAGTGCACACTAAGATGATGGTGATTTATATTTGATGATGAGGATGCATACCTTATGATGATGATGCATACCTATGATGATGATGCATGACAATGCATGCCTTATGTTCAGTGAAAGCAGAGCATAATTTCTTGTTCAATAATTGTGTATGATGAGGTGTACGATGATGTGTACATGAGCAGATTGACCAGCTTGACCAATAGTATTAATGAGTAGAAAAGAATGACTAGCAGTGATGAGCAATGTTGACTAGCAGAGTGATGAACAAAGATTGATGTGCAGAGTAGATGTTGGTTGTGCATCATATCCATATGATTGCTTGCAAGAAGAATCTTGCACTTGAGGATTGGACCCCTCAAACACTTCTTAGTTGGAGCTAAGAAACCTAGGCTGGGTCTTGCTACCGAGTTGGTGCTCTTTTTATCAGTTGGTGTTGATTCTAATCGAGAAGATTGTTGTCTTCCATGTACAATAAACAAAGATAAAAATTCCAAATATTCTTGTGTCTCTTGATGTGATGATTGTATGGTTGATTTAACTGATGCATTTGATTATGTAATTCATGATATAATGATTGATATAATTTGTTTGACTAAAAGAAGGCAAAAAGGTTTAAATTTCTCACACATTGATTCACCTTGTCCCCCCCTCTCAATGTGGCCATTGTGTCCAACACCCCCTCCCCCTCCTTACATTCTAATTTTTTTGAGAGAATTCTATGGCAATGTTATCATCAAAACCTTGTAGTATATGAAAGTATTTAGTTCAATTATAATGCTAAAATAATTCAATCACTTAGATATTTGTATATAGCTTGGAAATGTCAAAATGTTCCCTCCTATTAAATCCTTCCCCCATTTCTGTTAATGTTGAATAATATAACTGTGACAATTTTGTATTTTGTCACTTGAGATTATCCTACAAATTGTTATCTTCTATTGAGTATATAATAAAACACAAAACCTCTATTTAAAAATTTCTTAATGGCATCATTCCTTCATTAAATCCGCTCCATCACATACTTTTGTGTCGAAGGAGGAAAAATTCACAGGAACTACACTAACAATGTGTAATCAAAACATATTTTAGGGAATATGAATGAATTTAAGGTTTAAAAAATTAAGGAACTTCTTATCTGGTCTGCAATTGGATGGATTTAGGGTTTTCAAACTATAGGTAGACCATTTAAAACGTGGAGAAACTGTTTGTATGGCCATTATTTGGCCAAATTTAGGGGTTTTGAACATGATATAATAAAAATGGAGCTAATCTGCAACAACTTAAAGAAACATTGCTTAAATATTTTGAGTCATGGGCCACTTACCTTCAAATTTGGTGCAAATTGGTGATAGATAAATGAGTAGATGAACATCAATACTAAATCCTAGGGATAAAAAATACCTTGGTAGATAGATGCAACCTTAAAAAATTATGGTGGTATTCCCTCGATGGAAATACATCCTCAAATCGCAACCACAACCCCGGCCTTCTCCACAGCACAAAGGGGAAGAATTCAAAAGTTGATCATAAATTCATTGGAAGAAGTGGCAATAAAGGTACTATTTCAATAGTTTTTCCCATGCAAGATATGACCTATTTGCAAAATGGAATACTAGTTGATATGGTATTGAATCCATTAGGCGTATATTCACAAATGAGTGTATGATGGTTTTTTGAATGTTTGTCTAGTTTAGTAGGAAACTTGGCGATTTTTTTTGAATGTTTGTTAAGTTTAGTAATACATTTGAACAACAAACATTATAAAATAACACCTTATGATGAAAGATATGAGTGAGAAGCTTCAAGAAAACTAAAAATTCTTGAGATTTATAAGGATAATAACCAAAGAACACCTACCATGTGTGGGAGATATTCTATCATGCTACCACACTTCCTCTACTCCCACTAGGGTAATTTTTGGGGGCGAAATTTCGCCAATTGGCTATTTTTGGGTTTTTTTTTCAAAAAATAAATTAGTTATTTGGTCATTTTTAGTCTCTAATATCGCCTATATTTACAAAAAATATGTTTCTTTTGTCATATTATTCGCCAAAATTTTCACGTTTCACTAGTAAATTGTATGTTTCATATTTAATATTCACCTACCTATCTATATACATGTTTATTTCAACACAACGTAATGGCCTAGGATATTATACTTAAATATAATATTAGAATCCTTAAAAAATACCCCGACTCCCACACAATTCCTTTAACTTTTCTAGGCTTGGGAATCATACATACATAGATTGCTTAATAGCAATCTTGAAAGTTCCTTCTAACATTATCATTCATATTGTTGATAAAATTAATAATAACTTATATATACTACTAATAATATTAAAATCCATATAAATGATATTATGGGAAGGATAAAAATAAATAAAATTCAACACATTGCTAACAATATTTTCAAAATCAAATCAAGCTTAACTATAATAAAACCTAATCACTATGAAAGTGGACAATTATTCAAATTAGAATTTGAATACAAGTTAAATTTTAAAAAGTAGTGGACTAACTATAATAAAACCTAATCACTATGAAAGTGGACAATTATTCAAATTAGAATTTGAATACAAGTTAAATTTTAAAAAGTAGTGGACAATTTTAAGTAGAATTTTTATACAAGTTAAAATTTAAAAAGTTATTATTTTCAACGTGAAAATTTATATACTAAAATAAAATTATAAGAATTGAATTATTATTAAAAATCATTTAATTTTGTTAATTCAATAATGCTAAAGTATGGTTGAACATGAAAGTTTATATACAAAAATAAAATTACAATAATTGAATTATTATTAAGAGTCATTTGACTATGTTAAATTATGGGGGAATGCTTTATAAATTAAATTTTATGATATAAATACTTTATTTTCAAACTATCACTCATATATTGAAAAGTTGTACTTATCTTCATATCAATGTATTAATATTGTATTGTATATTTACTTTAAAAAAATTCTTAATAACACATTGTATCAATTTTTTTTTATTTAATAATAATAACATCCATGGATTTGAGCTTATGTTTTTTTAAGAAAGAAACTAGTATTTTTAAATAAATTTATTTTTCTAAAATATTTTAACAATAAATTATTTAATAATATTATAAAATTAAAATAATTTGTATAACTAATAAAATAATTGAAAAATATATATAAAGACTATTATGAATAATGAATGATATGAGCGTGGAAACCAAAAAAACAATGAATAGGCCATCACGATTCATTTGAGTTTGTTTTATTTTCCATTTTATTTGGTAGAGTTTGATATTTTTGAAAGCAATACCATTCATGTGTTTGATGATAGTTGTTCCACGTCATTGTAATTGTAATATCTATAATTATAAATTTCGATCACCATCGACCAAGCATATTTCGCTTGCAGCCATGAATTCCCCATTGTCATATTTCCCTTTGTTTCTGCTAACCCTAACTCTCAACTCTCTAATCTCTAGATGGTAACCTGCTATACCCTCTCTTTGAGACCGTGGGATTAATTGCATAAGAAGATTTGCAATGGATTAAACAAAGGAATAACCTATCGACTTGACTATTTGCACCAATCCGACGCTTAGCAGAGCACCGTCGTCGCCTAAATGAAGTCTTGGCTGTTCGATTGGTGCAAATGGTCAGGTCGATAAGTTATTCCTTAAACAAAACATGAATCCACTTTAATATCCAACACGTACTCGCCATGGAAGAAAGTGAAAGAGTTAACAATGCTAGAATAATTTTTTTTCCCTTTTTTAAAAATAAAATGGAAGTGTAGATTAATACATTACTAGTCATTGTACCTTTTAGAAATTTTTAATAAATAATGAATTCTTTGAAGAAGTATGAAAATGATCACATATTTCATAAGAAATGGATTTTGAAGATGAAATGGTCTTTTGATTCCTACGAAACTTTTTTGATGATTTTTACTAAAATATCAAGTGGCATATTTGATAAACAACAATTTATTAATTAGATTATTTTTTACTAAAATATCAAGTAGCATACTTGATAAACAACAATTTATTAAGTAGATTAGATATATATATTTTAAATATGGTTACCAAGTACATTGGTATAAATAATAAAGGTTATAAAAATTTTGAAAATTTTGTCCTTATAACATTTGGTGAAAATACAGGGTTATTTGTTTGGAATCGTGTATTGATACGGAAATCACCTCTTAATTTTCAAGAAATAGAAATTAATTAGAGATATTCTTTAATAGTTGAAAAATACACATGACATGGTATAGGTTTACTAAGTAAACCTCCTGTACTTCATAGTTTAAGAATTGTATACGAATTTGCAATGAATACTACTATACTATGTTTTGGTGTCATCTTTAGCATCATCACCTAGTGTATTTCTTAAAGAAAAATTCAAGTTTGGGTGATGTAAAACATGACACATGATGGGTCATTGTGATTTGCATAGTTTTTCATTAAGGTATCTCTTTATTGCATCATGTTTTTAAATGTGCAGTCATTAAATTATAATCTCAATGTTAACAAATTTGGTGTAGATAGGTTTATGTCAAAGTGATGCCATCTCGTTTTAAATATGATTGAAAAACACCTTATAGAGTTATTTTTATCTTGACTTTGTGCTAAACGCTAGCTGTTTAAGTCACATTAGCATCATAATATTTCAATATTGTTGTGAATATTTGAAAATATAAATCACACTTGAATCACAATTGAGTCATTCAACAATGCAATAATATTAATATGAAACTTTTGCATAATTTCTTCACCTTATGAGTGTCATATTACATGACTCACAATATTTAAACATAATGATGAAATTTTAAATTAAATCATAAAATAACTATGTAATTTTTTCTACCTGTAAACAACAGGTACATTGCCACCAGAGGAAATGTCAACTTTGTATACACCATTGGTTGAAAGAATATGTACACATAAGAAAATGAAATGAATTGACATTAAAACTTGATTTAAATGTCATCAATTTGCTTATCTTCTCAAACCTCCTCATCTTTACTTTGTAAAAGCATATTAAAAAAAATGAGTTCAATTACATAAAAAAAAAACGCTAACATTTAAATATGAAATAAAAACTTATATGTTAAATAGCTATCAATACCCTCTAATTCCTCCAAGCTACTTCCATCATCATAAATCTAGAGGAATATTATATATTTCTACCAAGGAATGATTAATTTTGACTATATGTAAGTTAATAAATAAATACATACTTAACAATTAATTACTTGTGACATGGGAACCAAATCCTACACTATTATTGTGTAACCATTAACTAGGACATACATTATTTGTTCATCATTGGGATAATGAATATAGCCATTTAATTGTATGTAACAAGAGAAAACCATATTTAATAATGACATATAATAAGATAGTTCATTAACATAGTAAACGAGATTATCTTGATAAACATACAAAGTTCCCTCTAGTCAAGGACCTCCTAGCTAAACTAGAAGAATGTGAAATTCTTAATGTTATTGCATATATTTGTGTGGAACATAATATGAGACAAGATCAATTAAGTTTATCAATTTCCAGAAAATGACAACAAAAGTAGGTCAATGGTACTAAAATGTAGGGTCGTTTGTCCTTACTTCCTTAATTAAACATCATCACTATACTAACTAACATCAAAACATGTTTATAATCACAACAATTGCGAATAATAAACCTTTACCATGAATTTTAATCATAACTTATAAAAATAAATGTTTAAATAGGGAGTTTGTCCAAGAATGTTGCACTTTTCCCATTGCAAGAAGCCTTCCCTTTCCTTGATGCCTAAAATGGAATTAACCTCCTTTCCAACTAGGAGCCTAACTGAGTTCCTAGATCCTAGAAACCTTTTGGTTTCTTTTCCCTCTGTGCCCGCAGCTCTAAGAATAATATTAACAATATCTCTAAGAACTTGTGCCATGATAATATTTCTTCCAAGAAATACTCCATGAATTATTCCACCTCTCAACAAACTCAACCTCTGCACAAATACAAATAAAAAGAATTCCCCCCATCTTCTCTTCACTCTCTCTATTTATCAAATTATCATACACATCCCAAGTATCCTCAACCACCCTCATTTATGGGCCATCAACCAACCCTTCTAGATTTTAGGAAAAATATCTAAAATATAAATAATGAATTAAGTAACAATAAATATAAAAATAAAAAATGTTTTTCTTTTCATTCTATCTTATAAATGAATATGACATTTTTCCCCAAAAATTATTAAACCCCACGATACCTATTTAATTCATCATATCAACAATTAATGAAGTCAAGAAGGGTATTTAAAGATACTAGATATTTATATGTAGTCCATATACTCCCTACAATCAATAACCATTCATTCAATAATCAATGCATAAGTTAATCACTCTAGTGTACATGTACAATGTAGGTATACACAGCTAGTGTATGCATGCATGCACATATACTAGTTAGAAACAATCATGCTTCTAATGCATAGTTCTTGTATGTTCTAATTCTCATCCAAGTATGCAATAGAACAAAGTTAAATCTCAACATATAACAATCACACTAGTTTATAATAACTTAATACAAATGACAAAACATAATCATATCCTCACATATGAGTAAAGAGAGACTTTTAGAACAAAAAAGTAATTATGTTGTTAAATAACTGACTCACAACATATTTCTAATTTACTTCAAAACATCCTTCCTCCCAAACTTAATTCTATATTCGACATCCTATCCTTTCCTTTGTTGGAATATGTTGGATCATCACCTATATTGAACTAACCTCAGATATAACTCGCAAGTGTAAGTGAGAGTGTTGCCTATATCAACGAAGACTCCCTAGTAGGAAATTAGCAGTCGTCATCACACAGCTTGGAGAGAGTGTCTCCACACAACCCTCCCACAACTCCATGCTTCGGAGGACATGCGGTTGGAAATTCCTCCACCCCTCCTGATATAAATAGGTTCTACACCCTATATTGAGCCATACTGCGAAATTATTGTTCTTATAGTCATGTCATTGAACAACCACTCCTCATAAGCTATGAATCATGTAAAAACCACACTTATCCAAATATCATATTAGTTTCTTGAAATCATATGGGAGATTTATAGTACACATTATTTTCATAATGTCTATGGCATCCAATTTACCTTATTACTACAATCATTTAGATATTACATAGCTCATTGACATCTAGGTTAATTCACAAAAAATTATATCCATGTAGATATAAAATAAATTTGATATATCAATATGTTATTTATCTATGTTGAAATAAGAAACATATGCTTATTTATACTATGACTCACATCTACTATACATTCACAACATATTTTTGAGTTGGTAATATGTACCAGATTTCCACCTTTTACTTTGCATGTTTAATAAACTCACATATATATCATCATTATGAACATATAACCCTAAAATAATATCCTACAAAATATGATCTTGTCAATATTGTTGTTATGGAATCTATCCTATGGCCAGGGTTTGAGGCCACCAACGTACTAAGGGTTTACTCACACGAAAACATGGTCACAAGCATAAATTAAAGAAGAAGAGATGAATAATTTGCACCTTATTCTAAAGGTCGATCCTAGTTTGGTATTTTTTATCCAATGCCCTTCATTTCACAATCTCCAACACCTGAGAAAAAGAACATAACCTTCCTTAAAGCACCTCCATTTGCTATAACATATGATAAATGAACATATATAATGATTGTAATTCAAGCTAAAGAACAACATAGATCAAATTATACTCAAGAAACTATTGAAGGATGCATTAGACATTGATGGAAGGAAAAATGTTCTTTATTGATAGAGTTTCTAGAAACATTACATATCCTCTAGTTGATCAAGCTTCTCTGAAAACCTAGATCTAATCCTCTTTCTCCTCTCCTCAATGGAAATTCTCCAGCATCATTTTTTCTCCAAAGTTGGTCCCCTTCTCTTTTTATAGTTGTTTGGTAGGAAGTATTTCGATGCTAGGATAGTTAGGGAAGTTAGGGAGGTTTCCAAGCTGACTCCAATTGTCCCTTCATTAGTTATCTTTTTACTTTTAACAAATCTTAATGAAATAAACATGTTGTAGTAAGGAAACTCGTGAATGATATGCAGGTTTCCTTGAGGAAACTCGTGTATTCAACTTTTAGGTAAACTCGCGTATGGTACGTGAGTTGTTATAAGTCAACTTTCGTATTCAAAGTGAATTTATATGCAAATACATATGATACTAGAGTTAATGGTATATATCAAGGGTCCAATCCCCCTATAAAGTTAGGGCTACTTCTATCCATATTGTATTTTTTATGATGATACATTTGGTGTCATTACTCAGACACAGAAGTTCCATTTTGAGGTATAACAAATTCCCCCTAATGTGTGAGGTTAGAGAGTAAGGATGGCCGAAATACATTGCAATATTTTAGCTCATAGGACTCAAAATCTAAGCTGCAGAGAAGTACCTGAAACAACAAAATAGAGGTCATTGTTGACAAAAATCATCACTGAGGATGTTATGTTTAATAATGTGGAACACTATCTCCTTTACAAGATACATAGACATCATATAATACGGGATACAAGTCCACTTATGTTTACAAGGTGGATGATAGCCACATGAGTACAATAGTAAATATTCAATAGCTGGAGTGGTTTCACAAATCATTACATGATCTTGCGCAACTTAGGTTTCATAAGCTATAAACCTGAAGGTATTCATCCAAATACAAAATACTAAGTATGAATCCTACCATGTAAATATAGTAGTTGAATGTAAACATGGAGGATGTCGTCATAATGTTGGTAAAAGAGTTGTTCCAATAACCAATGCAAAGGACACCACCAAGATGAAAAGTGGATCCTGAGGTACTATCAAAAATCAAAGTATTCATCATTAGCAGGGGCTGATAGGAATCCATGTGTGAGGGAAAGGAACCAATTCCTTCAACATGTCACATGAGTAAACTAGTATACTAGATAGGGGAAGGTAAGCATAGATCAAACTCATAGATGAACATGACAGGGATTGAGGTAAAAATACAGAGGTTGGGGATCCCTGAACAGTGACCACAACACATAAATGACTCAAGGAATATTTGAAACTTCAGGATAAACAACTAGAATCAATTGCAATGTAGGAAACATTGAGAGATTCCCCATGTAAATAAGTAAACAATTAAGGAGTAGTAACTCATAGTGCTAGCTGAAAATGGGAAGTTTGAAATTGAAACATGAGTATCAGGAGTCTCAAACTAATATTTTTTTCAAGGGACTTGTTGCCAACAAACTTACAGTAAAGAGAGTATTTCCTTCCTTCCTTTCTTATTAAGTTTTAACGAGTCCAAGAAAGTAAACTTGAGGCCTTCTTCATTTCTGAGAAAACTTGAAGAAGATATAGAATATTGCTTGATAAATCACAAATTCGTGGATTTTACGAACCTGAATTAGTGTATGCTCTCTGGTTTTTTCATAATTTGAGAGTATGAAAACTCCAAAGAAGACTCTAGGGGGGTTATTTTTCGTAAAGTTAGTCTCTCGAGTCTGAAAAATGTAAAACAATCCAAAGGAGAACTCTCTCAGCTTCCGAAGAACTAAGGTATAACTTTTTCGCATTTAGTTGGAAAGGTCCGAAAAATGGGTAAACTATTACCGAACCGACACTCCTTCAAAAAAAAGCATATAGCTTATGTTTAATGAGTGTGAAGGAAAGTAAGATCTCTCAGGATGTTCCATTCATTTACGAGTATGGGGAAGCCAACAACAAACTCATTGCTTTCTATTGAGTTTTAATGAGCATGACAATGACATAAATAATGATCAAAATCTTTTTCATAGTTTGATCTAAAGCACGAAAAAAAAAGTAAGCTTAAAAAAGGGTTTATTTTTCATAAATTTAGTCCCGAAAAAGAAATAATTCTATACCTGGATATACTCTTCTAGTCACAATTAACTAGAGTATTCATTTTTCATAAGTAATCCACATGGTCCAGAAAGGGGTCAAACCTATACTGATATGGATGATCTTTCATTTACTTTAGCGAGTATGAAAGGACAAGTAACTTGGAAATATAGTCATATTTAAGGAGTCATACTAGGGATTGAAGATAAGTCCATATGATGGGAGCCTTATAACAACGGATAGTCAGCAAAAGATAAAGTATGAGGCACATTTTTTGCATATAAGACATCTATGAAGGCTTCCATGGCTTAAAAACTTGCAGTATGGGTACCGAAATGGAAAGAAAAATCCTAACTAGGGTAGCCCATGTTAGGTCGGTTATAATCCATGGAAGAACAACAAAGTTTGAAGGATAAGACAGGGCTATATATTGTAGTCCATGGATAAAAAGTGAATCCTATGGTTCAGAAAAGGATTAGGTATAAATGCAAGATGTGATGGGACCAGATCCTACCTTATATGATTAGTAACATGCTCAAATTTTGTCCATAACCTTAAAGAATAGGAAAAAATAAATGGTTTATTAGTCAAAATATTCCCAAATGACAAAAAACTATAGAAAAGTGGGTAAGAAATTTGAATTTTTTACCATAAATAGTGAATTTGGTTAAAAAAGAATTCATTTTTACTTTTACCTTGAATAGTGCAAGTTTTACCTTTGAACTTCAAACAATTTGTATGGTGAATCTAGTGGACCAAATCAACTTCTGAGAGTTGCAGGCGAATCATCTCTCTCCCATCTTTCATTTCATACCATTTTTTGAAGTTTTTCTGCCATTTTTAGGTGTTTTAATGAGTTTGAAATGGAACCACGCAGAATACGCGAGTATCCCGTTGCAAACTCACATATTCAAGAAAAATATGCGGGTATGAAATAGTATACCCACGTATGATATGCTTTGTCCTAACTACACAACCACGTATTGTGTGAGTTGTATGTTTTCGGTGAAAATAACAAAAAAAGCTTATGTTGGCAGAAAAGATGGTGCTTGAATGGTGAGAGAGGGAGCACGAGGATCTTGATAGGGAAGCATTACAGGATCCACTTACATTAATTTCCGTTCATCGATGTGGTTTGTTAAATTTTTTTTGCACGACGAACATGCGCACGCAAGTGAGATTGCTAGAGTCCCTAGTACGACTTTGGGATCTTGACCAAGGCTTGTTTGACTTACAAGGCGAAACATTAGACATAACTGTAGAAGACATTTAATTTATCACATCTATATCACATAGGGGTATGCCAATGAATTTGAGTGGCTCTGGTAGTGGGGGAGACCCACTTAGTGTTTAGGACTATGTGAATATGTATTGCTTGCTCGAATCAAAGAAATATGGTACACAAGTTCCTATTGGCCAGATATATAGTTTCCCACTCAAGGTTATTATGATCACCATCACATGGGTGGCAAGTGTATCATCATTGCACCTAGCCACTCATAATCATATGCACCTTGGAGTGGAATTTTTGAGGAATGTAGCATTCGACTCGTGTTTCGAGTTAGTTATCAATATGAAGAAGCAACTATTAGGTTTCAAGCTAGGTAAGAAAAAGAACTTTGGATACCCCAACATCCTAGTGTATTTCTTCTTCTTCGAGAGTACCTACATTGATCCCCAGGGTAGTACTCCCCCATCCACATCTACTCGACCCTAGTATCACAACATGGGGATATGTCTTTGTTTTCCAGGGTGGAGGTGAGATCCAAGGAGCTTATGATGATGATTTCTACGCATGGTGGAGCAGACAAGTACCTGCCTTCGATTAGCTTCTTTCCATTGGAATAGAATTGTGTGGTGACCCTGAGCTTGTGTTTCCTCTTGGAGAGGCATGGGAGAGATGGGTAAGTCTCTTATTTTTCAAATATTTTTTTTTGAATTTTTTTGTAAATAAGTGTATATACATATGTAAATTGTATGAGGTTATGTCAAGTTTGTGTGATTCATATGTTGGACCTGTTCAGTCAGATTTCCACCCTAGGAAATATGTATGACCAATTTAGGGAGGTGGTGTCGATGCCATGCTCCAAGTTGTAGAGGGGAAGCTAGCTCACCTTACTCATGATATTCCCACTTTGAGGATGGAGAGGATTCCCATTGATATGTAAAATCATGTAGTGGGTGTGTCTCCTTCATGGTTACACCTTCTTAGGAAGGTTTCCAGGACAGTCTTGTCGAGAGGTGGTTGTATAGGAAACTGCATAGTATCCATAGTTTTCTAGCATCTAGGGGGAGTGTGAACCCGTTTTTTGTATATTGATGTACTTATGACTAGATCTTTTTGGATCAAGGCTCGGGTTTTATGGACCTATTTTACACACACACACATATGTGATGACTTATTTACATGCATTTCTATGTGTACATATAATTTTTTTTATATTGTATGTGACAAATGCCAATCTAAGACATAATTTGCCTATGCATCAATTATTGTGTTTTGACTTCTTGGAATATGCTTTTATATAATATGATTAAAATTTATTTAAAGTAATCTAACTCATAAGAAACGACACAGTAGAGTAGGATTTCTCACCATATAATCTCCATAAAGCTGAGATACTACTAACTAGGATTCAAGTCTAACCTCTAGACACGTAATATCATGTAATGCAACATCCCTTAGCAGATCGATGACCATGTTGTATTCAACCATATTATTAGTTGCAGGACCTAGATAAGCACCTCCCGAGGTAACTACTTGTCTTGTAGGTGCATATATTACCCATGAGAATGAAGCTAGGTTGCAAGTTGGATGACTTGCACCATTAGCAAATCCTATGAACCTCTCCATCGACATCTGAAACAACACCAGATTTACATAAGAAACACTAACAGACAATAAGTAATTACAAATTTATATAGATATGTACAAGAAAAAGCACATAACCTAAGCGTAATAATTTTTCAAGTAGAACCCATTTTGAGGACCAGGAATCTTATTATCATCGTAGTCTACTAATTCATAAGCACCCTTGTTCAATATTTTGGACACAATATACAAAACTAACCACATGAACTTGAATTTTCTTTCTCCCAAGGGTTCCTTATCCTGGTCATAAACCAAGACAAGTTCTCATTCAGATAAAACCCTAGGTTTAACAACTTTGTTGTACTATTTTTTGACAAGTTCCTTATGTGCCTCATTCTATGTAAGTGCATCTTTGTGTTGTTCATATAGGTGTTCTATAGGAAACAAACATTCGTCTATGTCAGAAGTGTCAGGTAGCACATGTATTGCAATTTTTAACGACAATATTTCGCATTATATAGGGGTAACGACTTCCATCCCATGAACGAGTTGGAAAGAGGAGAGCCCTATGGTAGTGTTGACTGTCGTCTAATATGCCCAAAGTGTGGGATACAACATGATGTTCCAATTTTATCTACTTGCATTAATGGTCCACTTTAGAATGGTTTTCAACATTTTATCAATGGCTTCTACTTGTCCATTCGCCTGTGGGTAAAAGGAAGACAAGTGGTCTTGTTTAAACCCTAGAAAAGTAGTCAATTCAGTGATCATGTTGTTTTGGAATTGACTGCCATGGTCTATGACAATCTTCTTTGGGATACCAAATCTAGCAATGATTTGATTGAATAAAAAATATGTTGCTGTCTCACCATCGACTTTGAAGGTAGGAATTTCCTCTACCCACTTGGTAAAGTAGTCTACAACGACAATGATGTATTTATGCCCCCATCAGATATTGGGTTGTGAGTCATGAAATCTACCCCCCACTTGGTGAAGTGTCCTACCGTGATGATCAGATGTAGCGGAGTAGGATGTGATTGCATCTTCCTAGTGTAAAGATGACGAGGATGGAAACGTTTCACAACTTCCATGCAATCTTTAAAGATTATGGGTCAGAAATAACTGACAAGTAAGATTTTATGGGTCGTTTCTAACCCAGATAAATGACCCCCACATGCAACGTTATGATAACCATTTAGGACAAATTATGCTTCCTTATGAGTGAGGAAACGACGTAGAATAAAATCTATCCCTCTTCTATATAATGTATCCACAATAATGGGGTATTTTTTTCATTCAGTCATAACTTTTGGCACTCTTCTCGTGAGAAGGTTATCAGAAACTTCAAAGTCTGGAGATATATCAAAATACCTCTATACCAAGGATCATCGGTTGAAATTAATAAGATGTGTTCATCATGAAGTAATTCATCTTCTATCATTTTACACTTGTCTCTTGGGAACTCATAGATAATTTCCAGGAATACTAAGGACTTTTTCAATTTAGTAGACTAAAAATCTAGGTCAAACTCTTAGAGTATGACAATCCATTTATTAAATTTTCCTCTGATGATCCATCGAGATAGAACATATTGAAATGGATTTACATCTGCGATCATAGTAGTTGTCCTGATTAATATGTAATGATGCAACCTTTGAATGGCATACACTGTCGCCAAGGCCAACTTATCAATGTGTGAATACCTTAGTTCAAATCCAACCAAAGCTCAACTGAGATAATATATGACATGCTCCTAGAACTTATCATCTTCCTGAACCAGTACTATACCAACAGTGGAGTCTGATGCGACCAGATACAATAAATTCGTTTGTGTAATCTGGTGGACATACCCACGGAGCTAATAATAATGATGTTGGAGACATTTACCACCATACACACTCATTTTGGTCAATATGTCCTAGTTAAACCACTATCCTAAGTTTTATTGACTTAATTGACATCATAGGAGCACTATATGACATCAGCATGAGCACACCCACGCCTACCTTCAGTCAAGGAGGCCAACTAAGCCTTCTCCTTCATTTGGGAAGGCTAACTGGAGCACTCCGAGGGTGATCTAAGTGTCATTAATGCACTTAATAGATAAATGATGGTTAAAATTATTTAAACAAAGCAGTGAAGGCACCTCCTTTCATTAAATTGATTATTTAATTAATATTTAATGAACTGGAGTCAACAGGGGTGCCTCCAACCACTTTTGATGGTCAGTTAGACTTCAGTTAACCTCATGGGGGTTCATTGGAGTTATTGATGCGCTACCACTTGTTGGTTGGATTGCAGTGACATGTGTCTGAGCTACTTTTAGTTAGAATCAGTCATTTATTTCCCTTCGACTTCAGTTAGGACTCAGTTGAGTCAATTAGGGTTTTGATCAGTGGTTAACTAGTGTGTTCACTGTGGCTTACATTCAATTAAGCTAGACTCACTCATTCAATTCGAATGACCTCATTGGGAATTCAAATTGTCTTGGAATTCATGCATCTGGCATGATCATTGTATTGTATCATCATTCTTTCATTTGATTATACAGAGTTGCTACTTTCATTGCAGTACCATTTTGCCAATTTTATTCATATTTGTCTATATTCTTTGTGAGACTGTGTTTTTGGTTCCTAGACCACTGTGACAAATTAATAAATGCTTTCTTTAATGCCTCAAATGACTACATGGATTCTTCATCCCATATAAATGGAGTGTCTTGCTTGAGAAAGTGCATAAAACCATTTGTTATCTTGGCATAAGTCACTATGAAATGTCTAAGAAAGTTAGACTTACCTTGTAGACTTTGAAGTTTTCAAATAGTTTGAGGAGGCAAATTAATGATCACCTCTAATTTTAAAGGATCGACCCTATTCCCTTATTGGAAACAATGAAACCCGATAGTCATCCTGACTCGACACAAAAGACACACTTATGGGGATTTAAGCGAATCTTATAGTGTTGACACCTTTTAATTACGAAATGAAGATGATCTAGGTGATATTTTATTTTCCTGGAATACGTCAGAAGGTCATCTAAGTAAGGTTTGACAATGTGCTTTATGTTGTGAAAAGAGAAATTCACAACCCGCTGGAAGGTATCCTCTACATTCTTTAAGCCAAACATCATCTTTTATACAAAAAAGCATCCCAGGGGCATATGAAAGAAGTCTTATGTTGGCCCTTGGGTTTAATTTGGATTTGTGAGAATTGCTTCACAATGATATCTAGGAGCTAGAGCAATATTCACAATCAAAGTATTTGACAAAATATGCAAGAGAACAACAAAAGAGACTGAAATAACACATGTGAATGGTGCTAATAATTGATCATATTATTATAGTGCATCTTGTAGATTTTTATAGTGCATATTTATAATACATTGGTGAAAATTAGTTAGCCCTTGGAGGCCATGTGAATGCATACAAGTGTCAGGATAGGATTTGATCCCTAAACCCCCCTAGGTTAACAAATAGGCTACCAAACCTAACCAAAATGTCATGAATCGAGTGTGAACATGTTAGTAGAATGCATGGGTCATAAATGGGGGAAGGCTAAGAATGGGAGAGCACATCGGTGAGTGGGAGAGTCACTGGGAGAAAATAAATTTCCAAGAAGACCACAAAACAACCACATTCACACACTAGCACCCCTAGTCAAAGATGGAACTGGTTTTCAATTAATGCAAGATCTTGGATGACATAATGATCAAAGTGGAGCACCTCAACTATCAATTAATGAGCCAAAAATCACTTATTGGACTTATTGACCAGTATCAGACTAAGTTAGATCATACAACATAAGAACAAGGCAAATGAAAATGTCTTCTAGGTAGATGAACATGGTACTAAGGTAGATTAATTCTCTAACACCCCCCTTAAGCCTAAATTAGTATAGATTATACAAAATGATTTATTAAGACCTTGGCAACTAAGGCACAAGACACCTTTTACAATAGAATTTTATTAGTCCATGTAACCGAGGTAAGGAGGAAAACCTCATGGGAAAAAACCTCCTGTAAAAAATGGACATGACAGAGATGAAAATATGTCTTCAACGGGTACTCTTATTCACTTGCATGAGATGAAAGAACAACTCCTTGGATATGGACTTGGTCAAGATGTTGTGGATGATAAGATCATGCATCAATGCATCAACGTGTTGTAGACAAAGATCATGTGGAGAGGTCGTTTGATGGTCATAATTTGATGATGGATGGGAATCATAAGAATGTATTTTTATGCAAGCATACTATGATCTAAAAGAATAATCAACCATGGAAAATATATCTCTACAAACTCTTTCCCAAATAACATCAAAAGATTCAACAAAATCTAACTCATGTGTAGCTGCCATATCATGAATAAAACCACGAATCTTCTTCCCAATTTGATGAAGCACCTTCATAACTTTGTAAAAAAGCTCATGAGGCTCTGAAATATCAGAATATATGTCATATACATCAGAAAACATCATAGGTATTGTGTCTCCATGAGAGAATGGATCCATAGAGAGAGAAGAGTGAGAAACTAAATCACATTTGCAATTGAGAGAACGTGGAGGGTCTAAAGACTTGAGATTTGAATCATGGGTGGTAAAATCAAGTCCATACATATGCAATAGTATTCCCATGAAGGCCAATGATATTTCTATACAACCAATTAAATACATACAAGACATAAAATCAACATATACAAGTGACATAGCATTGGAAACTATACAATTTTGAGATTTTCCAACTAGTAAACTTGAGGTTTGTTGGGTATTTTGGTCATAAAATGGTTTGGTAAATGAATATATGACTGTAATAGGCTGTATATAAGCCTGAATATCACCTTAAAAATCAGAATGGGAAATATATGATTGGATTGGGAAAGATCTTTCAGAAGATACATCAGAAACTAGCAAAAATTGACTAGTTTTGGGAGGAAGCTTTGGTGAACTCATTGGGGTTTCTTCCAAGGAAGGGATTGAGGCTTTATATTATGATATATCACAATGTAAATCAGAAACAGAGATATAAGAAATGATTTTTACCCATGCACTCAATGCATGCTTAGGCTTACCACTTCCTTGCTTGCGTTCCCATCCTCTTGCAAATTCTGGAAGATCAATATGGTTCTCCTCAAGGAGTTTGGTCATGATGTCCATATTCTTTCTGAAGCAATATATTTCAATATGTGAACCTTTTCAAAAACCACATGTGGATCTCTCTCTCTTGTTTCTCCTCCCGTATCTCAAACTCCCATCAGTATAATCTCAAACTCCCATCAGTAGAACTGGAGCTTTCTCAACTTGATTGCTTCTTCTATTTCTCTCTTTTCCTCAAATATTTCTTCTTTCCTTTGGCTTGATTTGATACACTAGTAGCAGACTTATTCTTTGGTGGATGCTGGTAACAGAATCTGCCCCACCAAAATTTCTAGATTCTGGTAGTGCTAAAGTAAAAAGATACCCCTATTTCTGTTGTTGGAATAGCTCAATCCATGAGTTTTGGTGTCAACCTGGTCAATTTCTTATCACCTTAAATTTCCATTCGAGTCATTTCGTAATAGGTACCTTTGGCCTTGTTTTATATGTTTGCCCAAAGAGTTATCAAGTCTTGTAAATCTTGTTTTCTTAAACCCTTATCTTATGTCCTATTTTATTGCTAATTTGAAAATCTAGATTTTTAATTAAAAAAATTAGTATTTTAATAAAGTGACCCTTAACCTTTTATTTAAATAAAAATGGAAGAGTAAAAAGAAAATGGTTTTTTACCCATTCTCCTTTCAAATATGTTATGTGTTAGTTCTTTTTAAGAGGATAAAGTGGGTTATTATAAAAATGGGTCTCTTGTCTTCTTCCCAAGATGAATTCCATCTTCATTTTATAACCTTAGCCCACCATCATATCAACCATTGAAGTCAAATGCACTAAGCGTCATACTTCTCCAACAAGTCAATTGTTTATTTTGACAAAGCATACCCAAGCACTCTTCGAATGTCATCTTATGGTCACAAATCCTTTTGATTATGGCGAACCGTTTTGCAAAGTTGGAACTTCAGGGCTTGTTTTTCATGTGAAGGTCATTAGAGATAATTAATTTTGAAGCATTCGAAGGTAAATGCCAAGGAAGTAGTGTGGATGGGTCAAGTGGCAGTTGAAAAGGAAAGCACCAAGAAATACTGTCGAAGGGTAAAATAATGAAGGTAGCAGAGGTGGGATATCAATACTTATAAGCCACGGTCATCATTTAATGCTACCAGGACATCCAGAAGACTTGAAGCATTTTTCATACACATGGAGCGAAGAAAAGGGTCCTCGCCATAAGATTGGACAGTAGTGGTATTACACATGGAGGTAGAGGAAACCTATTAGCATAATGAACTCAGAGTATCAAATTCAGATCAACATCTAAAATGAATCTCAACTTTTCAAGGAATGAATACAGCAGACGCACAGGAAGCAAGACACCTGATAACAAGCAATTTTGGTTTGAGTTCATCTTCACGTTTCCAGGAAATATCTTTGCATCTGAAAGCACATGTGACAGAGTATTTGTCAAAAACAAAATCCAAGAAATGAGCTAATTTATAAGCATTCAATTAGTATATTGACCTATATTTAGAAAGACAGTACAAACAGTTCCTGATATGAAGGCATAATTGTATCAGTTAGAGGATCGATTCCAGATTTCTAGGCAGTTTAACTTACACTGAAAAAACATATGGCAGCATAAGATCATTACTCAATAGATTTATTCCACAGTCGAAGGAATTTGAACTTCATCATCCCAAAATTTGTGGCAACAGTAAATCATTGATAAAAGGATCATCTCCAATACTTCAAAACATGAATACAACAAATGTACATGTGTCAGGGCACTAATAGGAGAAGGTGAGCAATTAAGGAATAAGCTCCATATCACTATTTCAAAGACATTTTATTGCAGCAATTCCATATTCTTGTAAAGAATCATAGATTTCTTCTATTTTTAGAATTATTCCTAAAACTTGTTCTTGCTAGAAGATTGTATTTCTATAAATGTTGATATTGGCAATGGGAGACAAAGGGGAGTTGGTCCTGGCAGACTATGCAAACTTATGTTTACTTTTGTAAGAGCTTCTTTTTCTTTTTGAATGACTGTTAATACATTATATGGAGCTAAGCCTTTGATCTAAATTGTTTATGTATTCTTCAGTTCCGTTTGAACTCTTCATGCTATGAATGTTGTGTAGATGTTTTCTATGTTTCATTTTATGTATGAACGTGAATATTAAATACTTATTGTTATTTGGAAAGTGTTTTCAAACACCAGTATTCTCATATATGTGCTACAGATACCAACTGTCTGTTTATTGTTTGCAATCATATATATGTTAGAGCTTATCTCCTGTACCTTTCATACTTGTCATTCATTACTGCAAGATTTTTTGCTTTTTACATCTGTATTTATGAAGTTTTCAGACATAGTTTTCTGCCTTGTTATCCCTACCCTTTGATTTGCATTGTTATCCAAACAAAAACCTATAAAAATAGTCTTTTATTTGAGGTGCCTGAACACTACTAACCCCGTAGTCTAGGTAGCAGACTTTAGGGAAAACAGTGGATTTTATGGTACCCATTTGTACGATATTTTCCTTCTCCCAAGTCAAAGACTCCATGAATTCCACTAGCACAGGAATCCTCCAATTTCTAGTTGTAAGCTTGCTTGAGTGGAATGTCGAAACATACACAGATTGATCAGGACCTAGCTTAGAAAGGATGGACAAGATAAGTTGATCATATTTCTTCTCTATGCCGCACTGTTTTAGCTGAAGTACCGGCGATTTGAACTTGGTAAAGAAGTCTTGAATGGTCTCATAGTGAGCTAGACTCAGGGTGATTAGCTCATTCTCAAGCTAGTGGCCTCTCATCTCATCAGTATTCCCAAATAAAGACTCAATATTGATCCAAACGTCATTGGGTGTTCCAATAATTTCTACATGAAAGAGGATATCCCTCTAAATACTGATGTGGAGCTTTCCAAAAACTTCATCAAGTCAATTGAAGTAATTAGCTTTCTCTACTGCAGAGTTGGGTTCGACTTCATTCCACATGGTGACTCTATATTGGAATTTTGACCTCATATGGATCACCATTTAGGCCTTCCATTCAAAATAGTTGAATGGTGTAATAAATAGTAGATTCTGCTCCATCTTGCTTGCGTAACCTGTGACAAAAACGATGTAAAACCTACAATGCAAACACTCATATTTTATGGAAATATGCCCTAAACAACAAATCAAACCTCTCTATATTTGTTTGCAGCTCCAGCTAGCTCTGATACCATGTGATAATTGTTTCACAGTGAGATATAGGAGCTATAGCAATATTCACAATCAAAGTATTTGACAAATTATGCAAGAGAACAACAAAAGAGACTGAAATAACACATGTGAATGGTGCTAATAACTGATCATATTATTACAATACATCTTGTATATGTGTGTAGTACATATTTATAATAAATTGGGTAAAATTCATGATCCCTTCGAGGCCATGTGAATGCATACAAGTGCCAGGCTAGGATTTGACCCCTAAACCCCCCTACATTGACCAACAGGCTCCTAAACCTAACCAAAATGCCAAAAATCCATGTGTGAACATGTTAGGAGCATGTCTAGGTTATAAATGAGGGAAGCCTAAGCATGGGGGAGTGCATGGATGAGTGGGAGAGTCTCTAGGAGCAAATAAATGCCTAAGAAGACCACAAAACAACCACATTCACACACTAGCGCCCCTAGTCAAAGATGGAAGTGGTTTGCAATTATCACATGATCCTGGATGATAGAATGATCAAGGTGGAGCACCTCAGCTGTCAATTAATGAGCCAAAAACTACCTATTAGACCAATATTGATCAGTATAGCCTAAATTAGATCATACAACATAAGCATAAGGAAAATGGAAATGTCTCCCAAGTACATTACCATGGCACCAAGGTAGCTTAATTCTCTAACATGATTTTATTGTATCTCGATAAACCATCCATAAAAGAAAACACTTTTCTACCCCTGCACATGTCGATTATTTGATCTATGAATGGTGTCAGGTAGTTATCCTTAGGACATGCCTTGTTTAAGTCTCTGAAGTCAGTATAAACACATATAATTCCTTGTTTTTTTTCCATCGGGACTGGGTTAGATACCCATTATGTTAAAGAAATGGGGTTTATGAAACTAGCCTTCAATAGTTTTTCCAACCTTTATGGTTGTTGATTTCCACGGATTCACAGGACGTAGATTTTATCGAACATGTTTGACATTAGGGTATGTTATTATTTCATGTTCACAATAGATGGATTGATTCCTGGAATCTCCTCGTAAGATCAGGAAAACACATCACATAATTCCTTAAACAAGGTCGTATAAATGGAAATTTCTTCGGGTGAAGAATTTGCTCCGATATAGACATTTTCCACAATGTCGGTTTTAGTGGAGATGTTGATTGGTATGGTTGCAGAAATGTTTTCCAGGTCACCTTTGGTGAAAACTCCTTCCTTAGGAAAATGATTTATAGGTTGGTCAGCACCTTCACTCAGTCTCACATGGAACTCGGAGTTTTCAATTCTTCTCAACTCTGGTAGGAAATATGACTTGTGACAAAAATATTCACATATTTTATCAGGTCCTATCATGGTCTCCAAGATGGTTTCATCGGATGGTAAAACCATATCCAATCAATTATATGAATAATTCAAGTTCACCTCCCATGCTGGCAAGTAAGATTCTTCTGGCTCCTCTGAGACTGAAAAAGTGAAGAGGAAATCAGCAGTAGCATCAAATGCATATTGGTAGGCTATTTATGTTGTTGATAAGGGAACATTAGGATTGTCTTGTTAAGGGTAAACCCATGGATCTATTCTATCTATAATTGTACAAACATTCTTACCTACAATACTCTTACCTAGAAAGTTTATAGGAGCGGGAAAGTAAAAAGTGCTCATCAATGGCGTGTACATCCCAACCCCTAAGATTTCATTCGTTGGACGTGATTGATCAATAAATGAAACATTGGAATTCGATGTGTCTATATGAATCTTCTGGGTATAATATAATTGGTCAATAGTTATTATATTTTCTTCATGAGGGTATACTAGGAAACAATCGGAATGACATCAAATTATCAAAAGCACGCATCAGATAAATCAAACCTAGTCATTAAGTTCACATAATTCGTACTATCGATAGCTGCGAGAAGTGCATTGTGTTGTGAAGGACAAATTTGAAACACTTATAAGGTATACATAACGCAAGGTGTTTGTTCGAAGTCCTCCACAACCGAATAGTTGGGAGAAACCCTCACATTAGGGTTATGATATGTCTTCTTGAAGACACCTTTTGTGATCTTCGACATAGGTTCAATTGGTTTTTCAATTGAAAGTGGGGTTGGTACTTCCAGGTTGTTTATCTTTATGTGAAGACTCAGATTCATAGTTTTTGGCTATGATTTGTAATAAACTTTTGGATTGGACCATGTTAATGTATGAGTGATCAGCAAGGGGAGTGTTTTGTGTGCCCCTGTCAAAACCCCAATTTTTCATAAAATTTAAAATTTTTGAAATACATAAAATTAACATAAGTATAGTTAACTAATTATTTAATTAGTTAAAGGTTATCATCTTTTTATTAGCATTCTTCTATTATTTGTATAGATTGATAGAACATATCCTTTTCAATTTACTGACTGTTCCTTTTTCGACCGCAAGGTGGGGTTGCTATGAAAAGACTGGGCTTACTTAGCTTCCGTGCTAATGCAGAAGTTTTTCCTTCTCTTATAGATATCCAGGTAAGATGTCGGGTTGCTGCTAACAGTATTTATTTAGTAAAGTATGTTCATGCGAGTCAGATTTATCAGGATGAACAGGTATAGCTTCGACTAAAAAGAGCTTTTCTTTTTAAGATTCCACTGAAAGGGAAACTAAATTCAAAAAGAAATAATCATTTCTTTACTAGCAGCTTGCATGGTAGAGATTACAACATCTAAGATCTAAATCTATTAAAGTTACTGCAACTTGCCATATATAGATTTGTAACATGTTTTCGATTTACAACTGTAAAATTTCCAAGCATTACAAGGTTTATTACTTGATCCAAATTTTCCTTTATTACTTTAAGGATCTGTATTGTTATGGAAACACTACTTCTATTCCAATATTGATTTTGAGATAAGAACAAGACCAATTCTGAATTCAGTCCTAACTTATTATACTCCACCACTATTTAGGAATTTCATGGCTATATTAACAAACAAGAAAGTTAACTTATCTAAACTACTTGTCATAAACAGACTCTTATACTATCTTCTACCATCCTTGGATTTGAACTTATTGAAATCCATTTTTTAAAGCAAATGGTTCTAAGAGTAATGGTAGGTTTGTTAGTTTACAAAGGAGGTTCACATTCTTAAGAGTGACCACCATTGAGTTCAAAAGATAATTTCTTATGAATTAATACAATTCTACAATTCTTACCTTATTGCTCTCTTTACTTTATTTCTAAACTAGGGTAAAGGATAGTGCATAGAAAGAATAGATTTATAAACGAGTTATATCATGGTATTCGTTGTTACTCCTTACTCAATAAGTTCATTATCATACATTTCAAGTCTTCATACATAAAAGTATGAGACCATCGATGAATGAAATATATAAAGAAATAATCTTATGAACAAAGTACTAACTTCCATTCTTGATCGTAAGATGGTCAACGATCACCCATAAACCAAATCTAAACATAATCCTAATGATTATATGAGATTATTGATGATCAAAATCTTTAAGTTTTTATAACATTAACCAATGTTTATATGGTTGATTGTGCAATGCAGGTTATTTGACTATTATGTAAAGAACTCTATGGAAAATCCGCGTTATGATGAGGGTTGTGTAAAGAATTATTGGTAAACTATGTCGTGGAACTATAGAGTTCCCATCCACTACATGGTAAAAATTAAAAGTGAGACATGGCCTCTCCTCGGCCATGCATTGGCGTTTAAAACATTTCGACCCAACCCTAGTCGTCATTTCTCCTTTTCCTGCGGGCCTTCGGCCGCTCTACAACTCCTCCTGGTTCGATTTTGCTGTGTGTGTGTTGCCTGCTAGTAATCTCCATGCTGCTCCAGCTCTTCGTGATTTTATCTACTGCACAGTGTAGAAGCTTACGGTGGTAAATTGCCTGCTGTTAGAAACTGATAAATGTTGTCTTACTTAGGGTTTCTCCCTTAGCCTTTAGTGTCGGACCTATCATTGTGTAAGTGTACTCCCTCCACTTAATACTGTAGGTAGACCTCCATCGTGATAGACACCCTTAGCTCCAGCGAGCTCATTCTTCTCTGAGGCGAAAGAAGGATTATCATTCTTCCTGCTAGTGGTCATCTGTACTGTTCTTCAGTGGCCGTAAAGTCAATCTAGCTTTTAGGTAAGCACAGAGTTTTCTTTTGTTTCGAAACAATGTAATAGCTTAACAAAAGCATTCTTAAGGGTTTTAATATTATGCTATACCTTTACTGCAGGTTCGGTCTTCCACCTCATTGCAGGGACGATGCGTGACTTCGGCTGCTGGCTTTCCCCGGTAAACCTGGTTTTATCCATGGCGTTCCCTCCTTGCTGGTTCTTAGGGCAGTTATGGCTTAACTTTTAGGTTTGTAACCCTCGTGGTTACCTTGGTTCAGTTAGCGAACCTGAAAGCTATTTAAGCGAGTCTCACTCTGTTTTAGCAAGAGGTCTTGGCTAAAGCCGAGACCGTAGGTTTGGGTTCTTTATTTTTATTACATGATAATGTATGCATAACTATTTTAACTGTTGTACAGGCTGTAAGCCTTACCATGTAATTAAAGTTGGCAGCCATGAGGCCTTAAGGAGTTAAACTCCACTTCCAGTATATACTTTAAATTTTATCAGGGTTTATCCTGATTTGAGGCTATGCGCTTTTCCTGCTACTTTCCTTAAGTTAATAATATATTACTGTGCAGTTTTGAAACAGTTACTATGTTAACTTGGCTTAATAAGCCTATTGTCCTCGATACCTTTAACTTCTGTACATTGATAAAATATTTGGTTTACTTGTGTTATTTACTCGTGGTAAATGCTAGTAGAGTTCCTTTTATTGTAATTTAATAATGTACTGGTTGATATTATTTCTATAAATTGTTATAAGTGTTACATTGGCTAAGCTATATCATCTTTTAAGATTTTAGTGACATTCAGAAGCCAATGACTGTACAAACAGGTTACAGGTTTTTATACTGGATCTCTGCTAATGAGATGAAATAGATATTATTGTAATTTCTAAATAATATATAATTAATAGGATATTAATATCATTATTTATAATACCTTGGTTATTATTCCTGTAATACTTATTATAGTGGTTATTTATTCCACTTATAATATTTTAGAATTACTACTTGTTATGATTATAAAAATTAATAAAAGCTATTATCAGTTTATAAATAACCTGTGTTTTAAGTATTCTCCAAAATTATTGTTAATTAAAATTGTTGTTAAGGGTTCTTTACTGACTTTTTACCCTAACTTACTATTATTTAGAAACACTGTGATTTTTAAAGCATAGTTTATTCCTTTCCGATTATGTAAAGTTTTTATATTCTCATTATAATTTAATAATGTTTTCAAGTATTATTTAATCACTTTATAGTACACCAAGTATATATAATTTACTTATACATAGTCCTTATCTTTTTATACATATGGTATAGATAGTTTAAGTTTACAATTGTAATAATAAAGATATTACTCTAAGTATTATACTAGTAATACTCCTATATTAAATGTAATACGAGTCTATCATTATTAATACAATAAAGGTAAACTCTTTTATGAGAACCAATGTTTCCTTGATTATAATTTAATTTATAGCATTCTGTTATTTAATTAGTTTATCTGTTTAGTTATAATACTTGTGTATATACTAACAAATATTTTCCAGCTAAGAAATGAGGCAACAATTCTGTAATCTACTTGTGTTCAGTCGATAAGAAAGAAATTTTTGTAATTTATAACTACATTCTTGACCTCACTACACAGACTAAAACAACTAGGTTTTTACTAAAGAATCTAATCAATATTCAAATACTTCTATTGTCAGTAAAGCAATTAATGTCTTTCGAAGTTAAGTAAAGAAAAACAGTCTACCATTCTACTATTTCATCATACTATCTGTTTATAATTTTTTACCCCTGTGTTGGAGTACGGTCTGGTAAAACCTAGATGTGGAAAAACACAGACGGTCTTTATCTATCATCAAAAGATTCAATCACTGATAAACTAGATCATTTTTATTACTGAACCAGCTAAAATCTTCCATCATATAATATAATCATAACATTCATCCACTCACATTCATTCAAAACAAAAATAGTTAAGTGACAGAACCTGTTAAATCTGTGGACAACAATCAGCAATGGGAGGCCGTTCCTCCCTACCAACTCCTGGAGAGCGCTCAGACAACGACTCCTCAGGACCCTCGATCTTGCTCTGGTCTCCCTGGCTGGAACTAGGTGTAGCAGAGTCAGATACCAGTCCTCAAACTCAGTATTAACTTAGAACCTATCAGTAAGTTCTCCCAGCTAAAAGCTGTAATAAAACAAGTTACTGCAGCAATCCTCTCAGACAACTTCCTTACTGTTTTTCCCTCTTTCCTCAATGAATTTCCTGAATAACATTCACCTGAATGAATTCTCTCTGGAAAATATCTGAGTAGCCTCAACTCTCTTCATTGAGTACTTTTAAAAGATTGCCTAGGTCTTTTTTGGGTTAACTGTCATTTAATGAGCCACCTGCTCTGATCCCACTTTCTTGGGGAATCATGACCCCAAATGTAGGAAAGTTGCCACCTGCAACTTAGGAAGTGTTTGAGGATGCTGCCACTTGTCTAATGCCTTCCACCTAGTTCCATCCACCAGTTTGACCAGTAACCTCTTTTTAACAGCTCTCCCATGCTATTGTCTCCACAATTTATTTATTAATAATAAAAATATTCTGAATTACATTCCAATTCTGTTGACTCTGTTGAGTCATCAATCTCCTACTTAGCATTAAATTTAATATAATGTCTCAGGAATATAATTAAAACAATTTACATAATTTTACAAAATTGGGGTATGTGACATACACACCCCCTTAAAATGTAACATCGTCCTCGATGTTACTTATTCTTCATCCTCTGTAACCTCCTGGAACAGATTCAGGTATGCTTCCCGCATCTTACTTTCCAGTTCCCAGGTAGCTTCTTTAGGACTAAGGTGCTTCCATTGCACCTTCAGCTGTCCAATCGTGAGGTTCCGCAGAGTAATTTCCCTCCTCCCGAGGATACAGTCCGGCTCCACCAGAACTTCTCCTTCTGGTTCCACCTGTACAACATTCCAATCAATTACATGAGTAGCATCATGAACATACTTTTTCAGAACATAAATATGGAAAACATTATGCACTTTCAAATTAGGTGGTAACGCTAACTGATATGCAACTTGACCAATTCTGGATAGAATTTCAAACGGACCACAGTAACGTGGTGCTAATTTTGCACAACTCCCCAGTCTTAGGGATATTTTCTTTGGTCTTACCTTTATGAACACGTGCTCACCCACCTAGAACTCTTTAGGAGTTCTTTTCGAATCTGCTTGACTCTTTTGTCGATCCTGTGCCACCTTTAAGTTTTCCTGCACTTGTTTCACAATCTGTTCCATTTCCTTCAATAATTCAGGCCCTAACACCAATCTATCTACTGGACTATTCCAGGAGATAGGAGTGTTACATTTACGCCCATACAGAATTTCAAATGGGCTGAACTTAGCTGAGGATTGATAATTATTATTGTAAGCAAATTCTGCTAAATGCAAGTAATCCTCCCACTTACCTGGATGATCCTTAACATACATTCTTAACAGATATTCCAACACCTGATTCACTTTTTCTGTATGTCCGTATGTTTGAGGATGGAAAGAGGTGCTGAAATTCAGTGTCGTGTTTAAGCCTTTAAACAAAGATTTCTAGAAATTCCCTGTGAATTTAGGATCCCTGTCTGAAATAATAACCTTAGGTACTCCATGTAACCTAAAAATTTGCTTTAAAAATATATCTGCTATATTAGCAGCCTTGTAGGTAGTCTTGACGGGAATGAAGTGTGCTGTTTTACTTAACTTGTCCACCACCACCATAATGGAATTGTTCTGATTCTGATTTCTGGGTAATCCAGTAATGAAATCTAAGATGATTATCTCCCACTTCCAAATAAGAATAGGTAAGGGTTGCAATAAACCAGCTGGATGTTGGTGTTCTATTTTCACTTGTTGACAGTCCAAACATCTAGCTATATACTCAGCTACTTCAGATTTCATATTAGTCCAGAAATATTCTTTTCTTAACATGGTGACAGTCTTCTGGTAGCCTGGATGCCCTGAGTAAGGGGTTTTATGAACTTCATCCAGAATCAACAATTTAACCTTAGGCACATTAGGCACATACAGTCTATCCTTAAACAATAAAAATCCATCTTTATTTAGACTATAACCCTTTATTAAACTTTTTGTAGGTTCTTCTTTAGCTGTAACTTGTAATTTTTTATAAATTTCATCCAATTTTATCCCTTCATTCAGCTGTTCATTTAAATTAGAAGCATATGTACTGATTGCTGCTATAAAATTCAGCTTTGCATTTCTGCTCAAAGCATCAGCCACCTTATTTTCTTTTCCTTTTATGTGCTGAATTTCGAAATTGTATTCACTTAAGAAGGCTAACCATCTTGCTTGCCTTGCATTTAAGTTGGGATGATCTAAAAGGTATTTCAAACCTTTATGATCAGTCATTAAAATAAACTTTCTGCCTATTAAGTGGTGCAGCCACATCTTGAAGGCATGAATAACAGCAGCAAGCTCCAAATCATAAGTAGCATAATTCTTTTCATGGATTTTTAATTTCCTTGACTCATAGGCAATAACATGCCCATCTTGAGTCAGCACACCGCCTAATCCATCATTACAAGCATCGGTGCAAACCACGAAATCCTTATTGGGATCCGCTATTCTTAAAATAGGTGCAGTTGTTAACAGAGTTTTTAATTTCTTAAAACTTTCTTCACATTTTAAGTTCCAATTAAATTTCTTGCCTTTCTTTTGCAAGGAAGTGATTGGATTAGCTATTTTTGAAAAACCTTCAATGAATCTCCGGTAGTAACCGGTAATTCCCATGAAGGACCTAACATCTGTTACATCTTTTGGTACTGACCAATCTTCGATTGCCCGGATATTTTCAGGATCCACTGAAATCCCTTCCTTAGTCACTACATGACCTAAGTACTGGATTTCATCCTTAAACAAATCACACTTTCTGAACTTCGTAAAGAGCTGTTGTTCTCACAGCTCTTGTAAGACTATCCATAAGTGTTCCTTATGTTTCGCTTCATTTTTAGAATAAATTAAGATGTCATCGATGAATACAACAAAAAAATTATCTAAATATTTATGCATTATGTTATTCATTAGGCACATAAAGACGGTTGGGGCATTAGTAAGCCCAAATGGCATTACGACAAATTCGTAATGTCCATACCTTGTTTTGAAGGCTGTCTTGAAAATGTCCTCTTCTTTAATTATTACCTGATGATATCCTGATCTCAGGTCTATCTTTGAGAATACCGTAGATCCACGTAGCTGATTGAATAGATCATCTATGCGGGGCAATGGATATCTGTTTTTAATTGTCATCTTATTTAGTTGACGGTAATCTATGCAGAGTCGCATAGTTCCGTCTTTCTTTTTAACAAAGATTACTGGTGCTCCCCAAGGGGACACACTGGGTCGAATATACTTCTTATCTATTAATTCCTTCAACTGTGATTTTAATTCATTAAGCTCTAGAATATTCATACGATATGGAGCTTTCGAGCTAGGTACAGCACCTGGTACCAGCTCAATTGTGAAATCCAGTTCCCTCCGGGGAGGTAATCCTGGAATTTCCTCTGGAAAAACATCAATAAATTCATTTAATACAAGAATATCCTCTATTTTTATTTTATCTTTTTCAGATTTATTTGCCTCATCTGTAATAGTTACAGCATAGGATTTGCACCCTTTCATGACTGCTCTTTTGAGTTGTAAGGCAGAAATCTGCCTAATTACAGTTTTCCTAGGAACACCCTTAACTGTTACTGGTGGTTCATTATTATTTACACACGTAAATGTTTTATCAAAATAGTTTAAAACTACCCTGTGCTATTCTAACCAATCCATACCAATAAGTATGTCATACGAGCCAAGTGGCAGAACATTTAACTTAATCGTAGTTTTAAAATCATTCATAACTAAAGCACATTCCTTGACATAACAGGTTACTTTCCTTTTTGCCCCTGTGGCTAATTGAACTAACCATGAGTTATCAAACTTTTCAATAGTCAAATTACACTTTTCTACTATCTGAGGTGAAATGTAACTAAGACTAGCACCTGGATCTATTAAAATAGTTACAGGGGTTTGGTTAACCATACCTTCTACTTCCACCGTGGAAGTTTGATAATTAGCTTGGCGGTTCTCCAACGCTGCATTGATTTGGGGCATAGTCCTTGCAAAATCTCCAACAGTCATTTCATCTTGTATAGTATGAATATTACTGTTTGGCTTCTTTCGATTTGGGCAAACTGAAGCATAGTGCGGGCCATTGCACTCCCAGCACTTAACAGGCTCCTTCCGTTCGAAATTCTTAGTGAAATTTCCATGATTATTTGAAGCTTCCTTGCCCTTGAAGTTATTGGAATTATTGGAATTATTAGGAGCACCATTTCTGTTTCCCTGGAAGTTCTTACCATTAGAATGATTTCTGTTCTTATTATTCCTGAAATTTTTCTGTTGTACAAACTCTTTTTTCTTGAACTCAGGCTGATTACTGTTCTTTTTAGCCTTCCAGTTAGCTATTCCTTCTTTCTTTTTGTTCTGTTCAAAACAGAAATTAGCCTTCCGCATGGATTCTTCCAGATTTTTGGGGTTATCATATTCGATTCTGTCTTTTATATGATAGGGAAAGCAGCTGAGAAACCACTGTACTTTAGGTTTCTCATCAACTAAATACGACACATACCTTAATAGACTTAAGAATTTAATGTTTAAGTCCTTCATAGTCATGGATCCTAACTTTAACTCATAAAATTCTTTCGCCCTTTCTTCATAGTATTGTTTGGACAGAAATTTCTTTTTGAAGTACCTTTTAAAAGTACTCCAATTGACTTCTTTCTCTTTGATTCCCTTGACTCTTTTCAGATATTGCCACCATATATCTGCCTTTCCAGAAAGATTATAGATGGCCATTCTTACCTTTAGCTGATTTGAATAGTTGTATATCTGAAAATATTTTCTCATCCCAGATAACCAGGACTCTGCCTCTTCCCCATTTTCAGTCTCTCCGTTGAAAGTTGGGGGCTTTATTTTCTTCAACTCCCCGGAAATCTCTTCATATGGCTTGTACTTTTTCTTTCTGTTATACAATTCAGCCTCACTACTGTCACTAGTAGTGTAGTAGCTTTGTTGTTCCCTGATCCCTTCAAATGATGAGCTGCTTTCATTCTTAGCTAGTTTCATCTTTTTAGATCCTTTCTGATGACTAGCTTCCTCAGATTCGGATCTTTTACTCCTCCCTTCTGTCTGGAATTTTTCTATCAAGATTTGGTTTAACTCCTCCTAAGTTTTTAATATCCTTTCGTTATCCTTCTTGACTGATTCCATTTCAGTCTTTAAGTCCTTTATAGTCTGTATCAGCTCTGAAGAGTGAGCAGTTATCTCTTCTAACACAGGCTCTTTAGACATCTGTCTTGTCTCAGTGTTTGGAGACTCCTCCTTAGCATATTCTCCTAACTTCTCCATACCTGCCTATTAGATTCAGAAAAAGAAATTTTCTGTCTTTTTACATAAAACAAAAATATAGGTTAGTACATTATTTTTACTATTCTATGGAAACTAGTTGAGCCACATCATGGCCTAGTGTTTGAACTTGGCTCTGATACCACATGACAAAACCCCAATTTTTCATAAAATTTAAATTTTTTGAAATACATAAAATTAACATAAGTATAGTTAACTAATTATTTAATTAGTTAAAGGTTATCATCTTTTTATTAGCATTCTTCTGTTATTTGTATAGATTGATAGAACATATCCTTTTCAATTTACTGACTGTTCCTTTTTCGACCACAAGGTGGGGTTGCTATGAAAAGACTGGGCTTACTTAGCTTCCGTGCTAATGCAGAAGTTTTTCCTTCTCTTACAGATATCCAGGTAAGATGTCGGGTCGCTGCTAAAAGTATTTATTTAGTAAAGTATGTTCATGCGAGTCAGATTTATCAGGATGAACAGGTATAGCTTCGACTAAAAAGAGCTTTTCTTTTTAAGATTCTACTGAAAGGGAAACTGAATTCAAAAAGCAATAATCATTTCTTTACTAGCAGCTTGCATGGTAGAGATTACAACATCTAAGATCTAAATCTATTAAAGTTACTGCAACTTGCCATATATAGATTTGTAACATGTTTTCGATTTACAACTGTAAAATTTCCAAGCATTACAAGGTTTATTACTTGATCCAAATTTTCCTTTATTACTTTAAGGATCTGTATTGTTATGGAAACACTACTTCTATTCCAAGATTGATTTTGAGATAAGAACAAGACCAATTCTGAATTCAGTCCTAACTTATTATACTCCACCACTATTTAGGAATTTCATGGCTATATTAACAAACAAGAAAGTTAACTTATCTAAACTACTTGTCATAAACAAACTCTTATACTATCTTCTACCATCCTTGGATTTGAACTTATTGAAATCCATTTTTTAAAGCAAATGGTTCTAAGAGTAATGGTAGGTTTGTTAGTTTACAAAGGAGGTTCACATTATTAAGAGTGACCACCATTGAGTTCAAACGATAATTTCTTATGAATTAATACAATTCTACAATTCTTACCTTATTGCTCTCTTTACTTTATTTCTAAACTAGGGTAAAGGATAGTGCATAGAAAGAATAGATTTATAAATGAGTTATATCAATCAGCAATGGGAGGCCGTTCCTCCCTACCAACTCCTGGAGAGCGCTCAGACAGTGACTCCTCAGGACCCCTGAACTTGCTCTGGTCTCCCTGGCTGGAATTAGGTGCAGCAGAGTCAGATACCAGTCCTCGAACTCAATATTAACTTAGAACCTATCAGTAAGTTCTCCCAGCTAAAAGCTATAATAAAACAAGTTACTGTAGCAATCCTCTTAGACAACTTCCTTACTGTTTTTCCCTCTTTCCTCAATGAATTTCCTGAATAACATTCACCTGAATGAATTATCTTTGGAAAATATCTGAGCAGCCTCAACTCTCTTCATTAAGTACTTTTAAAAGATTGCCTAGGTCTTTTTTGGGTTAACTGTCATTTAATGAGCCACCTGCTCTGATCCCACTTTCTTGGGGAATCATGACCCCAAATGTAGGAAAGTTTCCACCTGCAACTTAGGAAGTGTTTGAGGATGCTGCCACTTGTCTAATGCCTTCCACCTAGTTCCATCCACCAGTTTGACCAGTAACCTCTTTTTAACAGCTCTCCCATGCTGTTGTCTCCACAATTTATTTATTAATAATAAAAATATTCTGAATTACATTCTAATTCTGTTGACTCTGCTGAGTCATCAATCTCCTATTTAGCATTAAATTTAATATAATGTCTCAGGAATATAATTAAAACAATTTACATAATTTTACAAAATTGGGTATGTGACAGCCCCCTACATTCTTTGGATCGCTCGAAGTTGCATTTTGTCACTGTGGGAAGGGGTCCTTGAGGACAACAGGTTGTTTCTTTACAGCTTATGAGCTTGTTCCACCATCCTAGCATTAGTAAGTCAAGTGGTATTCCTGACAAATATTGTAGGGAAACTTTACCTTTTTCTTCTCTTTCTTCGCCCCCTCAACATTGTTCATGGGTTTTTGTCTATTTTGATTTCCCTCCCCTTTCTTCCCTTTTTTTCCTTCCCAATGGAATGTTGAGTGCCCTTTTGGGTGGATTGCTTATTATAAACATATGAATTCTAAGGAAAGGGGGTGGAAGCCCTGGATGCTTCCATCGTGGACTGATTCACTGATAGTTCGTTTATTTCCTTTCCCAGTGATTCCACGGTGGGTGATTCAGGAGAACCCAAAATGTCATCGACATGTGGTCTAGGATTAGGTTTCACAAAGTCCGTATTAGACCTTAGAGCATTAGGTATAATATCATAGAGGATCCCAGACTGAGCATAGATCCGTTCAAGCTGTTGGGCCCTGAGAATGGATTCCCCCATTAGAGGAAATTTCAACTCAAAATGGGCCTTTTAACTTTAACTCAAAATCCATGTCATCATTTGTTAGCCAATGAAATTTCTTTAAATTTGAAATATCGTATAGGTCTTAAACACTTTTTTAATATAAATTTGGGGATAGGTATCATAAAAAAACTACTTTTTTTGTTTGTATTTTCGACATATCTCCTCGTGTTTTTACTCAAATTTCGATCAGGAGAGCTTGTTGGATGCGGAATTAAATTTTGCATCCAACAAGTACCCACTTGGCATACTTTTGATGGACCTCACTACCCCAAAAACAAGAAATACCTGAAAAAACATGATGATGATGTCATCCAACGAGCTCTTCCGATCGAAATTTGAGTAAAAACATGGGGGGATATGTTGAAAATACAAACAAAAAAGTAGTTTTTTTATTTTCTTCCTCCAAAATTAATAAATATTATTTTATTATTTTAACTATTATTTTATTAATTTTTTTTAGGAGGCCCATTTTGAGTTGAAATTTCCTCTAATGTCTGGTCGTCAGTCCTGAAGTTGAAACATCTTTAAAAATATATGGTAATAGGGATTTCAAAAACCATTCCAACAAAAGCTCAGGAGGAATATTGGCTTTAATCATCATCTTTCTTATTCTCCACTCTTAAATGTGATCACAAATGTGAGTTTCCTTATCCTTCTGAAAAATCGACAAAAGGTACGTACTGGAATCATACCGGAACATAAGTTGAAAGTGATTGAGAAAAATCATGGTTAGATCAAGGAAACTGTCATAAAAAATAGATGGAAGTTCAATGTACCATTTGGTTGGTACACTAGTCAAGGTCCTCTGAAAAACACTCAACCAAATCGAGTCATCGTTCAATGAATTTGGGGAGAACCATAGATGAAAAGTAGTAACATGGTCACCATGGTCCTCTCTAGTTTTCCCTTCAAATTTTGGAATATCTAAAGGTAGTTTGATGAGAACTAGTGGCAAAGTTGGATCATGGCACACATGGTCATTCATCAGTTTTGAAATATATGGCAAGTTTAATGTTGTCAGAAAATGGAGTCAAGTCCTGGTCGGAGTTTGGTATTGAGGAAGTTGGTGTGAGGAAGTTCCCACACCAATGCTCCCATAAGGTTGGATAGGGTTTCTCTCAGCCTCCAGCTGTGAAGTAATAAAAATGTTTTGGAAAGGATTCCACCCAAATGCCAAGGGATTACTAACTTGAGGTGTATTATGCTGAATTTGACTGGTTTCGACCAAGACGTGTGTCATAGACATGGGAGATATTGATATTCATCCAAATAGTGAAAAAAGCAGAGATTTCGACTTGTGCGGTCGAGACCTAACTTGTAGTTTGGAAGATGAAACCTGAGAAAGGACTCTTACTTCCAAAATATACAACTAAATAAGTAGGTGTGGGACCTACATAAGGAGAGGATGGAGAAATATGTCCTCCATACCAAGGATACCCTTGAACGAAAGAAGTATAACCACTAGGGTTACTTTGAATGTTTTGGAATAAAGGAGAGGATGTGAAAGGTATAGTGTGTACCCCAATGACCACCATATTATACGGACCATTAGCAGTGTTCTCGGCTATTGAAGGGCTAACCACTCTAGTACTCGAAGACACTAGATTTGATGAAGTAAAGTTTAGTGATACTAATAATGCAGTGGGTATGTTTAACAATGATACACTCACATGTAGAGGACACACTCCACCAACTGACATGGAAGAGGTGGGGGTATAGATATCCCCTGATCCTTCTCCTGTATTCAACATGACAAAACTTAATGGGACACCAAGACCAAGTTGACTGAAAGGTCTAACTTGCACAAGTACTAGACCTCCAAAATCAATGATAGGTGAGTTATAATTCCTTGCAAACTCTTCATCCTACAAGTCTTTGATCTCTACCAATGGATGATCAAATTAAATATACCTTAGTTCAGGTTTCCCTGGACCTTCACTAATATCAGTCGATTCGAATGAACCTCTTGTGTTAATTCTCTTCCTTCTAGGTGGTAGTGGAAGCTCCACAATTGTAAGTAGATGAAGGATTTGAAACCTTTGCGGTCTATGAGGATGTTTATCCTCGACAACTAAAGGATTTATTTAAACACACCTAAAGGCTGAAAAATATCACAAACAAACCAAAAAATCACACCACTAACAAAATTTTCTAAGTATCACAACTAGGGAGGTGAAGGTATACCTTCCAAAGGAATTCCTGGGATGATGAGCGCCCTTAACAAACCAGTGAAGAGTCAAAGAACAGTTACATGGGGTCTCGATACAAGTTTTATGGGTGAAAGAAGTTAAATCACCAACCACCCTCCCAAATTATTGCATAGGACTTCCTCCCACGTTTGTCCTAGGTACAGTGGAAATATCCTTCCACTGTCACCTGTGTAAGAAACCTAGGTCAAGAGACTAGGGATACCAAATCTATAAGAAATTTCTAGCGGAACAGTCGTCGGTCTGACTGATGTGCATGGGTAGGGTAACAAATCCTGAAATCAAAACAACACCGGCAATGAACAGGGCCAAGGATGGTATTGAATGAACCCCCAAATGCATAATGATCCTGGTGTATATTCCACTGAGTGTTGGAGGGGTATCTCCGTAACACAAGATTCACACGACCTCGTGCTTGACTCCTATGTTAGAGGAGATTTCCGGTTTACCTTCCTGTAAAAGTGGATTTCCTAAGTGACAGGCCACTATGTCTTAGTTTCAAATGGTTTTGGATAGTTATAGATAGCCCTAATCCAAAACCCAAGCATAATCTAGTTGGTGTCGTCCCTAAAAATAAAATGTTACTAATCAATTTTTAAATGATGAGATTTCTTTTTAAGGCTTGTTCTTTACTCAGGATAATGATCGCGCAACTTATGGTGTTTTTGACTTGACTATAGAGAAAAATGTATGATGTAAAGTGTTTCAAATTCACATTTCCATTTAAGTACTCTTTCCTTTTCAAAAGTAATGAATTTTTTTATTAAACTTTGGAAATTAAAATCTCTCTTTTTTTTTCTTTTCTTTTCAAAAACTTGAAAACAAATGCAAAATGTGTCTACTTAAAAATAGTATGCACCTAGTTGCTTTTTATTATTATTTTGTTTTTCAAAATGAAAATGAAATATGTGAAAAATACACAAATGCAAGTTATAAATATTAACAAATGTATAAGCAAGACTCGGCTTTCATACCTCATAAACACAAACTTTGAAGACCATGCAAAGCTTGATAAAACCATACTTGGACCAAACTACACAAGTTTTAAAAACCAAGTTGCTCCAAATCTTGGAAGAAGAAAGTTCAGGTTGACTACTCATGAAACCAGGGTATAAGTGGAAAACAACATCAACAGGAATTGAAAACTCACAAAACACCTACACTTCTACCAAGTATATGCCAAGAGGATAGATCTAAAGGGTCTTAAACAAGAATCCAACCTAACTCACTAAAAGAGGCTTACAACACAAAAAAATAAATAAATTATCAAGTGAAAGTCCCAATCAAACTCAGTAAAAGGTATGAGAAGAATCATATTATGCAAAAACATACTTTTAGAACAAAACCCTATCTTTTACACAACTATCTACAAGAAATATGCAACTGTTCATAAGACAAACTATGTACCATACGCGACTATGTTATTGAAAACCCATGTATTTTTTGAGAATAAGCGACTATAAGTATAGGATACCCAAGGATTCCTCAAGAAATTTTTAAAAGAAGAAAAAGTGGACCTAAAACATTGAGTAATAAACTTGGACCGACTGAATCTTTATGAATGCAAGTCACAGTCAGGACCAATAATTGACAAAACTGAAAATATAATTCAATCAAAGAGACCCCAAAATAATAGCTTCCCCAATGGAGTCACCAATTATGTTATTAGGGAATCTATCCTATGGATAGGGATTGCTACCAGCAATGTACTAAGGGTTTACTAACATGGAAACAAGGTCACAAGCATTAATTAAAGAAGAAGAGATGAAGGATGTGCGCCTTATTCTGAAGGTCGATCCTAATTTGGTCTCTTTTCTCCAATGCTCTTTAGTTCCCAATATCCAACACTTGCAACAAATAGGATAACCTTCCTCAAAGAACCACCAATTGTTATAACATATGATAAATGAACATATATGATGATTGTAATTCAAGATAAAGAATAGTCTAGATCAATATTCAAGAAACAATTGAAGCATGCATTACACATTAATGGAAGGAAAAACATTCTTTATTGATAGAGTTTATGTAAACATTACATATCGTCTACCTAATCAAGCTTCTCTGAAAACCTAGATATGAGTCCTCTTTCTCCTCTCCTTAGTGGAAATTCTCCAACATGACTTTTCCTCCAAATTTGGTCCCCTTCTCCTCTTTTTATAGTTGATTGGGAGGAAGGATTTCAAGGCTAGGATAGTTAGGGAAGTTAGGGAGGTTTCCAACCCGACCCCAACCGTCCCTTCATTAATTATGCTTTTATTTTTAACAAATATTAATGAAATACACAGGTTGTAGTAAAACTCACGAATGATACACGAGTATCCTTTAGGAAACTCATGAATGATACACGGGTTTCCTTTAGGAAACTAGTGTATTCAAATTTTAGGATTGATGCATGGGTTTCTTTAGGGAAACTCATGTATGGTACATGAGTTGTTATAAGGAAACTTGTGTATTCCAAGTGATTTTATATGCAAAGATAGATGATACTAAAGTGAATGGTATGTATCAAGGGTCCAATCCGCTTATAAACTTAGGGATACTTCTATCGATATTTTTTCATTTTATGTGATGACACATTTGGTGTCATTACTCGTATGGAGAAGTGCCATTTCGAGATATAAGAAATATTTCCATGTATCAAGTGTCTTATTAGTATGGATCCTATAAATATAAAGTAAGTAAATAAAGTATCATTACAAGTGATAATATAGTTCTCGTCATTAAATTTGAATGTAGGGAATTACATAAAATATTAAATAAAAAAATATAACAACTTAAAAACATATCAAAATAAATAATTGTAAGCATACCTAAATAAATAACTATAACGATATATTATCTATTACCTCTTTCGCTTTTTTGTGGTATCTTGGGGTCCACTCATACCTTATTCTCATTAGTGATCAACATTATATGGTCGATGTCCTATATCTTTAACATATTTAATGAGCTTACCAATGTACTCATTGAATTTGTTCAAAACCATAGAAAATTAAATCACCTATAAAATCCAATGATGATATATAAGGTCACTTGCAAAAATCTAGAGGTTGAAAAAGTGGAAGTGGGATGCAACAATGTGCTTATGTAGGGATGTGCAATAGGGCCTTTTTCAATAGGTTTAAATCCGTATGAACTACCATGTGGGATGCCAACTAGCCTTCCAAATCATATTTGAATGAATTCATATGTGCTTTTAAGAATGTGCATTCACTAAAAACATGCATGCATTCCTCTGTGTATTAATATAATAAAATGGTTGTGAATTAATTTAGGTTGTAAACCGCACAACACATTCTATTTGAAAGAGGTGTTATTTTAGGCACAAGTTTGTGCTTTTGAATTCCATGAGGATAGTTCCATTGCTCATAGTTACTTGCATTGGTTTGAGGTAGGTTTAGTCAAATTGTTATTTTTTTATGTAAAAAAATTCCTCAAATTATAAAAAAATAAAATTATTTTATCTTTCTTCAAACGCCTTACATAATTCACATTCTCATGGATCCTAAACCTTAAAGGAACTTGTCCCACCATCATAAAATGAAGAAGTAAATATCCCTAAATCCAAAGCACCCTATGAAAACACTAAAAATGATAATGACCTTGAGTCATTGGGAAACCTAATACAAGTTTTTATAAAACCCAAAGAGCCTTCATTCCTTTCATTAGATACAATCTTTGAGACCATTGCAAATTTCATTGGTAATGCTTGAGGCTGCTTATTTGATATTTATGACCATATATATATAGGATGCTTAAATATTATAGGGTGTGTTTGGATAGAAACTAAGTGAGTTGTCGACAAATTTCAAAACAAGATTTGATGACCTTGTTTATTTACCATAGAAATTCTTTACACCCTCATGTGAAAAATACATATATTTCCATGGACAGGTGCACATACCAATAATTTATAGACCATTGGATGGATATTTAATTTATGATTTTACAAAACTCCCTGTAATACAATGGAGGTGCCACTATATTTTCTTAGACAATTGTGAGACATTTTTTGTTTAGGTCGCCATCTAAACTATTTTGACATTGATGAATTATTGGGGGTAGGTAGTGGGTTCAAAAAATATAAACAATGCATGCATGACACATTGATAGTACCTTGCCATCTTATGTGGATACCTAACCCCCCATCCAATATCCTTCCATTTCAAATAACATTCATTGTGTCCAGATATCAATTTCCACCTTGACTAGTTGCTTACTATGACATAGCATGTTAATTGCTTTATTCTTCTAGGATGGATATTCATTGGGCCTTAAGTCCATGTATTACAATCTATCCAAGTGCGGTCACATGGAAAGTTGAGTCATTATGATCCTAGTTCATGTGATCATGATTGATGCTTGAGTTGTAGGGAGACTTGTTATAGGTCGATGAATGCCCCTATGTAGGGTAGTTTCATGGAGGAGGTTAGTATTGATAACACACACATGCTCAAATTACTAGTTTTATTCCTTTCCTTTTTTTCCAAGCAACATTACTCAATGAAATCCCCTTGGCACTTCCCTTCACTTTGATGATGGTACCTAGGTTAAAACCTATATTCTTTAGGGAACAAGGTGAGGTCAACCACATGCTAAAATCAATTACAACAATATACTCAACATGATATTAATATGTCACTTATAGGAATAAAACCTAGTTTGGGAGGATAACACTCCATCCCATAGACACTTGTGTTAGATCTAATTACAAATGATTATTCTTCTATATATTTTATTGTTCTATTTTTGTAAATATCTAATCATTTGTTGTGTACAGCTTCTATGATATAATAGTAGTCTTACATTGCCGCAAGATGCATCAATGGAAAAATATAGCAATGATGTAGTAGTTGCAATGACTTTCTCGATTGGAAATCATCACACACACGTATTTTGCAACTTTTTTAAATGATATTATTTATCTTTCTAGTAATATCTCTTATGAATGGAATATGCTTGTATTCTCGCAACCTATGTGTTACCTTATAAAAATATTAATACACAAATGCTTATTTAGGAATTTAATATTTTTAGTTAAGATTATTTAATTTAAATCCTTCCTTTCACAACATATGTTCTAGTTTGCAGGAAGTTTCACATCAGTGATTGTAGTGGTCATATTTTAAAAAAATGAATAGGTAACTCCACATTATAAATATATTATTTCTATTTATGTGGAATATATAGTATACTTTCAATACATTGTATATACCATCCATAAAATACCTAATATTCCATATAGTACACCCCAATGTTGTGGAGATGATTAACTTTTTTCTTCTCTTAAAGAGATCAAATGATAGGTGTAAGTGTATCTTAAATATTAGATGGCATTGTTTTTGGCACCCATGTAATCCAATAGAACACAACATTTTGAAGTCAAGCATGCCAACATATCTAAAAATTGGTTGCTCCGAGACTATTACATGTTTTCTAAAACAAATTATAGGGATGACAAGCAATACAAATATAAGAGGATGTCAAGCAATTAAATTTGTGTAGGTATCTCTTATCTTATATTCCATTGTAGCTATCATCTACATAATAAATTTAGTTAAATATCACAAGTAATTTGGATTTCAATCATTCCAACATATCTAGATAATAGATGCTTTGAGACTATAATATGTTTTCTGAACAAATTATAGGGGTGGCATAAGAAATAAACATGTAAGAGAGTAAAACTTATATGAGAAATGAACATAGGATTCGATGTTTATAGGCATATTTGTTTGAAACCTGTAATGTTGTGTATGTTCTCTATCTTGTGTATTTTGTTCCAAACCATGCCAATAATAATATCATATAGAGAGATTACCAATGGAATATCCAAATCTAGAATCGTCAACACCTTAATCCTCTTACATAATAAGTTCCTAGAGATTGTGTCGAAGGCTTTGCCAACGTCCAAAAAATAAATACTGCACCTTGTTGACACCTCGACCACTTTTATTTATACATGAAAACAATATTGAATGCCTCTTTTTAAGGCATATTAGAGTTCAATATATTGATTTTACTAAGGTTGACTTGCAAGCATGGTCTCATAGAATAAAATAATAATGTACATCACTATGAGAAAGTAACCACCTATATCACTCATATTCTAAAAATAGGTCACCTAATTCATCAATATACCACATAAAATGTATTGTAGATTCTAATGATCCCTTTTTATCAACCATAGAGCATTGTGTATTCCCTTAATGTTTCCCATTTTAGTGCAAACCATACCAATAATCTTATTGTATAGAGCCACTAAAAATGAAATCAACAAATCTAGAGGCCTCAAAACATTAATCCTATCAAATAGTTAGTGCCTAGGGATTGTTTCAAAGGATTTACAAAGTTCAAAAAGTGACATAACACCTTGTTAACCCCTCCACTACTTTTTCTTTATCTGTGAGAATGAGATTTAAATTCATCCCTTTTAGACAAAGGGTCATGATATTAGTCTTATTAAGGTTTCATTGTAAGACATGATCAACATAGAATGAACATAGATTACCCATAGATTTTGGATTCTTATGACTATCTAGGATAGAATAATAACACCATTTACATAAAAAATAATAGTAATGGAGATCACAAAGTGAAGTAAACCACCTATACCACCCAAAAATATTTAAAATAAGGTTCTCCAACTCATCAGTATACAACCCAAAGATTGTAGGTGATAATGGGAACCTACGATTTAACCTTATAATGTTTCATATTTCCTCTACATTCCCATTGTTTTCTAGACCCTACCAAAAATCATCTAAATGAGAGTCAATACAAATCAAATCACCCGATTTGAAATCCTCAATGTCTTAATCCCCTCAAATAGTAAGTTCCTTGAGATTGTGCTAGTGCCTGCGGCAATAATTCACAAAGTAGTAATAACCAATAATTCACACAGTAGTAATATCCAAAATGTGGTGATTCCATATAAAACATGCTTGAAAAGTTTCCTACCTCTTATTTCCCTCTACCCATTTTGGAAAGTAGTCATTTAAGGTTTTGGAAAAGACTTAGCCAATGCATGTATAATAATGATGATATGATAATCACTTTATTCATTCTAATCTCTAGACTTGTAAATGGTACAAATTAAATGTCGCACTCAGGAGAGTGAAAAAAATGAGTTTCCATGTGATTAAATGTGCTAATAATATGGTTTGCTAAAATGTTTGAGATATGCTTAATTAAGGAATCCATCTTTCAAATTTTCCACATATTGAGGTTTTCTAGATTGAAGTTTGTATATGAGTCACAAGGTCATGTGGTTAGTAATTAAATGACAAGTAAGATCACATGGTTAGTAATTAAATGACAATTATAAAGCCTAGTATTAACACTGTTAGATGTTTAATTATGAACATCATAAATTGACGCAACATAGTTAAACTATGGGTCAAGGTAGAAATAGAGAAAGTGGTATTTCAATAAAATTAATCTTGATAAAGAATTAGGAATGGACATAAACATATTAAGGGTCTCTTCTGTAAGTGGTTGAAGAGAATAATTCACTTGCATGGGTAAGAGAGTGCTTTATCCAAGAAAGGTTGAAACATGTGAATAAAAAAAAAGGATCATACCATGCTTAATAAAGGGTGAAGGTACAGTAGAAAATTGAAGATTGAGAAAAATAAATAAATAAAAGAATCATTGATTGATTGTAATAAAAAAACACTATACCTCAAAGAAAAGGAAAGGATGTCCATTAATTTTAAATGTGCACGTAGATGCAACCAAAAATCAAATGATTTTGTATACAATCTCTAGATTATGGAAAACCAATATTTAAGATATGAAATAATCTCATAAATGATTTTCTAAAACATTTTAGTACACAATTGGCATAATGATGTGGAGGAAAATAGAAACCCCCATATTTCACTGAATGCAAAGTATTTTATAAAAATGGTATCAATGAACCTTGAGGAAATGAGTAATATCATCTTTGCAATATATTCAACGTGGTGTATATCTTCCAAAAACAATAGCCTAGTCTTTTTATGTTTCTTTTTGTTCTTTTGTATCTTCATCTAATTATATCCATACACCTTTCTATAGTTGATGAACATATAATTTCACTTTCTATCTCCAATTAGGGTGGGCATATCCCATAGAACATGTAATGCACCCCTAGACTCTAGTTTCTACTCGATATATTGATATCAATGCATTTTTTCAAGTTAATTTGGTTTACAAATTTGAACTAATTTGTTGGTATGTTTTTTTATGTTCTTATACTAAATTCAAACTGATTACACATGAGAATGTAGTTGAAGGTAGGGGTATTTCATGAACCACCTAATCACATTCATTGTACCATTTGGCATGATATATTTTTCAAGTAAGCCAGATTGTAATCAAGTACAAAAATATTTTTTTTCTAGCACAAAATGTGTAAGCATCGGTGCATCATGAGTTGACCATGCAAGTATTCCATGGATTTGTTTTTTTGCATATTGGTTTCGAGAAGTCATACAAAATAATTCCATACCATAATTTTAAAATTTCATCTATAATAGGCTTAATATATACATCCATACATATAACTTAGTTCTTATCTAATTATTTGAAAATTAATATACATAATTAAGTTCCTGTACATGGAAAATGTAAAAGAATAATGAAATGCTTATATGTTCTTAACAATCTTAAATAAGTACCTTGGAGAATTAATGCCAACGTGACATGCCCCCTCTTTATTAATGTCTAAGGGAAAAGGTCATTGTTTATAACAAAAATTGTCCAAACAGAGTAATTTGTTATTATCTCTACAAATGGATCGACCTTTATCAGCTACCATTGGAAGTATAACATTATGAGGTTCTTTTTAAAATATGGACCTCTTTCCTTGATGTCTCTATATGTAAAACCATCTAAAGGCATTCACATGAAAACTTCTTTACTTCTTAATTGTACATGATAGTCCATAAATTATGTTATGTTTATGAACTTAAACAATCATTGGATATGTGGAATTATTGGTATATGACAAAGAATTATGTGGGGCACCTTATTTGTTACTTGTTCAATACGATATCTACTAATTCCACATTTAGGGAATTCATATTTTTATGAATGTTGTCCATAATATATAATATTATGATTAGGACATTCATAATTTATATTATACTCTATTCCTATATCTTTCAGAATGACACACATTTCTATATATGTGCATGGTAAAGCATCTTACAGTGGTAAAATAATATCACCTAACAATCTACAAGAAAAATTATTAATAAATCACAATCAAATATAATTATATAAAAAATATTTCCTACCTTAAAACCCGCATCATTCCTGTGATTGAAATACCGCTCATTACCTTCAAGTTTCCTAGAAAGAGTGGAGTAGAGAGGATGCTTGTCTTTAAACCTTTGTATAAGTATTTTTATGCATTTTAAATAAGAGTTACCTCATGAATATCTCCATATATCTGATCTGCATGTGCATTCTCATCCATGACAACAAATTTGTCATGGACCAGCCTATTTATTCCTACATTCTCAATAATAAGAGCGTCATTTTCTTCCATAGTATAAACTTCAATTTCATCACCCTCAGATACCATCTCTACTATGAATGGTAGCATATATAATTCCAAGCATTGGAAATATTTTCTTTGTAATAATTACAACAAAATAAATACAATTAGTATTGAAATATAAAAATAATTAAACTTTTGAAAAATGCAAAAAAACATGTTTTTTCTATATTACCAAGGGGTGGTATTCTTTTCCACCTTCTAAGTGCCCATGATCTAAGCAATGTTGCATAGATGTTTACTTAACAACTCTTTTTCTCTTTATAACTTTACATTGCATACAAGGGAAATAAGATTTTCGACCCATCACCTATTTTATAATTAAGATTAGGATGGTTCTGATCAAATGCTTTATCACGATTGCCACTCTCTGTAAAATAATTGCTTTCATTAGGAGTAATATTCATAGTGGCGAATATCTCTCTCGCGCATGGAATGGCTGAGCATCCTCATCCACGGCTAGGGTTTCCCTAGCCGCCGCCTTGCTTCGCAGAGCCGTGCTTGCTGGATCGCTGGCTGTTGGTTCCCTTTGGCTTCCGTTCGTGGTTTCAGCGTGGAGTCCTCTCAGGAAATGGGCTCTCATTCCCAGCTCGTCGCCTTCAAGGCCCTTGTTCAAGCTGCCGCTCCTTAGGCAGCTTCACATTCTTCTTCCAATTTCATGAAAAAGATGGACGAGATCCCTTCACTGGAGCTCTCTCCTTCAAATCCATGCCAGAAAGCTCTCATCCTCTCTGATAAAGCCCTCATTAGTAAGTTCACAGGGTTGTGGCCCAGCCCTAAGGCAATGGAGATCTGGATCGCAGAACATTGGAACCCTCTTTTGCAAGGACAGGTCTCTCTCTTTGCAGCTGGTCGAGGGTTTTTTGTATTCCTGTTCTCCAACAAAGAAGAAAGAGACCTTGTCTTTCGCTCGAGCCCTTTCTTCATGGGCTCGAGAGGTTTGTTCTTAGCCCCTTGGTCTCTGGGGTTTAACCCAGAAGCAGAGATCACTGTCGCTCCAGTCTGGGTAAGAATTCCTAACCTCCCTCTTCATCTTTGGGGGAAAAGCACTCTGATTGACATTGGTAATAAGCTAGGTCGCTACCTAGATACTGCAGAGCCAAAAGGGGGTCAGTACAGATGTGCCCGTATCTGCGTAGAGGTGAATATAGAGAAAGGGCTCCTGGAGGCCCTAAAGCTCACATTGGGAGAATGGAGTCACATTCAAGAACTAGACTATGAGTAGATCCCTTTCAAATGCAACTTCTGTCATGTTTATGGCCACTTCGCTAAAAGCTTCCCCAAGCTTGCAGAACCACAGAAACCAGCAAATTTCCCAGCTTCCAAAGATACAAAGTTCCAGACAGTCTCTAATCGACACCGTCCTCCCTGGCAAAAGGAGCCGCAAGCGTCTCAGCAGAAGGTTTCCCAAGATCACTCTCCTCTTGAAGATACTCCACAGCCAGAAAACAAAAATGGTTTTGTAGCTCTCCAGGAAGATGAAGTGCAAGAACCTGAAGTTGCAACTGTCCAGTAGCAGGGCAACCCTGGTCCCATTGGCTCCTTGGAAGCAGCTGAACAAGTTTCTGCAAAACCTGCTTCCCCAGGTTCAAAGAAAGATCCCATCGATTTGGTTCGCAAGACCCCAGCCCAGGCAGGACCGACATCCTTGGCCCCTTCATTAGAGGGCACCTCCAAATCCGAAGACTTTTCATCTCCTTCTCCTCCCCTCACCAGAGGGAGAAAGACAAATAAAGAACATAGAGAAAAGGAAGCAGCCTCAAACATCAACGCGGGATCCCAAAATAAATTGGATCCTTTCATTAAGGGGCACTCCTCTCTGCCTGTTTAATGTTTTGTTTCTGTATTCTTCTTTGCTCACAATTCGTGAGAGTCTACTCTTGCAAGCAATCCCTTTCTCGAAATAGCATCAGAAACACTTGGGATTCATTCCTCAAAGCACTTTTAAGAAGGCTTACTGTTTTAATAGAGGTCATCAGCCTTCCTTTCCAGAATTCCTCTTTGTACACCTGGCTGGGCTACAACCTTTTTTAATTCTAAATTTTTTTCAGTTTCTGTTAAAAAATATATATATACATAGTGGCAACCTATAAATCATTGAGAACTGATGTATATGATCAGTTTCGTTAGATACACTAGCACCCTAGTTATGGTTACTTGACATTTTTTCATCTCAACAAAATACAAAAACCATTCATTAGTACACTAAGAATAAATTCAAAGAATTTCACAAATAGAAAATAAGTAAATGTATTAAAAACATAAACTTTATGCCTAGTTGCCCTTCATGGGTAGTGTTTTTAATTGTTTGTGGGATAAAATGTGGTAATACATGATACACAAACATAATTAACAAATGGAACTAATTATCTCAAAGCAATAGAAGATAATTTAAACAATAGAAACATACTTGCAAGAAAAAACCAATATAGACTAGGGTATACGATGAAGAAATGTCAAATATAAATCCTCTTCATTCAAAAATAAGTTATAGTTTAAAGGATCATTTTTCCTTCTCCCAAATTTTCTCAAAAAATGTATTGTTTTATTTAGTTTGATCAATTTTCAATGTCATATGAAAATGGGAAAATATCTAACATTTGTAACATATCTTAAGCTTTGTTAAATAGGAATGTCACTTAAGTGATGTTACATGGATGATATGAACATTTATGAAGTGATGCTATCAAGCCCATATCGCTTAAGTGTTTTCTATCTAAAAACAATGTGTATTTTTCTACTCATTTGACTTCAATTAGATCTTGAAAATTAAATTATTCATCAAATTTCAGTTGAAATGTCAAATTTTAACCCTAAACATAGAAGTATCTATTTCTAGTTATTTCAAATAAGTTGAATCACACTTCGTAATAACATCCAACATAATGAAGACACAATAACAACATATTACCAATAATTAAGAAGTAAAGAAAGGGTATAAAGTTCACATTATTATTAGTAATAGATTATGTGATTAATACAATGGATCATAACTTTAAGTGACATAATAGATAATACATTACGTGTTTTTTAAACAATAAAAATTCATGGTTTTAATGTCTCAATTACTACTTTAAGATGAAGATGAAGTGTTTTAAAGGGAGAGCATATGTAATGAAGTTTGAAAGGAGAGTATATTTAATGACCCTTGTCTTTTCCTAGACTAGTATAAGGAATGTACTCATAAAGTTTGAAAAAGGAGTATATGTAAGGACCCTTGTTTTTTCCTAGACTAGTATAAGGAATGTACTCATACATATATCCTCCTAGATAACCTGTAACTTTTTATTTCTATTTTATAAGGAATGTCCTCAAACATATATCCTCTTAGATAACCTGTGACTTTTTATTCTTGTTTAATAGTAATTTGGGTAGTTACATGAGAAACAATTTTTTGAATAATAACGGTCAAAGATTTCTAATAATTATGATAAAACAAGTGTAATTTACCTTGATTATGTTTACTTGTACCATATGGTTAATAAATTAATAAATGTGAATATTGTTTAATTTATTATGAATAACAATGGTTAATGACTTATGATAAGTATTAGAAAACGTGTGTGGTTTACCTTATGATGTTGACTTGTGTTATATACTTCATTATGTGCAAACATTTTTTAATTGATTATTAAATAAATGAATGTTACGACTAACGTGTGGTTTTTGATGTTTAATGTTAAAAAAGTATTGATGTTTAATGTTAAAAAAGTATTGATAAATATGTCTCTTGGGTCATGTTATGAGCATGAGAGTTTTGATACATATCTGGTCAAGAAAATAGATAATATGAGTACATAATGAGATTTTATACACATTAGGGAATTATCATGGGTTGTAGGCACACCCAAAAAAATATGTTTACCAAATAATATTAACTAACTTAAACGTATGTGCATCACTTGAAGCCAAAGAACTATGCATATAGTCTCAAAGAACCATGGATATAATGGAAAAATATAAGTCTAATAAAGGCTGAAATTTGAATTCATTGCAATTACTCATGAATGTTGATATCCATTGCAATCACTCATGTGGCGAGTTAACATACCTTTCCATGACGCATAAATACCAATCTTAGTAGAAAGGACGAGGTTGAGTGATGAAAGGTTTATTGGTTCTTCTCAGAACTATATGGAGTAGAAAAAGGTTGTGAATGAAGTATAGTAGCATAATTAGGTCGTATTAGATTTTTTTGTACAAAAATTTAGAAGGAGTTCAAAAATCGTCAAATATTTGACATAACAAAGATACAATAATTTACCTATATTTTTGGCATGTATTATAAAATAAGAATTATTTTAATTTGTTTGTTTTATTTTTAACTTTGACGATAGTCCATTTAGAATTAGTTTTACATTTAAATTTTAAAGCTTTAAAATTTCTAATATATATTTTGTTTTATACTTTATTTATAAATATCAAATATTAGATTGGCTTTATTTTAGATTTATTTTGTAATATAAAGTTTGGTAACTAGTTATCATACTATATTTTAGTTAGGATAATAATTTTTAGAATATATTATTATAAATTGGTTTTATTGTTTTATAGTTTAAATTTGGCATTTTAATTATTTAATATTATTATAATTAAATTTATAAATACATTATTAGATAAATTCTAGTTCCTATTGGCCACTATATATAGACCATGTAATGTTTTCTTTGATTTTTTGTGATGGGAGGTATAAAATATAGAATCTATTTGATGTGCAAAAAGGCTCTTGTCTGTCAAATTCCAACACTTCATGTAAATATTGAATGGTTTATCTGTAATTTAAAATTTTTAAAACTTTGAATAATAAGCTTTTTAAATCTATGAGCAACCTACTCTTATATTTTTTTCGTACTAGATTTTTTTGTTACGTATTTGTGTTGTATCAAATCGTATTCAAATCTATATTCATACTCGAATTAGGCTACTATAAAATAAAAACATATTGTTAAATGTGAATTAATGTTTATTTATAGACTTTATTTTATTATTATACAACTTTTCTTCATTAAAATGCATTTACTTTCTAAGTAAATAAATAATTAATTAAGCCTAACTTCTCCCTAGAAATTATATTAATACAATGTTACATAGCTACTATTGAAATAGATAAAAGTATTATAACTTTCTCTACACACAAGAAAAGCAAGATGAATACAAAATAAAAATATTATAAAGCTATATATAATAAGACAAATAAGTAAAATGAATACAGAATAAAAATATTATAAAACCCCATAAACATATAAAGACAAATATATGAAATGTAGTATGAAATTTTGGATTAAGATAAAACAAAATTTAGTAAAACTTGTATGAGAGGTTACATGCATGAAAGTCTCCAATGAGGATTAAATTTAATTTGGAATTTAATATACTAAGTAGAAAAAATTAAAAAGAAGGATGAGGGAATTTTAGTTTTTATTTTTAGATGATAGGAAACTGATGATTTTATTGAAGAGGAAGGAGTATAATCACTCCAAGTTCACTTTCTTGTGTATATATAGTTATAAGATTGAACTCACTAGCTAAGTGGGGAATTAAGGCCAAAAGGAAGTGAAAACTAAAAATATTATAATATGAATTTGGCAACATAACATAGGTTTTATAGAGGTAGGCTTGGGGACCTTTGGGTAAATGGTTAAGGTGTTTGATTGGGTGAAAAAACTAGTAGCTATCCTCTCTTGGAATACCTATAATTTCCTATCATCACACGATTGGTAGTTGATACATGGTGTAGCTAAGTCCATTTAATTCTATTTATTTTTTATTAATTATCATTTTTTATTACTTGTTGTAATTGTTTACACTGGATATAATTCCATGCATAAGGATACGATATTTTATTATATGATGGTTCAATTGGGTGTTCTTTAATTCCTAAAAATAATAAAATTCAAATAAGGTTTAATTTCATAATATAATATTCTTCTAGGTTATATCTTATCAAGGTTACTTAAAATAAATGATTATTGAAGCCAATTATGATCATGTTCCTAGTAAAAGATCATATTATTTTAATGATAAAAACGAGAATATTAAAATTTAGAGATATATCTTACATTGTTCTCCTTTTTTCATGTGCACCAATGATATCGATGCATATAGAAATGTAGTGGTCATATAGTTGACAAAATTGGAAATTAGATACTAAAACATTATTGTGGATGTGCCATGTCACATTAGTGGCATATATTTCTATAATTTCGACATTATTTCATAGTGTGATCAATGACATACATATTATATATCAATATGGATGAAATTGAGAAACACAAAGAACTTAAAATTCATATGGAAGCATCCAATGATTTGTTTAAGCATAGTAAGGGTCATTGCAAATTTTTTATTAAGGGGTGTTGTAAAGTATTCCTAAAGAGCATGTGGATAGTGTATTCATGTCAACCTTTCAAAAATATACATTTAGGACTTACATCACCCAATTTTAATCTTTAGTTTTGTTTTTAGTTTTGTTTTTGTGTTTCTAGGACTTATCATGTATCATTGGATGGATTTTGGAAGTAAGTTACAACTTACCATAAAATAAAAATTGGTAATCAAGTAAAAAAACCATTGATTCAATTATACTCATGAGAAAGGGATATTCACGCAGTGAAACTATGCCATAGCACCTTCGTTCATGGGATATTAAAGAATGCCTCTAATTTCACTAGCTATTGATAAAAACCTACAAAATAACTTTTGTTGAGACCCCATCTCAATAATATTTAAAAAAAAACCCTATTTATATGATATATTCCTTATTTTTACTAGATACCCCATTTTATACTTAAAAACCCCTCATACCCTACTCCCCACCCCTTGATACCTACATTATATTGACCTTTTTTTCACAATTACAAAAACCCCTTTATGAATGAACATGATAATATATCATTCAACAAGGTGAATCTCTTGTGCTAACGGCAATAAATCATCACTAGGGGTGTCCCTATCATGTGGTTCTCATAGATTGGATTTTGTTTTATTTGATGATTCTTGAAATAAGTGTTTTTCTTAATAAGAGGAAATGAAAATTTTACATTAAGGGGTAAATTTTTTAAAATTCTACCCTTGAGGGTATCTAATATAACGGCGGATTCCATCCTTCTCAAAATATTCTTGTTAAAAATTACAAAACTCAATTTTATTTGTTGACTTGGTTTTTATTCCCATGTAATGAATTCACCTTTTGCCAATAAATTACTATGGGAAGCAAGTTGCAAATCACCATGAAATGAAATATGGGACTCAAATCGATGAACCATTCATTCCAAGAGACTGATGGAATTGGATTAATATTGGGGGAAATCCTCTCTTATGTGTCCCATAACAGATGTTGGGTGCTATTTTGACACCTATTTTTGATACCTTAACCCTTCTACCCATCCCTTCATACCATTATGATCATCCTTAAACCCTCATACTTCACTCATAAAACCTTGAAGCTCATCAAATTAAGGTATAATTGTTGTTACTTTTTAATGAATCGAATTTTATAGTTTTTAAAGCATTTAAATCGAAATTCCAAAAAATTACAGGATTTGCTAACTTCCCATAAACGCTCCAAGGTTTGGATATTTGCAGGATAACTGGGTGAGATTTGAAATATGCAGGAGAATACTTGTTGTCCAAGGATGGATTTATTTCCAACAACTTCACGAGATAGCCCTCACAGGTGTCAAGTCAATGCGGGTCAAAGACGACCACCTGTGCTGCCAAGAAGCATAAAAAGGGGATGTTTTGATATTTCAAAAATTTTCTCCTATTTTTGTGGATTTGAGGGAGAGCTCAGGGTTATGGCAAGTTGTCATTATTATCTGGAGCAATATTGTAGCATTTCAGTTTGAGAACAATTAGTATAAATATTTGTATTTTTCATGTAAAGACATCCGACAAACTGAGTGAGACTCTGCATTTTTAGTAATAAGAACTCAGACTTTCAAACAAATTGCAAAAGTGCTTTGGAATTTTTATGAAATTGATTTAGTTGTTGGTGATTTTATAATTTGTTGTGTGTGAGTGGAGCAGTGGAGGGCCCACTCTACTAAGCCTGCACACCATTTCTTTTGCTGATGCGTTCGTATGTTTTAATTTATTTCCTGTAGATGCATTTTATATTTGGATTTTCCTGTAGATGTATTTATTTTTTCTATAGGTTCTAATTAAATATGGAAACCACATTCGGCATTACCAATCTATTTCAATTCGAATGCTAGAGAGTTTTGAGACAGTGAAATCCAAGTAGGGTTTATTATACATTGCTTAGATTATTGTAGAATTGTTTTAGTTTTATTCTTCTATGGAAAAAAACTAAATACATTGTGAACTGACAGTTCTTGTAAAGGAACTCGGTGTTTTATGCTTTCAGCAATAGAATAGCATTGTTTCAGTTTTATAATTTTTACATTTTATGATTCATGTTTAGATGTGGTTAAGTAAAAAATTATCATTGCATACATTTCCTGTAAGGGATTTTTGGTAATTTTATACTTACACCATTTAAATAGTCTTAGGTTTTTGAAGTATAGTAGATTTTAAACCAGTCTAGTTCTAAGTCCATAGATGTTGGATATGCTTCAAGTCTTAGGAAACCGGGTTGACATTTAAAATAGTAAGATCTGATTTACGACAGTAGATTGGGCCAACATTTGGCGTCGTTGCCGAGGAAGCATATTTAGAAATAGACATAGGAAGTTTCATCTTCTTTAAAAAAAAAATAATACAAAAACACAGAGTATAATTTAGTTTTTTTTATGTCAAGACAGAGAGACGAAAAAGGAAGATTTATTAAAAAAACCCCCAAAAATAGAGACAACAGAGAATTCTTCAATTGAGAAGAAAAGATTCATTGCAACAACTGTTGATACTTTCCAAATGGATGAGGAAGAAACCTCTAAGAAAGGAGGAATAATTGCAGAACAACGTAGAGAGTATGAAAGAAGAATGGAGATGGAAAACAAATGAAGAGAGATGGCTGAGGAACAAGTATTTAGAGGACCAAATCTAGAACAACGAAGAGAGTATGAAAGAAGGTTATAAGAAGCTGAAAACAAAATACAAGAAGAAAAAATAAATGAGAGGGAAGAAGATAGAAGAAATAAAAGAGTAGAAGACAGAGGAAATGGAGAATAACAGGAAACTACCTTTCTATTTCCAATCTTAGATACTAGTATCATCCTAGGAGAAGAGGTAAAAATGAAGAACATTCCACCATCCATTTTACCCAACTTTTATGGTATGACTTCTAAAGATACTAACTAATTTTTGTTTGAATTTGATATTTTATGTCGTACTTATGGATATATTGATGATACACATAAGCTTCGCCTATTTCCTGCTACTCTTAAAACTGATGCACTAAAATGGTTCATGGGATTAGGAGAACACACTATCACTAGTTGGGATGACATGAGAAATATTTTTCTTAAAAAATATCAAGCATATTGTAGATCTAAATATTCTAAGGATGATATTTTTAAGATGTCTCAGCAGGAAGATGAAAGTCTGGAAGAATATCTTGAGATATTTATGTATAATCTACAAAAATCTAAATATACTTCTTTAACTTCAAACATCATCAGAACAATCTTCTTGAAAGGTATCCAAGATGAGTATCTTGATGTTCTTAATGTTATGGGGAAAGGAGATGTTTCCTACTTACCTTTTGATGAAATTACAGAGTTATGTCAAAAGTATTCAAGAGGAAGATACAGAAAAGGGAAAAGAGATATCACTTCAAAAACAACTAAGTCAGCAACCAGAAGTATATTAAGAGCTGAGTTTGGAAGATTGTTATAAGATTTTAAACCTGATATTCTAAGTACTTTAGGGACACAAGTATAAGTCTTAAAAACTAAGAAAAAACAAGAACAACAAGATCAACAAGATCAAGCTCTATCAATTTTTAGTCCTAAATGTAGGAAGAAACATCCATTGAAAGAATGCCCTTTAAGTAATGTTCAGATTTGTGGGTTATGTGCAGAAAATCACAAGAGTGATGAATGTTCCAGTTTGAAAGAATTGCAAGCATCTCAGGTGGAAGAAAATCAAAGCATCGAGTCTCTTTACCTTCTATCACAGAAAAGGCCATGGCAGCCACGTTTTCCAGGTATGTCTCAAGACCCTATGCAACAATTCTTTCCAAGTTATCAATATCCTGTTCAAAATACATGGAATGCACCTATTCCTTGGTATACTTGGTCTCCTTAGCCAAACCAAAACCACCCTATTTGAAATTGGCGAAGATATGCTCATGGAAACCAAACATATCAACAACCCTACCCACAACCTTACCAACAAGCTTTTGCTTACCCACAATACCAGCAGAGTCAAACTTCATTTCCTCTACAGCCAAATCCTACTCCTCTACTGACCCAACCTCAACAACTTCAGCTCCCATCTAACCAACCTCCACCTCGACCAACTCAGTTACCAGCCCAGCTAGTACCAAATCCTAATAATAGAGTGGGAAAACCCCTGTATAATATAGATGAAGGAACAACAGTTTCATACTCAATCATTCCTATTTCAAATATCCACTTGAGGTTTGGAAAAATATTAGAAAAAGAATCTCCTCTTCTCATAAAAGAACAAACAGAAAAAGAGAAAATTGCAAAACAATCTAATACGTAAAATTTACAGCTAGACAAACAAACTTAGAAGGATAAAATGATAATACCTCAAACACCTCCTTTTCCAGAAAGGTTAGTTAAGGAAAAAATTTCAGTTTCTCTTCCTGAATTTGATGTCTTAGATGAATTAAAAAATTTCAGTGTAAAAATTCCCTTACTGCAAGCTATCAAAGATATCCCAATCTATATAAAAGAAATTAAGGAGTTATGTTTAAACAAGACTGACAGACGAAAGAAGGATACACAAACAATTCATGTAATTGGAAATTTAGCAGGATTAATGTCAAATATTGTTTTTGTTGAGAAATATGTTGATCTGCGAATTCCAATGGTAACAATAACAATCAACAACTTTTCAATTTCAAAAACACTAATTGACTTAGGTGCAGCTATTAATGTCATGAAACTAGAAACAATGAAATGTCTGGATTTGAAGAACCTTAGACCAACCACTACAATCCTTGAGCTAACTGATAGATATAAGATAGCACCGGAAGGGATACTTGAAGATATCATAGTTTCTCTAGATTCTTGGGAGTATCCAGTAGATTTTTTAGTTCTTCAACCAAAATCTAACTTAGGGGGACATCCATTGATTCTTGGAAGACCCTGGTTAGCTACAGCTGATGCTTTTATTAGTTGTAGAGCAGGAAATATGATTATCTCTCATGGAATAGAAAGGAAACAGATTACACTTTATCCTTATGCTCAAAGACCCTCTATGACAGATCAATTATCTTGTATTAATGAAACAAAGGAGCAACAAGAAGAAGTGATTCATCCTATCTTAAGTATTAATCAAGCATTCGATTTTCGAGAGGAGAATAATGAAGCTTTGCTAGATTACTTTATTTATGAACCTGCTATCTCTGAACAGTTAAGGAACATGCAATATATTACTGCATATCAGTTTTTGGGCCAATATTTTCAAGAAAATTGTACAATTGATTCTTTGGAAACAACCTTTGATGATATTTTTTCTATTCATTCCATTACAAATGCTCAAAGCAAAACCATTGAGACCAGTCCTAGAAAATACTTAAATATTGGTGCACATCTTACATTATTACAAGAAGAAAAGTTGATTGCATTACTAAATAAAGTATCACAAAGCATTTGCTTGGGAGTACACTGACATGCCCAAAATTCATCAGGAAACATGTACTCACCATATTTATACAAATAATAACATAAGACCTCTAAGGAAACCTCAACGAAGGATGAAACCTATACTGAAATTAATAGTCAAAGAAGAACTTCAAAAGTTGTTACAAGTAGGCTTCATCTACCCTATTTCTAATAGTCAATGGGTTTCTCCATTAGTTGTTGTTCCTAAGAAGAATGGAAAGTGGAGAGTTTGTGTGGATTACAGGGAGTTAAACAAAGCAACGCTTAAATATTATTTTCCATTACCATTCATTGATTAGGTATTGGATGCACTAGCTAGAAAAATATATTTTTCATTCTTAGATGGATTCAGTGGATACAGTCAAATCAGAATTGCATTAGAATACCAGGACAAAACTACTTTCACATGCCCCTAGGGTACATATTCCTATAAAGTTTTACCTTTTGGTCTATGTAATGCTCCAGCCACTTTTCAGAGAGAAGTCCTGGCTATTTTTGCTGATTTAATTCATGAATGTGTTGAAGTATATATGGACGATTTTTCTGTGTACGATAATACTTTTGAAGATGCATTGGACAATTTAGAGAAAATCCTAAAGAGATGCATAGAATCAAATACTTCCCTTAGTAATGAAAAATGTTTCATGATGTTAAATGAAGGGATAGTGTTAGTCATCATATTTCATCATCTGGAATAAATGTGGATCCTACAAAAATACAACTCATTGTGAGTTTGTCATAACCTAAAAATCAAAAAGATGTGAGAATTTTTCTTAGGTATGCAGGCTATTATAGAAGGTTTATTGAACAATTTAGTAAAATAGATTTGCCACTATTCAAATTACTTTCCAAAGATATAAATTTTCATTGGGATACTAATTGTCAAGTTTCTTTTTAAACACTTAAAGACAAGTTATTATCAGCACCTATTTTATGGGGGCCTGATTGGACATTGCCATTTCACATCTCCACAGATGCATCAAACACTGCAATTGGGGCAGCATTGGGTCAAAAATAAAAACTCATGACTTATGCTATTTACTTTATTAGCAAAAATCTAACCCCTGCAGAATTGAATTATATAGTTACTGAAAAGGAGATGTTGGTAGTGGTACATGCTGTAAACAAATTTCATCATTACATTACTGGTTATGAAATATTTGTCCATACAGATCATGCTGCCTTAAGGTATTTAATGAACAAGCCCATCAATAATGGAAGGATAACAAGGTGCCTTTTATTGATGCAGGAATTTAACATTACTATCCTAGATAGACCTGGAAGGGAAAATCAGGTGGCAGACTTTTTATCTTGATTAAACAATTCTGGTGAGGTTGTTCCCGTTTCAGATAATTTTCCTGATGAACACTTATTTTATATTTCTGTTATAAATCCATGGTATGATGATATAGCTAATTACTTATCATCGGGAAAACTACCACCCTCTATGACATCAAAAGAGAAGAAAAGAATCATTAAAAAAAGTGTTAGACACACATGGGTAAATGGAGATCTTTTCTATACAGGATATGATCTTATCATTAGAAGATATGTTAGGAAAGATGATGTTTTAGACATTTTGAAAGCTTGTCATGATGAACCATGTGGTGGCCATTTTGCAGATAAATGGAAAACATACAAAATACTCAACCTAGGGTATTATTGGCCATCTCTTTTCAAATACTGCAAGAAATATGTTAGAAGCTGTGATGTTTGTCAACGAATGGGAAGACCAGTACCATTAGATGAGATGCCACTAAAGCCACAGGTTCTAATCGAGCCATTTGAAAAATGGGCTCTCGATTTCATTGGACCAATTAATCCACCATCAAAAGGAAAAAGGTATATATTGGTATGTACTGACTATGTTACAAAACGGGTAGAGGCTAAAGCACTAGCAAGAGCAACTGAACAAACAATAGTCAATTTTCTCTTTGAAGAAATATTTGTTAGATTTGGAGTTCCTAGAGAAATTGTCACAGATCAAGGAGCATAGTTTACTTCTAAGCTGATGTAGGAGATAGCAGAGAAGTACAAAATCAAGCACAGGAAGTCTACCCCTTACCACCCACAGGCCAATGGCCAAGTAGACTCCACCAATAAAACTTTGGAAACAATCATGACCAAGATAGTTCAAATGCACATAAAATATTGGTCAAACAAGATTCATGAAGCTTTTTGGGCATACAGAATTACTCGGAAGAACAATACTGGTTTTAATCCCTATCAGCTAGTTTATGGTAAGCAAGTGTTATTAGTAAGGGGTAGAAATTTCTGAAGCAAAAAATGAAAGGCTAATACAATTAAATCAATTAGATGGGATGAAGTAGGCTGCAACAGAACAAACAATTCTGGTACAACAACAAAGAGCACAATGGCATGATAAATTCATCAAGAAAAAACATTTTAAGGTAGGATACTAGGCCTTACTATTTGATTATAAATTCAAAAATTTCAAAGCAAAGTTCACAACTCATTGGCTTGGTCCATATGAGATTGCAGAAGTATATGACAATGGCTTAGTCCAGTTATAAACACTAGATGATGCAACATGTACATTCAGAGTTAATCGACATAGGCTGAAAATTTACAATAAGCCTATCAACAAAGAATATTTCCTACAACAGATTTCTCAACAACAGGAGATGGAAGTCCTGGACAAACACATTCGTGTTTCTCCTTCACTTCCTCCTGAATAATTTTGAAAAAAAATAAAAATAAAATGAAGGATTAAAAAAAAAGAAAAAAGAAAAAAGAAAAAACAACAACAAAGTTTAATTGTGAAAACCAGGAAACTGGCACATCCTAAACTTGAATTTTCATTGGAAAACCAAGTTTACTTGGCCATTGCAAATTCTCAAAAATATTTTCTTTCCTAGTTTCTTTCCATATCAGCTTTTCAGTATCAATGACTTGAGGACAAGTCAATAAACAAGGCTGTGAGGGAGAAGCATATCAAGTACTATTTTTTTTGTTTTTGAAACCCTCCAAGCCTCCTATAGATGTCACAAATTGGTTTTGCATCTTAGCATAGATTCATTTCAATAAATAAATAAAAATCATAAGTTTTTAGAATTGCAGAGGGACCTGAAAAATAAAGTTAGGTTAAAAGCAGAGGGACCTAAACAGTATATTCAACAAAAGAACCTGAGAGGATATTTAAAAAAAAATTGCGGTAAGTATACCAATTTGCAGAGGGACTTGATTTTTAAATCCTAATAGTGGGACCTGAGATAAATGCATAACAAGCAACCCTACCTTGCAGCAGAAAGACACACCAAGCTATAGGAACCAGGAAATAATTGCATAAGGGGCACATGTGAATATATTTAGAGGATCAAATAAACTTCAGCAATCCAAACCAGTTACATCAAACAGCATGAAGGGCATGAAGGATTGGCAAGAAAAGTCTGTAAGGATTTTTTATTTTAATGTTTTAAAAAGTTGCATTATTCTTCATTGTTTAGTATGTGACAAGAATTCCTTTTTACCTTTTTATAAACTTGAATTTATATCCATTCACTCTCAACCTCACCACTTGGATCATTCATCCATTCATTCCCCTACCCCGGGCATAAAAAATAGGAGTTAAAACCAAACATTGCAGGTCTTATGCCTAATTTGCATTCTACAGGAAATATTCAGATTTCATTTTTTTTATGGATCGCAGAAAAAGAAATTTTTCTTTATGAAATACCATAGCATTCCTAAGGTTTTCATTTAAAAAAGAAAAAAAAAATCAATCAACATATAATACCCTTCCTTAATAAATTTCTTTGGTTCATAAGCATAATGAAGATAGTGGGTAGTTTTGAATATAATTGCAAATGAAGTGGAAAACACAACTTGTAAACATCATTGCAAAGGAACTATTCCTCATTTCCACGCATCCTACCAACAATTTTGCAGTTCAAGGTTTATTTCATGATTACAGAGGCAACGTGCTAGTATTGCTCATTATTTCAGTCAATTTGTTCATTTACAGAAACTGTAGAAAAGGTGTGTGAAAACGCACGAGGTGTTTTGTTTCATTTGCAGAAGAAGTTGTTGAACACACAGGAGCAATTTCTTAGGTTTAATTTATGATTACAGTGCTAGCATTTTCCATCATTTCAGTTGATTTTCTAATTGCCAAGAACAGAATCAGTCTGCTATTGTTTTTCATTTGCTCACTTCCAGTTTAAAAATCTCTTGATTGAAGAAACAGTTTGTGAAAACGCATGAGGTGTTTGTTTCATTTCTACAATTGCAGAGAAGCATGTGAAAATGCAAAAGTCATTCTGCCTTACTTCCACAACTTATGGAGAGAAATTACTTCAAAACCTACATAGGTAAAATTGTTGAAGATATAATATGCAAGCATAGTTGAGGGAAAAATATAAATATCAGAATATATTTGGATGAACACAGGATTCATTGTGAATAAAAAAATCGCTTAAGGAGAGGTAAGCCAACTTGAAACAAGAAATTCCTGTTTTTTATTAGATAAAATTGAAAATATAGCAGAGCTTTTAAGTAATATTACAAATCTTTGAGTGGAGTTCTTTTTTGAAATATTCGTTGAAAGTAAAAAAAATGGGTTCTAGGATAGAACCAGAGAAATTTAACTCATCTACTATTCATGAAAAATGTTTAGAGATTTTTAGAAAAAAAACAGTGGGTTCCCTTCTTTGAGAAATTTGATGGATACAATGAAAAGGCTAGTTGGGAATTCTCCCATTCATTTGATGGAGAGAGGGCTACAATAGGGAATTTTAGTTTCAGGTTTTCTGAAGATATCTTGGCACAAAGAATTGGACTACCTCAGCAGGGAGAAAGGTTCTTCAAAACAAATCAGTTTGAAGAGAAGGCATGGGTACCCTTCCTATTCAGGTCAAGGCCAGGCTCAGTGAAATGGAAGAAGGGGGTACCAAGGAGCTGGTTAATCCATCCTTGGGATAAAGTGGCATATACTATTTAAAAATTCCTTACTTGTGAAGGAATATTTAGTATCATATACCTCTACCATATTAAATTGATGCGGCATTTGAATGGTGATTGTGAGATCAATATACCCTATTTTTTTGCCACAGAGCCTTTCCAAAATGGCTAAAGTTGTTCAGAAATGAACTGGAGACACTACCTCAAGTATTTTTCATTGTGGGCTCATAAAAATCATCCTTACACATGAATTACAAAAGCAAATTTTGACATGGCAGCAGTTAGTAGTTCATTATGAATCTGAAGAACTAGAGGAGCAGTTAGGTGAAGGATTGAATGAAGATGAAATGTTAATGCTCACATACATTGAAGATGATATAGAAGACTCTAAGGAAACAATCTCAAAACAACCTCAAAGAAGAATAAGAACCAGAAGCATGGTAAAAGAAGAATTGCAATTCCAAGAAAAAGATAAAATCTTTACCACATATGAAAGAAAGTCAAGAAAACATAAATATGGGTAGAAAAAGAAAGCAACAGAAAATAGTGATGAGGAACAACAAAGGCACTATATATACATACAATCTCTGGAAAGTGAAGAGGAAAATCCAATTGGAGAAATTGGGAAAATTAATGAAGAGGTAAATATCATGTTTGATCAACAAATAGCAGAATAAAATTTGGAGTTAGATGCTCAGATAGTTGAGAAGACTCCAATTTAAAAACAAGAGCAAGATGATGGAAATATAGCCATTATTTCTCCTATCTCTATACAACAAACCATAGAAAACAAGAAGGAAGAGTGCCTAGTGCAAGAGGTTGAAAATTTGAGGAACAAATATGATTAAATTGGGATAGATATTGTTTCCAAATAGTCTATAGCAGGTAAGAAGAAGAAGAACCTCTCTAAAAACAATAAGAAGGTTGAAAAGTTAAAACTAGAAATGAAGGAATTGATATTGGAGAATGAGAGATTAAGGAAAAAGAATAGAAAGCTCGTAGTTCAGAATATCCAAATATCCAAGCAAGCATATAAATGGTATCAGCAAAAGAGGGCATTCAAAGCCAAGTATCAGAGATTGAAGGTCCTTCATGTAGCTCAGGTTAGTGTTGATGCATCATCTCAAATAGGGGAATTGTCATAGGATTGATAGCAGCAGAGTAACAATAGTTTTGTGCATTAGAATATGCAGTTTCAGTTTTGAAGACACTCTTTATGCATGAGGGCATGCAACACCTTCCTCCTGGGGGAGATGTTGGGTGCTATTTTGACACCTATTTTTGATGCCTTAACCCTACTAGCCATCCCTACATACCATTATGATCATCCTTAAACCCTCATGCTTCACTCATAAAACCTTGAATCTCATCAAATTAAGGTATAATTGTTGCTACAGTTTAATGAATCGAATTTTTTAGTTTTTAAAGCATTTAAATCGAAATTTTAATAAATTACAGGATTTGCTAACTTCTCGTAAATGCTCCAAGGTTTGGATATTTGCAGGATGACTAGGCAAGACTTGAAATATGCAGGAGAATCCTTGATGTCCAAGGATGGATTTATTTCCAACAACTTCACGAGATAGCCCTCGCAGGCTTCAAGTCAATGCAGGTCAAAGACAACCGCCTATGCTGCCAAGAAGCATAAAAACGGGACTGTTTTGATACTTCAGAAATTTTCTCCTATTTTTGTGGATCTAAGGGTGAGCTCTGGGTTATGGAAAGTTGTCATTATGATCTAGAGCAAGATTGTAGCATTTCACTTTGAGAACAATTAGTATAAATATTTGTATTTTTCATGTAAAGACATCCGACAAACTAAGTCAGACTCTGTGTTTTTAGTAATAACAACTCAGACTTTCAAACAAATTGCAAGTGTATTTGCTTTGGCATTTTTTTGAAATAGATTTAGCTGTTGGTGATTTTATAATTCATTGTGTGTGAGAGGAGTAGTGGAGGGCCCACTCTGCTAAGCCTACACACCATTTCTTTTGCTGCTGCGTTGGTATGTTTTAATTTATCTCCTGTAGATTTCATTTATTTCCTGTAGATGCATTTTATATTTTGATTTTCCTGTAGATGTATTTCCTTTTTCTATAGGTTCTAATTAAATATGGAAACCAAATTCAGCAATACCATTCTATTTCAATTTGAATGCAAGAGAGTTTTGAGACTGTGAAATCCAAGTAGGGTTTATTATACATTGCTTACATTATGTAGAATTTTTTTAGTTTTATTCTGCTGTTGAAAAAAAACTAAATACATTGTGAACTGACAGTTCTTGTAAAATAACTCAGTGTTTTATGCCTTCAGCAATAGAATAGCATTGTTTTAGTTTTTATAATTTTTACATTTTATGATTCATGTTTAGATGTGGTTAAGTCAAAAATTGTCATTGCATACATTTCCTGTAAGGGATTTTTGGTAATTTTATACTTACAGTATTTAAATAGTCTTAGGTTTTTGAAGTATAGTAGATTTTAAACCAGTCTAGTTCTAAGTCCATAGATGTTGGATATGCTTCTAAGTTTTAGGATACGGGGTTGACATTTAAAATGGTAAGCTCTGATTTATGACAATAGATTGGGCCAACAGTCCAGATATTTTTTATTTAAATATTCCAAAAAATCAAGTTTTGTCAATAAGTGGCAATATAATTTTTTCATTAAATGATCCAATTTTCAACTATGCCCCATGAACATGTGACCAATGTGCTTACATAATCCTTCCTAAACATGTTTTCCAAAACTTATGACACTCAATTTTGCTTCTTGGTTTGTATTTTATTCCCAACACCAATTCATCATGTGTCCTTGAATGACTCTAGGAAGAAAGTTGCAACTTTCCATAAAATGAAATTTGGGTCTTCAATCGATGATTTGTCTATTATATTGGAATAGTGATGTCATATTACAACTAGGTTCATACCTCTCTCATGAATCCCATGGCCTAGAGGTCTTTTAGCTGACAATTCCCAAAAATTGGGTTTTCCTCAAGAAGAGGCAATGCAAATTTTTCATTAAGAGGTCAAATTTTGAAAACTCTTCCTTAATACCATATGGAAAGCATGCACATATTGGTCTTACCCAAACATACTTACTAAAACTTAGAACACTCATTTTTTTCTTAGTTTGATTTTTATCTCCCTAGAACCAATTCACCATGTGTCCTTCAATGTCTCTAGGAATCCAATTGTAACTCACAACAAAATAAAGACTAGAAATTAGATCAATGAATCATTACACTAGTACAAAATGAGAGATAAATGACCAAAATACGCATATAAATGACCATTTTTTATTTGGTGACCAGTGGTGGCAAATTAGCGGTCATTGATCACGCTACCAAAAAAATGTTCATATTTAACTTGGTCATTTATAGCCTATATTGTGGTTGTATATTTGGTCATTAATTTGGTCGTATATTTTTTCATTAACTATCATAATTAATGAACAAATATATGACAACAAGATAAGCTATAAACTCCCAAACTAAATATGACCACATTTTTTGTTGCATGATCAATGACCGCTAATTTGCCACCAGTGGTCGTTTATATGTGCATTTTGGTTGTATTTTGGGTCATTTATCTCTATTTTTGTAGTGCTCGTTTATCTCTTTTTAGTGATTTCAAAATATATATAGGGAATAGAGGAATCAAATCACCAACCTCCTGCATGTAAGGCATGTTCTCTTCCATTCAGCTAGCACCCTTAAATAGAATATATTATATAATTTTACATCAGTGATCTAAGACACAAACATGGTCTCTTTCCAAAGGTTCTATGGTCACATTAAGGGATCACTCTGTTTGACTAAGTATGGAACCTAACTCCAAAAGTGACTCATAGAAAAACAAATCATATTGTATATATTAATATAATGCTTTCTTTTCTTTTTGGAACAAAAAAAGAACGAACTAAAAATCACTATATCACACAAGAAGAGGTGCATTCGGAAATAATATTACTTAAATAAACTTTTAACTTAACCATGAAATTAATACTAAGTATAGATCTTACACTAACTAAAAATAAAAACTAACTCAAACCTAAGACCAATTAAACTTATAGTTAATAAGACATAACTATAAAAAAACAAAATAATTAATAACATGAACATAAAGTAACAATGATGAGAGCAAGAAGCTACATGGTTTGTAGTTGTTATATGGCCAATCAATGTTTGAATCACTTTATGTCCATGTGTTTCCCTATGTATCGACCTCCCTTCATCATCCTATACCAATATTGTAGTCGATTCACCCTCATGTAGTTTCCCTAAGCTAGATAGCTACTGATTTTTTCATTATATTCCTTCCCTGAGTAGGTCCGAGGAGTAAGATGTCCAATATTCATTGTGGTGTGCTCTGTGATCTTCCTTCCTTGTGTGATATGTCTCATCCTTTATGATTTTATTTGTTGAATCAACCATCCTTTAATTATCATTTCACATTATCTATGTAAGTATCTTATGACCTATATAATTGAATGATCACATTAGCTTACGAGAGTCATCGAAATTTCTTGAATTACTATTAGTCCTCCTAAGTAATCTTGAACGTTGTTTTACACAACATTGCATTGTATGGAAAAAATGAAATTGGATGAGTGTCATTACTATTACATATATCATGTAACAATTAATTTGTATGGTAACAGAACCTATATAAATATTAGTCTCTTGAATTTAATCATTGAAAATTGTAATGGAAACCATTTCCAAACTAGTAAGACTACAGTATCCAAACTTAATATAAAATGAAACTAGTAAGACTACAATATTCTAACTTAATATAAAATGAATGTGAATATACAAAAATTTACATTTATTCCATGGCATGTTCCAAAGAAGAATAAACTTCTTATTGTTGGAATTCATTGAACCCATAAAAATGAGGTTGTTACACATGAGAAACGCCAAGTGGGAAAACTTTTGAAATATGGTTCAAACTAAACTTATTGTCTCGCGAATCAGTCTTTATTTAGTTAAGAATCAATTCATCCCTCACATTTCCTACAAGTCTACTGATAAGAATATGTTTGAAGCTTGGGTTGGTATATTTCAAAGTTCTTGTATTTATAGAAAGATGCTCTTGAGAAACAAGCAGGAAAGGAGTTGCATAAGTTCAAGGACCAAATATCAGTGCAAAATGGATTGTAAAGCTAGAAATAAGGCTTTCAACTGAAACTAGAAAGGTTGGAGTTTTTTGTTGGATAAGTGCACTCGGCTTTAGTGAAATCACTAGCAGGGTTTTATCTCGGGTGAGACCTCATCTACTTCACAGCTGTCGCTGGACAGGGTAAAACCTATCTCGGCCGGTGTTTAGGGAGATCACGTTGAAAAGGGATGTCGACAGTGTGTTAACCCCTGCCAACTAAAGTGTGTCAATAATACACCTCATGAAGTACTGGTTGAATGAAAAAGGGTCGTCGAATAGAATATAAGGCAGATTCAAGAGGTTGAGGCACTTTGTGCTAAATCATATGGGAAAGTGTCCCATGCATGGGAGGCCTCGATGGCTGATGTCAAGCTACATGAAATAACAGAGAAACTTCATGCAACAGATTCAAGTATGACTGGTCTACAAAACTCATTGAAAAAATTTCACCGATTAAGAAGATAGGTAAGGATGTTGAGCTTAAAATATTGCATCAGCAAGTTGCCAAACTCTGGGCACAACAGCAAAGAAGAACTGATCGTGTCACAGAGCTCCAAGTTGAAGAAGAGCGGGTAACTGTGGCTATTCACCCAGTTCATGTTGAAGTTAAGAAATATGTAGATACAATTGTGGTGAATGTTTCAAAACATCTTAGTTCTGAAATTCTTGTGCGAGTTTCCAAGGTAAAGGAGGATGTTTAGCGACAGATCGAGGATGTCATAAAATTATTTCAATATTTTCAAGCTAAGATGAACACAACAGAGGTTTCTATCTGAAGTGACTCATCTCATGTGAGTGTTGGAAGGATGCTGGACTAGGTAAGTTGAGCAATTTTTGGCTCTAAGATGGAAAACCTAGTCAGAGTATGAACAAGGTTGCTATGGAGCACGTGTTGAAACAATCAGCTCTGATAATTTTGGTAGTTTTGGGAGAAAAGTAATTGTGTTGATAAAGTACGATGGAAAATTCGATGAGTTAGTTAGAAGGGTTGTACACTTTTGGGTAGTGGGTGTGGGATGTAAATGCGGCCAATAGAGCCTATAAAAATGTAAAGGGTTGGGATTTTGGGGGGTCCAATTCTCTTCAATTCAGTGAGTTGAGTTCTTTGTTGTTCTATTTGATTGAGTTTTGTATAAATAAAAATAGATTTTGATGTGAGGAAGAGTCTGTAATGTCACCAGCCGATGTGCATTGTATGAAAGAATAAGAGTCGAGGAAATATTGTCGATTCGCAAGTTGTGTGAGTTGAATGAATGTAATGGATAATGTGGAGATATGTCTGCAGGTTGTGTGTGCAGACCAAAACATTTGAGATTTGACTCTTACTAGTTAATGAATTCTTTTGTGGTTTTTCCTATATTGGGTTTCCATGTTAAACTTTATGTGTCGAATGGTGCATGATAATTACGTGAATGTTTTATTTTTTGTATTGTTGCGACTTATGATAACATGCTAGCTTTTGATTAAGTAATTGGATCAACAAGGTTTAATGGATATTATGAATATGTTTTTATTATGTACATGTGTTTTAATACTTTGTTGATAATTATGTGTGATGACATGTCTGTCGATACTTATCATGAGAAGAACCCATTTACCACTGCGGAAACATGATTCTTGCATCTCCTATAGGCATCTCGGGTGAGACTTCACTTGCGTCGCAAGTGTTGTTGAATGGGTTAAGCCTTGTCGGGATGATACCTTTGGGTTATGTTGGTCAGATACAAGTTCAATTTCCCAATCTCTATGAAATATCTTTGTTTATACACTAGTTTATAAAAGCTTAAAATAACACATTTCACACTTGCAAAGAATTGATTTTTGATGACAATTAAATAAATAAGAACATAAAAATAGCATCTATAATATCAACAACAAATTAAATATTAATTAGATTCTAATTTAAACACACCACTTTTAGAAACCAAATATACTATTCTACAGTATTGTACCTAACCTTAGATGAGGGGACCCTCCTCTCCTTGACCAGACACAATGTGATTTACTTTATAATTACCCCATCTCGATCAATACATGCTCACATGAAGTAAAATAATTTTTTTTATTAATATGAATAAATTAGATAGTTCTACATCACAACCTTAGTCTCAACGCTTCTAACTTGTTTCACCTTTAACAAATAAAGCATATTTATACAAGGAAAAGAGGAGCATGGCCAACTCTAAAGAGTTAGCCTTCTCTCAAATAGTTTAACCAACTCATTCCAAATATAAGCTCTTCAATCCGTACAACTAATCATAAATATCTCGAGATGTTGATCAAGCAAAATCTCTTTCTAGATCCAGAGTTGTTTTAACAAAATCATGAAAATAGGGAAGTCTTGACTCAAATCCAATAACATCAACAACATCATCGTTCTAATATGAGGACCATGAGCTCCAAAATAACAAAATAGAATAATATTCCAACGTGTAATGTCCATTTTTCAAATTTTATTAAATGGCCATTTTTTCCACTTTTTCCCCAATTTTGAACCTTGACTAGTTTTGATGTCTAGACCTCCAAATTGACCCAAATGCTTCCAAATTTTCTGAGAAATTACATGAATGATAATAGAACTTAAATATGATGTTCAGAGATTTTTTATGACCCCCCAATTACTTCTGCAAACTTGTTTAATGTTTTGTTCAAAGTAGGAGTCTTTACTAGCAAATTGGGGCTCCAATTCCCCTTGGGTAATTGTCGGAAATGGATTCTCAAATGGTCCCAAAGTCACTCAAATTTTTGAACAAAGGAAGGGGATGTGTAAGGTACATTTTTAAAGTCTCATATTCTTCATGGTTCATCTTATACTATTTGTTATGACTCTTTCCAAAACAACTCCCAAATCATAACGTCGACCCTTGGGGAAAAGGCACCAAATCTTCTCCCAATGCAATAAAAATGAGTAAAATAGATTCCAATGCTTAATTACTGAACATGAGACTTGAAATACACATTAATGGCAGTCCATTCATCATACATTTATCATATATACATTCCTCCATTCGAAATAATCAACATTATCATAGCATACATCAATGTAGTTGGGAAATGGTCATTGTTTGCTCATTAATAATCACTTTTCCTTACAACCATTTGATATTTCGACCTGATACTTTCTGAGAATGAATAACAAGGCATATTTATCTTATTACAATTAGTAATGGGCAGTGAAAATCTCTCCCAATTCGAAATCATTAGCATTACATTGGTGCACAACAATATAGTGGGGAAATGACACTATTTCTTCATTGTTTAACATTTTTACATGAAATATTTTGGCATTTTGACCTGAGAGTCTTATGAACTTAAAATAAAGAGGATTTACATCATAACATAAAATAATGGAGCATTAGAAGCTTCCCCAAAGAGATCAATAGCTCACCCAAAGCGCAATCCCTCCTTGAGCAAGAATATGCCAGAAAAACTGGAAATGGTTGAGAGAAAGTGCTAAATAGAAGAATCCACAAGCTTCCCTATAGCTTACACCTGCAAATAAGAATCCAGTAAATCTCCATGAAAGACCTGAGTGGCCTCTCCAAACACCTACTTGGATGAGAATCTTTCACCCTTGAAATTGGCTAAGGCAAGAAAACTAGTCATCCACTAGCTCTCACAATTTCTCAAATGATCAAAAGCCATTCTCTTGGTTGCTTCCTGTATTTTATAAAAAATACTTAGCCTTCTAATGTTACCAATCCATCCACAAACTCAATCCAATTCGAATTTGGGTGTGGACTCAAGATTTGCCATGTGTCCTCCCTTTCCTAGCCTTCCATCTTCCCCCAATTTGAGTAGGAACCCATTGAGCTTCCCCAACTCACATGAGAGGCCTCTTGGATGCTCTATTTCGACCTAACATGTCATATATGTCAGATGTCGGCCTTCAAATCTGATTTGTGTGATAGGTGTCATAGCATCTTCATCATTGTTGTCATAGAGCTAGGGAATCTAGTCCAAGTGTCTCACTAGATCCAAAATGCCTCTTCCTCTTCCAATCCAATTCGACCTGAATTGATTCATGCCAAGTATATTGACCTTCCAAGTCATCCCAAGACCTTTGGTCTTCTTATGGATTCGAAATGACAAGAGGAGGATGCCATGTGGCATAGAAAATCTAGCTTGTGTGGGTCCCACATTCTCCATGTGTCTTCATGACCAATTGCCACTTTGATTTTCCCTTGTATTTATTTATTTAGCTCATTTATCAAATATTTATTCCATTCTAATGTTCAAACATCATTTATTGTCCCCCTTATTCCAAATCCCAAAGCTTCCACCTGGCAACCTAGGAAACTAGTAATTTTCCTCCTTGGCAATTATTTGACCATTAGCATCAATTTGACAAACTCTAATGAATATGGAAAATGTGATTAGGCCATTGCGACCCAATGCAAAATTTGAGACATGACACAACGCCTCCCTTGCTTTAGCGCGGCTCTAACCAAAATTGGTTCTTCTGCACTATAGTCAAGTGTATTCATCGAAAAATATTGTTGTAGACTCCTCAAAACACTCGAACCATATCCATTGATAATCAAATAACCTGTGCAAATATTTAAACCAACGGTTCCTTTGACTAAGACATATCTGCAACTTCATTTTGTACTTTAAGGGAGATTTGCAACTCCATCTTCAAAAATATTATCTCAACCTAGGAGCCAAAAACTCATATAGGTAGTTACAAGCATACTTTTCATCCAAAACCTATCTAAACACGTAATGCAAGGCTAATAAACACCAAATGTCAATATTTGTGTAAATTAAATCTTAAAGATGGTAGCTTAGTTGTGAATAGTAATTAGAAAATGATAGGAAAATGGAGAAACGAAGGACAAAGTGGAGTTGTTTCATACTCACAACAGATGGCAAGATGATTAGGAGTATAAATTTATGGTGGAGACTCAAGTCTGCGATTAGCACATAATAACATATGCTAATTAAGGATTGATGTTTCAAGAAAAAGAAAATGGGAATTTGCAGAGCCTTCATGTATAGTCACCAAGAAAGGTATGAGACGATGACAAAAAGATTGGACGTCTACACACAACTCATATTTAGCTTCTAGGATTGCAACTCATATTTAGCTTCTAGCACTACCCATGTAACCATGTTCATCTCAAATTAAGGTGAAATCCTTTAAACATCTTTGTCCATTCAAAGTGACCTAGAGCTATATTGTGGTAAAGGATATTATAGGGTTATTAGTAGACATGGATATACAACTAGTTGTGTTATGGAGAGTCAAGTTGGCCTTATAGAAACAACCCCTCAAGGGTTAATTTTTATAAAAGAAACTAGTTTTTTTAATGCTAAAATTGGGTGTAATGCAAATGCTATGTAATAGCATGTTTTGGTTTCTTGATTGTAATGATCTATGAAAGGGTCAATCTATGTGATTGTAATGATCTATGAAGGGGTCAATCTATGTTTCTATTGAAGCATATAGTCTCCATGATTAAGCATATGAATTTTGTGAAGCAACTTGCTAACAAGTGGCAAGTCTTTTTTGCTAGTTATTATTGTATAAAATGGCTTCTCAGCCTATGAACCAAAGTATTTTGTTTATTCTATAAATAAAATGCGATTTTAAAAAATAACGTGGAAGTCGATTTCCCATTTTGAAGGAGAGCATTGACTCTAGTGAACATCCTCACAATTTCCTATTTTAAAAGTGAGTATTGACTCAAGTGGACCTATGTAGCCCTTTGTGGTTCAAATAATCAGTGTTGGACACGGAGAAAAAATAAACCCGATGTCCATTCTTCTACATGGATCCACTAAAATAGGTTTCCCAAGTGCCATGCGCATTTATGGTATTTTCGCATGTGTTTTTCTCAGTGCTATATATCTCTTTCTCTCTGCGAATATCTTAAAATATAATTTGTAAATAAATTTAATATCGAGCATTTTGATGGTATTTTCGTATTTTCCCGTGTGTTTTTCTCAGTGCATCTCTTTCTCTCTGCGAATATCTTAAAATATAATTTGTAAATAAATTTAATATCGTGCATTTTGATGGTATTTTCGCATTTTCCCGTGTGTTTTTCTCAGTGCTATATATCTCTTTCTCTCTGCGAATATCTTAAAAAATATTTTGTAAATAAATTTAATATCGAGCATTTTGATGGTTGAAGTAGGCACTTTGGTTGTTTCATATAAATATAAATTTAAAAATAATTTTTTTTAATTTATATTATTTTAGTTTTGCAAGATTTTCCTTTTATATAGTTTAAGATATTTTTATTAATATAAATTAAGGAAATATGCAATTGTACACTATGGTCTTCTCAGCGGGTGAAAAAAAGTAACTTAGGCTTCAATGAGATCACTCATAGGCCTCACTAGTGTTGGAATTTGAGGATGTCGTCGAGGGGCATTTTTTCTGTCAAATACTTATAAATATTTATAAATATTTTGGGAGAATGTTAAACTAAATGGGTAAACCATTTTCCAAAATGTAATTTTGATGTTTAGTCATTGCTATAAGCAGTTTTTTTTTTGTTAGTTTTTGAGAGGCTGAACTTTGAAACCGGGTTCCCAAACCCATATTTTAATTGCAGGTAATATGGATGTTGATTGGTGTATATTGCATGATGTTGATGGGTGTCAATTATTGGTTTGTGTTATTTTTTATAGAGTTGTTTAACTAGGGGACCATTTTTCCTCTATTTGCGGTTATAAATTTTCAAAAAGTGCAAAAACATTGCTAGATCTTATAGAGTGTAGGTGCATGGGGTTTTTATGTAACTTGATTTCATTTCTATACTTAAAATAGTCCAACAAACAACAAAAATTACAAGATTTTGTGACTTAAATTCACCGGATTCCATGTGAAAATCAACGAGAAAGTCAAAATCATCCCCGTCCTCCTAGTTAGACAGTTCCATTTTTTATAAGTATTTTGTTAGATTTTTGTAAAGTATATAATATAAAACTAATTTCTTCATTGTTTTAATTTTTTAATAAAAAATTATTAATTAAAAGTTAAAGGATAACTCTTTTAATAAAACTATACTTGACTAGAAAGATAAATACTCAAAAAGTAAAAAAGAAAATTAGTTTGAAGGATAAAGCTGAAATGAAATTCTAACCCTCGACCTCACCATAGACTCACACTCTCTAACTCCTCATCATAAATTTTAAACATAAAACCTTATAAAAACTAAATTCTACATAAACCAAATTTCAAACATAAAACCGTATGAAAACTAAACTCTACATAAACGAACTGATTTATAAGTATCTATTAATTGTAACTTAAAAGAAATACGTATTACTCTTTTTATTTTTTATCCAAGTTTAATTCTTATAAGTGACATATTTATTTTTATTTTTAACCCCCAGTTTAATTCTTATAAATAACATATTTATTTATTAAATAATTTATGTAGAAAAAGTATGAAAATAATGTAATGAAAACCAACTCAGTTTGTTTTATGTTCGAATTTATTTGGGAGAGTCAGCCGTTTTTTGAAAGCAACGCCATCCATGCGTGTGAAGATGCCCAACCCACGTGGCTGCGGTATGTGGAAATAACGATCGTCCTCTACCATCCTGAGTTCGCTTGCATTTCTAGTACCACTACCGATCGTCATGGGCCATGCATACTCTGCGCCTTGCAGCCATGAATTCCCTGCCATTGCTCAGCCTTACACCCTCCTCACCTTCTGCTACCCCTACCTTTACTCTCTGCAGAGTATGTTCCCCTGTTATCTCTGTGCCGACTATCTCTTCCGACCTGCGGAGACTAATTTCGGAGGATCAGCGATGGATTAATCGGGACAAGAAACCATCTAATGTCCAGCGCCTGCCCACCATGAAACAAAAGCTGTGGACTGTCAGAAGCGCAGCGACCCGGACCGAGTCTCTCCCTAACATGCTGGACGACCTACACATCGAAGAGAAAAAGGAGCCAGAGATCCCTAAGGCGTTGAAGCCCGAGAGAAATCTGGAGGGCATATGGAGGGAAATCCAGGGCGCTAATAACTGGGAAGGGCTGCTTGATCCCATGGACGATATTTTGCGAAAGGAGATTATCAGGTATGGAGAATTCGCTCAGGCCTGTTATGATGCTTTCGACTTCGATCCCTTCTCCAAGTACTGCGGCAGCTGCAAGTATCATCGCAGGCAGCTTTTCCATGGCGTTGGGATGTCTGATTACGGCTACGAAGTGACCAAATATCTCTACGCCACTTCCAACATCAATCTCCCCGGCCTTTTCCAGAAGCCCCGCGTGCAGAAGCTGTGGAGCAGTCACGCGAACTGGATGGGCTTCATAGCTGTGGCCACGGACGAGAACGAGATCAAGAGGCTCGGACGGCGAGACATCGTGATCGCGTGGAGAGGAACGGTAACGTATCTCGAATGGATTGTGGACCTCATGGATTATCTGAGACCAGCTGAAATGAACTACGTTCATCCCCATCCCGATGTGAAGGTCGAATCGGGGTTCTTGAATCTCTACACGGCCCGTGAACGGGACTGCCGGTTCTGTAAAAGCAGCGCACGGGATCAAGTCTTGTCGGAGCTCAGCAGTTTGCTGCAGAGATACAGAGGCGAGAAACTGAGCATAACGATCACGGGCCACAGTCTGGGAAGCGCTCTGGCCATGCTGAGCGCGTATGATATTGCAGAACTAGGGTTGAACTGCTCGGAGAGCGACGATCAGCTGGAATCGATTCCCATAACGGTATTCTCGTTCGCGGGGCCGAGAGTGGGCAACGCGGCCTTCAAGGATCGGTGCGAGGAGCTGGAGCTCAAGTTTCTGAGAGTGGTGAACGTGCACGACGGCGTGCCGAAGGTCCCTGGCATTCTGTTCAACGAGAATTTCAAGATGATGAGGCAGTGGGTCGATAAGCTTCCATGGAGTTACTGTCACGTTGGGGTGGAGCTCGTTCTTGATCACATGCATTCTCCGTTTCTGAAGCCCACGAACGATCTCTGCTGCTTTCATAATCTGGAGGCTCATCTCCACCTGCTGGACGGATACCATGGGCAAGGACAGCCGTTCAATCTGTCTTCGCAGCGCGATCTGGCTCTGGTGAACAAGTCCTGCGATTTTCTGAAGGAACTCTACCTGGTTCCTCCCTTCTGGAAGCAGGATGCGAACAAAGGACTGATCAAGAACTCGGAGGGGAGGTGGGTTCAGCCCGAGAGGATCAGAATCATCGAAGAGTCCCATATGGATCCGGATCACCATGAGACTGATAATCAGAACCGCCTCGACGTCGCCAATAATGGGTATCCTCAACCGAATCTACAGCAGTCGTAGATGTGATCATAGTAGACTTTATTTAAAGCTAAAGCGATTAATTCATGCATGAGCTGCTCATGTAAATACATTCACTGCAATATATTCTGACAACGTTGGACGGAAAATTGAAAATCGATGTTTCAGGAAGATAAATTCAGAGAAGGGATAAAGATAAACTCTTAAAATTTATGAAATTAGGTCTGTGATCACGATTTATGGTTATTTCTGCACCCACAGAGTTTAGGCATTAAATGTAAGTTTATGAAATCTTATATTTCGGTAATAATTTTCCGGTGGGTTGCCTTATTCGTTAGGCATTCCATACAAATTTATAATGGAGTTTCTGGTGTCTTATTATTGAAATATTATTATAGTTTTGCATTATTTTCTCAATCACGCTTAATAATGATCTTCAGTGTGTTATTAAATATCTTGGGTACCAACTGAAAGGCTAATACTCATAAGATCATTGGTTTTGGTTGGCGAAGGAAATTGGGAAAATAATTGGTTTCTCGCAGCTTCAGGTAGGTATTTGTATGGGGGATTACTTTCATGGGTAAGATCTGTGCGGATGAGGATTTTACTATTTGATTCATTGATTTATTTATTACTTTATTAATTTATTTATTATGCGTTAAAGTGTTAAAGTGTTTCTCAGCTAGAAAATTTTCAAAGGAAATATGTTTTAATTTGGGATTTCAGATTTCATTTTTTTTTCAAGAGTCCCGTAGGATATGTTTTAATTTGGGGGTTTAGATTTCATTTTTGTAAGAGTTGGTTACAGTGCTTATTATTTTGAAAATGATTAAACAGAAATGTTTTAACTTTCTTTTTTTCAAACGAAAAAAACAACACTCATTGGTATTCTATTGAATCAAAAGAGTTTTGTACATCATCAGTAGATAAACAAGATCAATACAGGTAGTTAGTAGCAACTATCAGCAAACCAGCAATACATTAAACATTTAAGTTTTAAAAACTACCTACAACATAGAACAAGAAACTAGCAGCAGAACCACCTACTGACAAAGCGGGCATTATGTCTAACATATCCTCTCATAAGCTACGTGCAAGCTGACATCCAAGGATGACTCTAAGGAAGATAAGAAAAGCCCAAAGGCATTATCCAAGGCAGGGCTAGGGTCTTCACTCAAAGTCAAAAGACATGTCTAATCACCAGAAAATAACTTAACATGTAAAGTCAAGACCAAAAAACCGAAGTCCCACCGGCCTATAGTCCATCAAAGCAAAGCTCTCAAAATAACTGAATTCTCACTTCTTCCAAAGCCTCACCTTCACATATTTTAGAGAGTGTAAGATAGCCCGCAACCTCTTTAAGCCCTTCCTTGGATAATGTATTTGCCCTCTTGTTATATTCCCTATAGACATGGCTGAAGTCCACATGGATGAACAAAAATATGAGCATTTTGGTGTTGTAGCACCATGCTTCTAAGTTCACCATGTTAAGTGAAGATTCACCTTTAGCCCAATTTATAATCACATAGGAGTCACCAAAGACATGTAGATAAGGTAATCCAATTTCTTTGGGAAATGACAGTAATGCCCAGAGTGCCAGTAGTTCAGCTCTAGTGTTCGTACTAGGACCAGAGCCAAGAATAATGGAAAAGTTGTGTTGTTCATTTCACCAGAGGCAAGCTCCCACACCTCCAGTTGAGGCAGCAACAACACCATCAAAAAAAGCCATGGGGAACAATGTTTTAGGAGGAGGTCCAATATTCATAGTTCTGGATTTTTTAATATGAGGTATCGGGTGAGTGTTGGCCTCAAGAATAATCTTGTGGCATATTCTGGAGATATTAGGTTCGATGTTCTAAAAAATAAAGTTGTTCCTGGTCTTCCATAGATTCCAAATGAGAAAAATAAGTAGATATAACAGATCCCCATCCTTCGAGAGACAGCTAATGACATTCCCAGAGAGTGTCGGATCTGACTAAGCTAACTATAAATTGAAGGAACATTCAAGGCAGTGCAGTACCTCATGCAGGAAAGAACAGTATGCAAATAAATGATCACTAGTTTCAGCATCAGACTTGCAAAGACTACAGCGATCAGGGCCAATCCAGCCCTTCTTGTGCAGATTGCCCCATGTGTTCAGTTTCTTATTATATGCCAACCATATAAAGCATTTGATCTTCTGGGGGATGTTGAAATTCCAGACCTTTAAGAGTATATTTTCAGGGGGAAGTGGCAAATAATCTGACACAATAAGTTCATAAGCACTTTTGTTGAGACCAAGCCTGGTTTCTTATCATACATCCAAAGCAGTGAGCCTTCAGAGTTCCTTAGCTTAATGCCACCATGTGAGAGACCTTTAACAAAGGTCGTCCAAAGTTCAGCCCAACGCCCCCCCAAGTCAAGGTCCTCCGCCGAGTACCAAGCATATAGGCTCTGAGAGAGATCATCCTGCTTCTGATCTTGCACCAAATATGAGATTCCATATTCTGCAAGATAGTCCTTTGGGAGAGAAAACGGGGCATCAAGACCAACTATAGGATCAACACCCAAATGGATCTTCCTGCCATCTCCCACCTTCCATCGAAGCTGACAAGTAACCCAAGACAGAATTCTCATAAAACCATTCCAAAAATAAGACGTGCCAATGACTAAGAATTTTCATGCTCTGATCCATTCCACCAGTGGTCTATTATTTAAGTATTTGAAAGTAATAATACGGCTCCAAATACTAGTCCCCATAAGTAACTTCCATAAACTTTCCAGCCTGAGATAGATACCGAACCATTCCAATATTTTAATATCCCAATCACCAAACTCATAAGGGCCGGTACAGATTTCGAACAAGCCAAGTGGAGACGTGGATGTCCATTAGAATTTCCCCATAGAAAGGTAAATATGGACTTTCTCAACAAATTCAGAATGGATCTAGGACATCTGGCTAGAGCAAACCAATAAACCACAAGACTGATAAAAATATATTTAATGAGCACCATTCTGCCACCTAGAGAAAGTAATCTATAGGTCCAACTCTTAATCTTATTTTCAAACATTTCCACCATCCAAAGCCAATCAGAGGATCTGTATCCCAAAGGTTTCAAATGGAAGCCCAAATATTTGAACCGTGAAGTAATAGGTGCCATGCTGTAGGGGAGGAAGGCTACAATCTGACCACGAGTCTCTTCATCAACATTTTGATATAGGAAAGATGATTTTTCAGAGCTAACAGCCATGCCTGTAGCTGAGCAAAATAAGTCTAGAGCTTCTTTATATGCACCACATTCCTCAACAGTACCAATCCCATATAGGATTACATCGTCAACAAATAACAGATGGGTAAGAGACAGACTATGAGAGTACTGGTAACCAATAATGTCACCCTTATGTTGTGCATCCAAAATGATCCTGCTGAGGCTCTCAATTACCAAGATAAGCAACAATGGCGATAGAGGACATCCATGGCGAATACCCCTAGAGGCGGGGAAAAACTCCGAAGGAGTACCATTGACTAAGATAGCAAAACAAGAGTTGGTAACAAAACCCATGATCCAATTTACACCCATCAAAGGAAATCCAATCTGCAGAAGGAGAAGTCTCAAGAAGGTCCAATTCACCTTATCAAAGGCTTTAACGAGATCAAGTTTAAGTACCATGAGACTTGCATTTCTGGTTTTTATGGAGTGCAAAACCTCCTGGGTAATACCAATAGGTTCAGTAATTTGACGATCCTTTAAAAAACCAAACTGTTGGGTAGATATGGTTCTATTAAGCAAGGGTTTAAGACGTAAAGCTGCAATTTTAGAAATAATCTTGTAAACCATGTTGAATAAAGAGATGGGACGGAAATCAGCAAAGGTGGACGACTTTTCACACTTAAGGATTAGGGTAAAAAAGGTAGAACTGATAGAACCAGGAACACACCCTTCAGTCCTGGCCTGTTCAGCTGGAAGAACAAGCTCCTCCCCAATAAGGTCAAAAAATGCTAAGAAAAATTCATCAGGCCAGCCATCAAGACCAGGTATTTTATCTTTCTTAAATCCCCTAAGGACAAAGTCAACCTCTTGAAGTGTGATAGGCTTGAGGAAGAAATCAACATCCTCAACCTGGGTCAGTGTTGGGAATAGTCTGATAGTTTTCAGTTGATCTACAATATTAGTAGACTTGTCATCCTTAAATAAATCACTGAAGTGTTGTTTACCCATCTTCTTGAGAGAGTCATCATCCGCATAAACATTACCATTCAAATCATGTAGAGACCAAATGGCTTTAGAGTTCCTTCTTGCAGATGCATATGCATGAAAAAACTTAGTATTGGCATCCCCTTCCTTTAGCCAAAGAACTCTGCTCTTTAGCCTCTGAGTGGTAACCTCATGTGCCAGGATTTTCCTTTTGGAAGCTTGAAGATCTTTAAGCCTTAAGGCACTATCAACTAACAGAAGACCAGAATCCATCTGAAGTATGTTAGATATGTTAGTATTAATCTCCAGTAACAGGTGTTTTCTTTCACCAATTTTCCTTCTCTCCTATCCTTTAACAGTACCTTTGAGTCTACCAAGTTTTAGAGCAAGAGTATCCAGAAATTTTGAGTGTCCCGAAGTCGCAAGAGGATGAAACAAGAGGGTCAAAATCATCTTCAAGGAGCCAAGCCCTATTAAATTTGAAAGGATAGCACTAGGAGGCCAGTCGAGGACCCCATTCAAGGCAGATAGGGTAATGGTCTGAAAAATCTGAGGGGGTAGCCCAGGATTTGTAATAGGCCAAGCTAGGAAGACGATGGTCAGACAGTAAGAAGCGGTCCAATCTTTTGCTTATGCCTGCCTCTCCCACACAGCCATTCCTCCAGGTGGGACACAGGTTGTTCATGGAGAGGCCAACCATGTGGTTACTATAAATGAGCTGAGCAAAGTAGGAATTTAAGGGATCCGATCTGGCTTTGAGACCCCAGATTTTAGAAGAGAAAATAGTAAATTTTAGGTCACCAGCTAATAGTAAATTAGGTAAGGACAGTAAACCACCTGCCAGCATATTGTCCCAAAAAACAGTTCTCTGGGAATAAGGTCCATAACAGTTGAAAATGGAGAGGATCTCAATAATAATTTTAATACTTGCTTGGAGAATGATGCCAGCAAAGGAGGAGAAGACCTTGCAGCGAACCAGGAGAGGGTTCCAATGTGCCAATAGACCTCCAAATAAACCAGATGCATCAATAGCACAGAATTCCCACCCTGGCTTGAATTTAGAGAACACCAAAAGAGCATGGGAAAAATTACACATAGTTTCTTGTAGCAGAATCATATCAGGATTTAATTCAGAAAGGAGAGAGCCAAGGGATTTTTGTTTGATAAGCCCTCCAAACCCACGAATATTCATGGATAAAATCTTCATGGGGAACCATACTCACCATGTAAGCATGCTCTAAGTGCCTGAGAGGAGGAGGGAGAGGTACCAGAGAGCCTCGCATCAACCTTTAATCTTGAAGAGAGAGGGGTATATTGGCCCAAGTTCCCTGGATCATCAGGTGCAGGTTTCTTTGCCTTATGAATAGTAACATTTTAAAAACAGATAGAGTCCAGGGGGAGTGTAGAAGGAGAAATAGGATCCTTATCCGTAAAGATTGAGAGTGAGTTTAAGAGTGAGGGGTCCAAAAAATAAGGGGCCTCTCTGGGGCTGGAGGACAATGTAATAGGTGAAGAGGGATCCCCAGGTAAGAGGGACTGCTAAGATGAAGAGGAGACAGGGAGCGAAGGGAAATGCTCCAGAGTGTAAGGAGGAGTTCCTTCAATGGTAGGATCGGATGTCCGAGGAATAGGAGAAGAATACGGGATGGACAGAGCTAAGTCAGATACCATAGGGGAAGAGAGGCGAGCACAAACCTCAATATCATCAATATACATTAGTTCACCCTTCGATAGACCTTCATAGGGCGTGGGGGAGGAAGAGGTATAAATAGACTCAGTAGGAGTCAATAAGGACAGCTCAGGAGGTATATGCATATTAGGTAAGGGAGAAGCCAATCCAGGACTTAAATCATACCCTTGCTTTACAGAACGACCACTACGGAGAAGAGCACATGCATTGAGTAAGTGACCAGTTTCATGGCAGAAATTACATCTGAAAGGCATGTGCAGATAGTTAAGATTCTGTGTAATAACACGGTTACCGAAAACAATGTCCACCTCAAGGATAAGTCCTTTAGATATGTCAAGTTCAACTAATACCTTGGCCAACCATTTGTCAAATAACAAGTGAAAGTCCTTTTCTAGGGCAACAAACCGACCAAGTGAGTTTGCCAGGCCAGTCAGAATATCTTTGCTCCACAAGGGGAAGGGAAAATCTGGTAAGAGGACCCAAATATGTCGAATGGTGACCCTTTTAGTGAGAGGATCAAAGCCTGAGTGCCAATGAATCAAGACCAAGGAGCCCTTCAGAACAGTCCAGAGGGTCTCGAGAATGCGTGTAGCATCTACCGCTTTGATGAAAACAATGACCAACCAGTTGTTCGCAAGTAAGCTGATCGATTGAACGTAGTGGATAATGGGCTTCCAATGGACAGTTTCCCATTCCACCCATTCTTCTTTGGACAAAGTACAGTACTCAAGCCTCCCAGTGAGGGCCTGATGACAGAGGGACTCCACCTTATCAAGGTAGACATCGTGACCAAGAACAAAGTGGTGCTTTGCATCAAGTGCCTTAAGGGCCTTAGCTCTCTAGAGAGAACAGCTAGTAAGCTGCGACCGGGTTGGTTTTAGGCCCCCACCTCCCATAGAAGGGGCAACTGAAATATCACATGATGACATAAGGACACCCACCAGGGGTCCGACTTCTAACCAAAGTCCAACCATTGCATGGAGAAGACTACAAGCCAAGGATACATGACACAATGGGACATACAACAATCAACTGCAACGTAACCCCCACTGCCTTCCAATCTCGGAAAAAAAAAACTGGTGCATCCAAATCACCCACATCAACCGACAATAGGAGAAGCCCAGACAAGAAAACCCAACAGTACCAACTTCAGTGAAAAACCTAGCCAGTACCTGTCGTAAACCAAAAATAGAAGGAAAACTGATTCATAATACAAAACCACAGTCGACCGTGACCAACAGGGATACCATCAGAGACTACCAACACAACTACCAAACACGTCAACCTATCACAGAAACCCTAACCAGAAGAAACAAATACCACTGAATTCCAAGAACGTAAAGCAGCGAAACCCTAGTGGTAAACCCTAAAAAGCCTAGCACCAGAGAAAAAACCAAAATAACTATCCAAGAAAATCGCTAGAAAGGAAAAAACCAAACCACAGACAGTCCAATACCAGATACAAACTGATACCTGACCAACAGACCAAGAAGAAAGATTAAAATTAAATACTTAAAGAATTTTTTACAATGATTTAGGAATCCTGTCAAATTTGTTATAAGTGTACTGGATTTTTGTAATGGCTTTAATCAGGCTCTACCTTGAATTAACAGGTGTAGTGGGATTTTAGAATGGCTTTGTCCAGGCTCTTCCTTGAATTAGTAGGTGGTTAACTTGGAAAGTGGGTAAAGGAACTTAGGTTCTTGTAGGGGTGGATCCTTTCATTGGTGGTGAGGGTAATTTTTTTCTTTCTTATCTAAGAGAGTATCTAGCACACTTTGGATTTTGTACACTGGATCAAATTTGAAGGCCCAATTAGTTCAAAAGGTCTAGCTCATATAGGTTGCTAGCTAAGGACTTGGGCCTTGGTGATCATTGGGCTAAAGAATGGACTACATATATTGATTCACTTTTTAGAGTTGGTATCAAATTAAATGAAGAATAATATGTGTCGGTTTGGGATTGGAATGGTGTTACAGGACAAGTAAATGCAAACAATCCTTATATGATGGCATATCTCAAATGAATCATGAAGGTGATTCAAAATAGTGGCATAAGAGACTTTGGAAATGGTCTATCCCTATGAGAATTAAATGCTTCTATGAGTTATTCTTATAATGCTATATCTTGACATGCGATAATTTAGATAGAAGGGGTTGGTCAAGTCCTAGTTATTGTATTTTTTGTAAAAGAAGTTGTGAATCTATTTCCCATCATTTTGTTCATTATACTTTTTACTAAAGAATTTGGTATAAAATAATTAGCGCTTTACAAATTTCACAAGATTGGGGCAATGACTCAATTGATGTCAATTTCAACAATTAGGTCTATTAAGTAAATTCCCATAAATACCTAATGTATTTTTATTGTTGAAGTGTATGGAAAACCAGGAATGAGGCTATTTTTGAAAGAAGCTTAATACATGAAAATTCGGAGATTGTACAAGGTGTTCTAGTCTAGGGGGAAGAAAAAGAAACAAAGGTAGGTATTTGAACCTCCAAATGTTGATCAACATGCTATAGGATTCTTTGATGGCGCTACTCAACTTGGAAAGTGTGTTACTGGCATGTTTTTTAAAGATAAATGAGGATCATCACTTCAAACTATGGATGAATATGGACCAGGGCACCAATTCAAGAGCCGAGTTACGGGATTTATTAATATATATAATTATTTTTTGGATAACATATTATACATATAAATGGTGTTTCTTGTAAACTTGTAAAAAACTAATAGGATTTTTGCAATATTTTGTTTTCTTGAGACTAACAACACTAGAGGGATGATTTTGATCTTTTAAACATAATTAGGAGATCGCAAGCAGAACATGGACATGGAATTCAAGGGTGACATAAATGAATATGATGGTTCCATGATGCAAGAGTTAAAAGAGTTGAAGATATAAATGAAATGGATTAAGAAACAACCTCTTTCAAAGATATGGGAGGCCAAGTTTGCAAAAGAAATCCAATACCTCTCTACTTCAATTGTTGAAGTTGATGCAATGAGAAAACAAGTAGTAGATTCATATTCTATGTGAGACAGTGAATTCAATCAGTGTCCCGAAATCATGCACCTTAGATGCACTCTGGCACCATTTTCAATCATTTGGAACAACGAATCAAGTCACTATTTTGGTAGACAAGTTTAGTAAGCCAAAAGGGTATGATTATGTCTAGCTTTTGCAAGGTGAAGTTGTTCTAAATTATCTTATATAAATCAATCTGAATTTTGGAACAAACTACTAAAGGTTAAAAATGACAAAATTACCTTAATTAAAGGTGCAACATCATCTCTATAGTTATTGGAAATAATCAAATTTGTATCTTGCGCATAACCCAAAACGATAACCCGCTTGGCCGTATTTTTACCCTCGCTCTCCTTATAATGGATATGTGAATGGAAAAATGTGAGGTAGATTCAATTTCCCCATGCAATATAAGGTGACAATCTAAAGTAAAGACCAATGTTAAGATTATTGTTTAATGACAGAAACACACAATGAGATTTCAATATTTCTATTTAATTCCATTTTATGATGACCTTTCATGTAATGATATCCTCATGAATATTAAAAATCAAAGTTTTATAGAGTGATGTGGAATATTATCATATATTTACGCCGTAAGGCGTTTTTCTCCGAACATGTTCGGAAAAACACTGTTCCTTTCGTCGTCTATTCGGCCAACCCTGCTCCTCTGCGTGTCCTCTTCGCGATCCAGTGGTTCTCCGCATGTCCTCTTCGCGATCCGCTGGTCCTCCGTGTGTTTTCAAGTTCTCCTGGTCCTCCGCGTGTTTTCAAGTTGAGGTAAAGGTTTCCGGTGGCTGCCCTGCCCCGTCCTCCCATTTTGCCTGCAAGTTTCACGGTTGGCGTCTTTTCCACCTCTTTGCTGAGCATTGTTCATGGGATTTGCCGTGACTGTTGAGTTTGTCAGAACCGCAGTTGTCCAGCAATTCTGGAGCACCGTGGGCGATATTTGGAGAGCCCGTCCTGTGAAAGACCAGTGTTTTTTTCTCAGTTTGGCATTTATTTTGAATTTATTAGATAGCTTGCTATTCGTGGAGGAGGTGGTTGAACATCTTGTCATGGAAACCGCCCCTCCCTGCTGCATAAATGGCGTTTACTGGTCACATTTAGTTTGCGTGGGTTTGCACAGAGAAGTTGCATTGTTTCTAGTTGTAGGAATTCTGATTCAAAGAGCCAAAGAACTAAAAAAATGGAGGTACTTTGTTTTTCCACTGCTTCTGGATTTGATTCTGTGCAATTTCATTTCTATTGCAAATTTCTTGTTAGTGTCAATCTTGTAGGTTTGTCTGGGTGTTGTCATATCTTCTGCCCTCTGCAAGTCATTCATCAATTTCCACAAAACTGCCATTAAAAGAATCGGGCACCGCAGCTGGCCCAGCCACTAAACCGCCATTCTCGTATAGATTAGAATAATTCAAAACCCCTGAATCAATAGTAGGGTTTAGCAGCAAGCCTATGGTGCAATTGGCTATGAGGCATATAACTTATGTAGACGAGGCTGCATTTTTCATGTCACTATTTCTTCCAGGTTGAAAAAAAAACTTGGATGCCATGACAGTGGCTTCTCTCAACAGGATCGCCGCTGCTGACTGTTTTGATCATGGACAAAATGGGATCAAAAACAAACCCCAAACCCCCATAACACATCCCATAGAGCTTACCATCCACCACAACACAGTCCCTACAAAATCCATCATTCAAGAACTCCGACGAAGGAATAGGAAAATAAGTCCACAGACCCACTTCAGGATCGTAAACCTCTGCCCAGTCTAAAGATTCCATACAACCACCCATAACATAAATCTTTCCCCCAATACTAGCAACTGCAGGCTTGTACCATGGAATATTGAGGGGTGCAAGGGACTCCCACCTATTCAAGGACAGGTCATATGCACACACATTGGCTGAAGTGGCAGAGTTCACCAATCCCCCAATGGAAAAAAGCCTCCCTCTACTCACAACAAACTTAGCGCATGTCACATTAATGGGGCATATGGGCAGAGGAAAACAGGTCCTGTTCACTAGGTTCCAGGCATAAAACCTCTCATCCCCAATTGCAAAGAACATTAAGTTTACATACAAATGGTCTTTCGGAAGCCCTTCTGATGATGAATTCCAGCTAAGAATTTGGGAGCATAAAACAGTTTTCCATACCTTGGAGACTGCTAAGAGCTGCTGATGCATTAACCTTGGAACTTTGGCCAAGAAATCCAATGCAATCTCATTGGGTAGTCCAGGCAGAATGATGTCAGAAGACTCCCCATCATTTTCCCTGAATTTTTTTGAGCCCTTCTTCTCTGCCTCCTATTGCCGCATAGCTTTCTCTGGAATGGGTATATGACCAGAAAATAGTTGAACGTTAGGAGTAGATCAGGCTTTAACCCATTGCTCTACTGTTGAAGCGAAGCCTTAAATATAACAACCCTTCTCCGATAAAATGTGCCATGTACCTGATGCTCTCATAATTACATCCTCCTCCACTGAAATGCCCCATCCAATTTTAGATCCAACCTTACCCACAAGAAATTTGGTATGTCTTGTCCTTATCTCCAATGACTTGTTTAAAAAAAATGGAGAACGGACAAGTACTGTTCCTCTCACAAGACTGCTGGGTCATTTTGAATAAGAATTGACCATTAAATCATTCACATGTAATCTCTATTCTTCACACTTTATTACAAGTTATTTGTCTCTAATAAAGAAGCTCTCTGTCCTTGAGCATCTAGTTATGATGACTCCTAACACATATAAATCTTTCCCTTTCTTCGGTAGGAAGCCGACAAGGTGTATTCAAAATTGAAAAGAAAATACCTATTCACAACCTACTTTAACAATTCCCTCTACTTTTGTTGTATTTCAGATATTGAATCTTTTCTTCGAACAGACCATCATATTATAAGGTGGTCTTGGATCACCGAAAATGAAGAACCAAACTTGCAGCCAATGCAGGGGAACAAAGAACGAAAACCCCCCAAGCCAAGCCCCCACTATGGCCAAAACTGTAGATTTATTACGGTTATTTTGCCACTTGCCAGACCAAACAACAGGAAAAGCAACAAGCACTTTTGAAATGGGGAGGTTAATCCTTCATCTTTGCAATAGAAGCAACAAGCAATGCTTCATCTTTGCATACCTTGGCAACTGTTGAATTCATACCCAAGTCAAGCACCAACAACCCATGTAAAGCTGAACCATTATGAATGTTGATGGGGGATTAGTTTCATTATGGCAATTGGGTTAAACAACGCTCCCCACCTTTGTCGATGGTTTCCTCCATCTTTATTGCCTTCATTTCCATCATTTTTGGGCTCGAAAGGTTGTGTCCTTGTTAAAATCCTGGCATCTTGTCTATACCAGTTGTCTTTTTGCCCATGCCAAATGTTAGGTTAGACAGTGTCGGTTGGCTTCTATCTGTGGGAGCCTGCTTGCTAAGATGTACCACCCATTGTGGGGAAGCACCTAGTATCAACTATTGATATATATCGTATCATTATTTGCAAATTGTGTGTAATGTTTGTTTTATAAAATTTGGGTTGCTCTCGATACCATGTAGTTTAGTGATATGGTTTTCAAATAAGCAGGCCATAGTTATATGGCAGGGCTTGAATTTTTCAATTTGGATTTCATAGAAACTATATCCTCTTTGGTAGGGCTGAAAATTTGGAAATTGTGTGGTTAATTTTCTATTTCATAAAGTTTTTTGGTAGTGGCTTGTTTGCCATGGTCTGTCTATATACTAGCAATTTTGTAAGTTGTTGCTAAACTCTTATTGGCAGTATCTATTTTTAGGGTGACCTTGTTTCCATTGATGCTTGATCTTGGTATTCACATCTACAATGCGCTTTCTTTGAAGAATTTTTTGTTTTGAAATTAAACAGGTAAAGAAAAATGTTGGTTTATGCTTTTTCTTGTTTTAATATTTTTTTTTCTAATTATTTAAAGGGTATTTCAAGTTTCTATACAGCGATAATGACTTTTGAATTTCCAAATTATTTTACTTTCATAGAATAGGCCTTAGTTCTCTTAATATACTTTTATGCGCAGAATTTACTCCATGTCAATTTCTTTCGGCATACTTGAATATAAATATATTTGTTAATTATCTTGTCCAGGAATGGATGTGGGTGTCTCATTAACGAAGGAAGCTTGTTGTTCGATTTATGGGAAGAACTTTGTCTAAGTTTATGTATCTTCTCGCTCTGTTCCTTGCAGATCTAAGTTTCGGACTATTTATGGTCCACGAATACCCCTTTGCAAACCGAGTTCTTCGTACAAGATAGGCCCCGGTAAGTAAAACCCTCAGTGAAGAATGCATTTTGAGTTTCTTGAATGTCTTGTATGCATGTGTTCTAAGTGGAGTTAAAATGACAGGGTACATTCTGCGAAAATGCGCTTCCTTTTTCTCCTTCTTGAGTTAAGATGACATGGCATTTTCATGTGGAATCTGGGGAATTCATGCCTATCTTGTAGTAAATCCTAATAGCAATAAAGGCACAGGGAAACCGACAACCAATGAGTTGCCATAGTTGGGGACTCCAATGCATTCTACAATAGAAGAGGTAGACTCCATCTCTTCTCCAACAACAAAAAATATAAAAAAAGCGAACCCAAATAAGTGTTTCTGCCCAAAACTTAGAAAGGGTAGTTGGAAATATAGATAATTTGGGAAAATTTTAGCCTAGCGGTGAACTAAAACTGTGTGGGTTTCCAGCTCTACTTGGTTGTTTGTATGTAAAATAGGTAGCAAATATCCCAGAAACTATTTTCTTATAGCTCCATCATGTGCCCAGAGTTTGTTTCCTCATTAATTCTAAGGCCCTCAGATTACTCACTCGTTATGAGTGATGTTACCTTGTGTGTTGAGGAGGGCTCTCAGATGGTTGTGTTGTTATGTTGGTTGGTTGGGATTAAAAAAATTTGCAGACGAAGTAATTGTAACATGTCTTTGGTAATTGTAATTCCCGACTTTGGTAATTGTAACATCACAAGTCATTTGTAAAATCATCTTTTTAAAATTCTTATGTGGGTAGTTGTAACTTTTTAATTCACTTTACATTGGCCCTTTTTTTGAATTCCTAGGTTGGTAATTGTATCTTTTTAAGTTATCATACATTGGGAAAGTGGAAATAGTTTAAAATCAATTTTTGGGGCAATGGAGAGTGACATAAAAATACCATTATTTTAAATTTTACATGGTCTAGGTGTAGCTTTTTCAATATATTTATCGTATTGGTTAATTTCTCAATATACTTGAACAATCGAACTTGAGGTTCTTTGTTAATTTGGAATGAGCTTAAGCATGTTTATGCTCTCTTTTGGTAATGTATTGAATTATTAAGATAACATTAAGTTGTAATGCTATTTTGGAAGGGGAGGTATTGACATTATTAAGATATCATTTAGGTTGTATTGTTATTTTGAAAGGGGAGGTATTGACATTTGGACATGTTTTAGGAAGTGGTTTAGTTTTTAGGTTAAGTTAAGTTACAAGTGTATTTAGTGATTTAAGGTTAGTGCTACTTTTGGTAAGATTAATGAAATTTGGTGATGTACATTTACAATTTAAGTAAAAGTTCGTAGCAACTTGTGAGTTGACTCTTCGAGTAGGTGTTTATATCTATGCAACTTGCTTATGTAGTTTCATTCCCCAAGAAGTGAGAAATATTGAAATGTTCTCTAAAAGGGGTGGGATTCCACCATCATAATGGGAAAAAAAGTAAAATGATTTGAGTTCCTATTGCTAGCTAGCATCAAGTCTGTGATTTGACTCGTTGGGCACTTGTGAGTTGGCCATTGACTTATCACTAAGCAAACCAATTCTATATTTTGTGTGCCCAATGAGTGAGCAATATTTTAATATTATCCTTATGGGCGGGATTCCACCACCACCATCATCAGAAGAAGAAAAACGTTTTGAGCAACATTTTTCTTGATGTTCCTATTTTTTTAATATGGGTATGCCCACTCAGGAATCCTTAGAACTGCCCTAGGAACTACTACCAGAACTTGTTAGATCGAATGGGGTCAGTATACCATTGCTATTAACCTTTAGTAGGAAGAATGAATGAATTTAATGTAGGCCTTCTCACTTCTGACTTTAGACATTGTTTGTAGGCGCATGGTCCAAAGATTGGACTGGTCATCTCTTTATCAGCCCTATTTTTCCCTTTCTTTCCATACTGAAAAAGGAGTATCTGACCGAATAGTATTCCCATTTATGCTTGCATGGTATTTTTTATGCCATAAGGCATTCTCCCCTATAGTTCTTTGGTAAACCACTGCTCATTCTGTCATCTATTCAGCCCACCGCGCTTATCTGCTTGTCTTCTTTTTGACCCGTTGGTATATTAGTTGTGCTGCTTTTCAATGTTGGTTACTGTTCAGGACTTTACTTTTATCATTCATTTACATATCTTCTACTTATTGCTGAACATCACTAAGAATTAGCTCATACCAAGGCAACTGTCAAACGACTTCAGCTAAATTCTAATCTACAAGTACTGGTATCTCTTACAAACCAAATAATAGGGTAGTGTCTCAAAACTATAAGATGGTTTGTTTTTACATGGAACCGCTTTCATAATTCCCAATATTGTTGATTCTCAAAAAACAACTTTTGCAACAATTAGCCCCAGCTACTTACCCAAGGGAGGCTTTTACATAGAACCACTCTTTCAAAATTATCAATGTAGTTGTTTCTCAAAAAACAGCTTTTGCCACATTTACCTCAGTTTTTTGCCCAATCCCTTATACCTAGAAGGGCTTGATAAAAGCAAGAATTAAAATCCAGAATATACTTGGTTCTTAAGGTGGAATTTACACTTTAACAGTAAAAATCCAGAATATTGTAGAGATTACGGGCAACTAAGAAATGGAAAATATAGAATTCTGCAATCAAGAAACATTTGTATTTAAGGAAACCAAAATGGATAAAGGATTAAAATTTGTTTGAAAGAAAGGGGTGAGAAGCACTTTTCTGAAATTAATCCCAACAATTGCTACCAGAACAAACTGTATCAATGTCACTTTGGTTGCTAGGCATTAAAATTGAAAAATTTTCATTATAAAAAACTAAACTTAAAAATCACTGGTGGTATTAAAAATAGAACCAAGAGAGCAAAGATGTTAGAGTTGCTTACCTTTATCCAATTTGTAAGCAGATGAATGTCTATGTTCAATGCATGGAATACATCTTTTAGATTTAGTGAACCTTCTATAATGCACATAACTATATGCACGTAGACACCAGACCAATGGAGTGCCCCTTTATTCTCTGGGTGCATAGCTATTAAAAGGCACGAGGGGAATTGCATATGTAGTAAGCTTTTGTAGATTTTCTTAATAGCAATAAAATTAAATAACAAGCTACAGAAAGAAAAAAAAAGGTCAAAGTGTTTCATGGAGTTTTCTTAAATTCCTTACGTCAACAAGCATTTCGACACACGCCGAAAACTTTTTATCTGTAAATGCTTGTAACACAAGTTGTGAATAGTCTTTGTAGATTGCCTGAGGGAACTGGAAGTTTACACATGAGGAGGAAGCCTTTTTTTATTCCGGGACTTTAGAATCCATTCAGTGCATAGTGCACTTTGCAAGTCATTTTCCCTGTTTAATTAATGGATTCTTATAGATTGCCTGAGGGAACTGGAATTTTACACAGGAGCAGGAACCCTTTTTTACTTTCGGGGCTTTGGAAACCATTGAGTGTAGAGTGCACTATGCAAGTCATTTACCCTTTTTAATTAATGTATTCTAAAGTCATTCCAGTCCAAAGACCTTACAGTTATGTTATCACTTTCATATGAATCAAATCAATGTCCATGGAGTTCTGCCATGTTGAGAATAAATGATAAATGAGTAAGGCAAGTTGCCTATCCAAGAGGGTGCAAGAATAAGTTTTAAGTAGAAATTCTGCAAAAAATTGATGTTTGGCATAGTTTTATAAGTTAAAGTTTCAAAGATAGTTTTCCATGCCCTAGAGGTTTTGAGGATCTCTCTCTAAAACTTTCAAAAATCCTAAAACAATCTAGAAGAAAAAACTAAAACTGTGTCCCCTTTGGATTTTCCGCTTCACCAAACTCCAGTTCAAATGAAATTTTCTAAACAGTTTTGGATAAAGCATTAAGTCATAAGTAATGAAATGTAACAGGAGAGATGGATGATTCCACATGCAAAGTAAAGAATATGTTGAAATATAGACAATTGTTCTAAAACTTATAATTGAACATATTTTAGAATTTTCACTTGCATCTTCAATGAAATCAAGGCACAAACTTGAATGCAATGCCGTTAGCCGTTCTCCTTCAAAGTTTTGTTCTCAACAATTGTAGATGTCGTTGTCCCTCCTGCCAGGGCTACTTTTACGTGTGTCTCCTCTTGCGCTGTGCATTTTGCATAGGTTTTTTGTATTTCCAACTAGGACAAAGCAAGACACCAACCGGAAACCTTAATCAACTAAGAACTCAGGGATGGGGGTTAAGTCCCAGGTCCAACCATCAATGCTGTCACTTGTGAACGAGCCCAAAATGGGTTCTAACCTTTACCTCCAAAAGATCCAGAAGGCCGGACTATCAACACCGAAGTTCTTTACTACCTAGCAAGAGTCAATTTGAAGAGACGCAGAAGACCAGCGCATCACGAAGAAGACATGCGAAGAACCAGCGGATCACGAAGAAGACACACAGAGAAGCACGGTTGGTTGAATAGACGATGAAATGAACATTGGTTTCCAAACAATTCTCTTCCTCCTACAGTCCAATGATTTCTGGAGAGCCATGACTCTTGTCCGACGATTCTAGATTGTCACGAGGTGATTTCTTGAGTGCCCCTCCTGTGAAAAAGCTCGTCTTGTAGCAAGAGCCCGCTTTGCCCTTTCACTCTCTTTATGAGGCACAATCATTCACTTTGAATGAATGGTTCTTTTGCTGACATGGATGTGCCTATCTGCCTTCTTGTTATGCTCCTGATCCATATGTTTCTTGGTCTCTCACGAATTATTTCAGATAGATTTTCTAACTTGTTGCTACAGGAATGATGATAAAATCCTGCCCTTGGCAAACTTTATGCTTTTCTGTCCCCATTTTGGTTGGATGGCCAAAATTCTCTGACTTTACAATTATCAGAGAGATCCCCAAATGTATCTGCATTTGCAAAATTCTTCTGCATTCTGGAGGTGGTCTTAGAGAGGAATGTAACGAAAAAATGTGGCACTTCTTTGCAAATAAGAGCCTTCTCTTCAATAGACATATTTGAAAGTTGTTTGAAGGGTAAATTTGCTATGGAGTTATTATGCAAATTTGAAGTAGTCATTGAGGATTGTTTTGGCACATTTCACAAAGAAAATAACTTTGCTTATGCATGGAAGTAATAAAATTTATCGTTATTTTATGGAATTAAATAACTTTTATTATATTATGGCTATAAATAGCCAACAAGCTCTTCACCTAGGATAATAGATGCACCAACACCAGATTAGAGCTTCTGGCTCTTTGGGTACTGCTTTCGGATGCCATTCATTTTGGGATCCCTCTCTTATCTGTATTTGGGGATTCATAGGTTATCATCTCATGGGTGAACAGAACTACTTCATTGAACACCCCACTTATGAGTCATTGGTGTGATGACATTCTTTCTCTGTTGCATCATGTGCCTTTACTGACCATCAATCATATCTACCATGAGCATAACTAGCAGACTGACAGTCTCTCCAAACAGGCTCTTTCGTTGGCCCCGAGGCATGGGGTATTTTCTGGATCTTTAGATGGTATCATCATTGATCATGGGATATTTCAGTTATTTTGGCTTGTGCTGGGCTTTGCCCTTTCACTCTCTTTATGAGAAACAAGCATTCAGTTTGAATGAATGGTTATTTTGCTGACATGGATGTCCCTATCAGCCTTCTTGTTATGCTCCTGATTCATATGTTTTTTGGTCTCTCATGAATTATTTAAGATAGATTTTCTGACTTGTTGCTACAGGAATGATGAGAAAAGTCTACCGTTCGCAGACTTTATGCTTTCCTGTCCCCATTTTGGTTGGATGATTGAGATTCTCTGACTTTATAGCTATCAGAGAGATCCCCAAATGTATCTGCATTTGCGGAATTCTTCTGCATTCTGAAGGTGCTCTTAGACAGGAATGTAACAAAAAAATGTGGCACTTCTTTGCAAAGAAGAGCCTTCTTTTCAATAGACATATTTGAAAGTTTGTTAAAGGGTAAATTTGTTATGGAGTTATTATGCAAATCTGAAGTAGTTATCAAGGATTGTTTTGGCACATTTCACTCTTCGCGATCCGTTGGTCCTCCATGTGTCCTCTTCGCGATCCGGTGGTCCTGGCACTTAACCCCCATCCCCGTGTGTCTGCTTCGTGATCCGCTGGTCCTCCGCGTGTTTTCAAGTTATCGAGGATTGTTTTGGAATCCTTCTGCATTCTGAAGGTGCTCTTACAGAGGAATGTAACGAAAAAATGTGGCACTTCTTTTCAAAGAAGGTCCTTCTCTTCAATAGACATATTTGAAAGTTTGTTAAAGGGTAAATTTGCTATGGAGTTATTATGCAAATCTAAAGTAGTTATTGAGGATTGTTTTGGCACATTTCACAAAGAAAATAACTTTGCTTATGCATGGAATTAAAAAAAATTATTGTTATTTTAAGGAATTAAATGACTTTTATTATATTATCGTTATAACTAGCCAACAAGCTCTTAACCTAGGATAATAGACGCACCAACACCAGATTAGAGCTTCTGGCTCTTTGGGCACTGCTTTCGGTTGCCATTCATTTAGGGATCCCTCTCTTATCTGTATTTGGGGATTCACAGGTTATCATCTCATGGGTGAACAAAACTACTTCATTGAACACCCCACTTCTGAGTCATTGGTGTGATGACATTCTTTCTCTGCTGCATCATGTGCCTTTAGTGACCATCAATTAGATCTATCACGAGCATAACTAGTAGGCTGATAGTCTCTCCAAATAGGCTCTTTCATTGGCACCGGGGCATGGAGAATTTTCTGGATCTTTAGATGGTATCATCATTGATCATGGGATATTTCAGTTATTTTGGCTTGTGCCGGGCTTTGCCCTTTCACTCTCTTTATGAGCCACAAGCATTCAGTTTGAATGAATGGTTCTTTTGCTGACATGGATGTGCTTATCAGCCTTCTTATTATGCTCCTGATTCATATGTTTCTTGGTCTCCCATGAATTATTTCAGATAGCTTTTCTGACATGTTGCTATAGCAATGATGATAAAAGTCTTCCCTTGGTATACTTTATGATTTTCTATCCCAATTTTGGTTGGATGGTTGGAATTCTTCGACTTTACAGCTATCAGAGAGATCCGCAAATGTATCTGCATTTGTGGAATTCTTTTGCATTCTGAAGGTGCTCTTAGAGAGGAATGTAACGGAAAAAAAAGTGGCACTTCTTTGCAAAGAAGAGCCTTCTCTTCAATACACATATTTGAAAGTTTGTTGAAGGGTAAATTTGGTATGAAGTTATGATGCAAATCTAAAGTAGTTATTGAGGATTGTTTTGGCACATTTCACAAATAAAATAACTTTGCTTATGCATGGAACTAAAAATATTTATGCTTATTTTATGGAATTAAAAAACTTTTATTATTTTATGGTTATAAATAGCCAACAATCTCTTAACCTAGGATAATAGATGCACCTGTGTTTTTTTAGTTCTTTGGCTCTTTGAATCAGAATTCCTGCAACTAGAAACAATGCAACTTCTCTGTGCAAACCCACACAAACTAAATCTGACCAGTAAACACCATTTAGGCAGCAAGGAGGGGCGGTCGCCATGACAAGATGTTCAACCACCTCCTCAATGAATAGCAAGCTATATAATAAATTCATAATAAATGCCAAACTGAGAAAAAAACACTTCATGTTTCAGACGGGCTCTTTCATAGGACCGGCTCTCCAGAAATTGCCCACGGCACTCTAGAATCACCAGACACCTACGGTTCTGACCAGCTCAACAGTCACAACAAAGCCTATGAACAATGCTCATCAAAGAGGTGGAAAACAAAGAGGTGCAAAATAGGCGAACACTGAAACTTGTAGGTGAAATGGGAGGGCAGAGCAAGGCAGCGACTAGAAACCTTCAACCATCAATGCTATCACTTATGGAGAAGCCCGGACTGGGTCCTAACCTTTACCTTCAAAACATCCGAAAGGCCCAACTATCAACATGGAGGTTTTACACAGACTCAACTTGAAAACACGCGGAGGACCAATGGATCACGAAGGAGACACCGAGGGATGGGGGTTGATTCTGGCTCTTTGGGGACTACTTTCGATTGCCATTCATTTGGGGATCCCTCTCTTATCTGTATTTGGGGATTCACATGTTAGCATCTCTTGCATGAACAAAACTGTTTCATTGAACACGCCACTTCTGAGTCATTGGTGTGATGACATTCTTTCTCTGCTACATCCTGTCCCTTTAGTGACCATCAATCATATCTATCATGAGCATAACTAGCAGCCTGACAATCTCTCCAAATAGGCTCTTTCGTTGGCCCTGAGGCATACAATATTTTTTGGATCTTTAGATGGTATGATCATTGATGATGGGATATTTCAGTTATTTTGGCTTGTGCTGGGCATTGCCCTTTCACTCTCTTTATGAAGCACAACCATTCAGTTTGAATGAATGGTTCTTTTGCTGACATGGATGTGCCTCTCATCCTTCTTGTTATGCTCCTGATTCATATGTTTTTTGGTCTGTCACGAATTATTTCAGATAGATTTTCTGACCTGCTGCTACAGGAATGATGAGAAAAAGTCTGCCCTTAGCAGACTTTATGGTTTTCTTTCCCCATTTTGGTTGGATGACTAGAATTCTCCGACTTTACAGCTATCTGCATTTGCGAAATTCTTGTGCATTCTCAAGGTGCTCTTACAAAGGAATGTAAGGAAAAAATGTGGCACTTCTTTGCAAAGAAGAGCCTTCTCTTCAATAGACATATTTGAAAGTTTGTTGAAGGGTAAATTTGGTATGAAGTTATGATGCAAATCTGAATTAGTTTTTGAGGATTGTTTTGGCACATTTCACAAAGAAAATAACTTTGCTTATGCATGGAAGTAATAAAATTTATCATTATTTTATGGAATTAACTAACTTTTATTATATTATGGTTATAAATAGCCAACAAGCTCTTAACCTAGGATAATACACGCACCAACACCAGATTAGAGCTTCTGGCTCTTTGGGCACTGATTTTGGATGCCATTCATTTTGGGATCCCTCTCTTATCTATATTTGGGGATTCACAGGTTATCATCTCATGGGTGAACAAAACTACTTCATTGAACACCCCACTTCCGAGTCATTGGTGTGATGACATTCTTTCTCTGCTGCATCATGTGCCTTTACTGACCATCAATCCTATCTACTGTGAGCATAACTAGTAGGCTGACAGTCTCTCCAAACAGGCTCTTTCGTTGGCCCCGGGGCATGGGGGATTTTCTGGATCTTTAGATGGTATGATCATTGATCATGGGATATTTCAGTTATTTTGGCTTGTGCCGGGCTTTGCCCTTTCACTCTCTTTATGAGGCACAAGCATTCAGTTTGAATGAATTGTTATTTTGCTGACATGGATGTGCCTATCAGCCTTCTTGTTATGCTCCTGATTCATATGTTTTTTGGTCTCTCACGAATTATTAAAGATAGATTTTATGACCTATTGCTACAGGAATGATGAGAAACGTCTGCCTTTCACAGACTTTATGCTTTCCTGTCCCCATTTTGGTTGGATGACTGGGATTCTCCAACTTTACAGCTATCAGAGAGATCCCCAAATGTGTCTGCATTTGCGGAATTCTTGTGCATTCTCAAGGTGCTCTTACAGAGGAATGTAATGAAAAAAAGTGGCACTTCTTTGCAAAGAAGTGCCTTCTCTTCAATAGACATATTTGAAAGTTTGTTAAAGGGTAAATTTGCTATGGAGTTATTATGCAAATCTGAAGTAGTTATTGAGGATTGTTTTGGCACATTTCACAAAGAAAATAACTTTGCTTATGCATGGAATTAAAAAAATTTAGTGTTATTTTGTGGAATTAAATAACTTTTATTATATTATGGTTATAAATAGCCAACAAGATCTTAACCTAGGATAATAGATGTACCAACACCAGATTAGAGCTTCTGGCTCTTTGGGAACTACTTTCGGTTGCCATTCATTTGGGGATCCCTCTCCTATCTGTATTTAGGGATTCACAGGTTATCATCTCATGGGTGAACAGAACTGCTTCATTGAACACCCCACTTCTGAGTCATTGGTGTGATGAAATTCTTTCTCTGCTACATCATGTGCCTTTAGTGACCATCAATCATATCTATCGCGAGCATAACCAGCAGGCTGACAGTCTCTCCAAAAAGGCTCTTTCGTTTGCCCCGGGGCATGGGGAATTTTCTGGATCTTTAGATGGTATGATCATTGATCATGGGATATTTCAGTTATTTTGGCTTATGTCGGGATTTGCCCTTTCACTCTCTTTTTGAGGCACAATCATTCAGTTTGAATGAATGGTTCTTTTGATGACATGGATGTTCCTATTAGCCTTCTTGTTATGCTCCTGATTGATATGTTTCTTGGTCTCTCACGAATTATTTCAGCTAGATTTTTTGACCTGTTGCTACAGGAATGGTGATAAAAGTCTACCCTAGGCAAACTTTATCAAATGTGTCTGCATTTGCGGAATTCTTCTGCATTCTGAAGGTGCTCTTAGAGAGGAATGTAACGAAAAAAATGTGGCACTTCTTTGCAAAGAAGAGCCTTCTCTTCAATACACATATTTGAAAGTTTGTTGAAGGGTAAATTTGGTATGAAATTATGGTGCAAATTTGAGGTAGTTATTGAGGATTGTTTTGACACATTTCACAAATAAAATAACTTTGCTTATGCATGGAATTAAAAAAATTTATGCTTATTTTATGGAATTAAAAAACTTTATTATGTTATGGTTATAAATAGCCAACAAGCTCTTAACCTAGGATAATAGATGCACCAGCACCAAATTAGAGCTTCTGCCTATTTGGTCACTACTTTCGATTGCCATTCATTTGGGGATCCCTCTGTTGTCTGTATTTGTGGATTCACATGTTATCATCTCTTGGGTGAAGAGAATTGCTTCATTGAAAACCCCACTTCTGAGTCATTGGTGTGATGACATTCTTTCTCTGTTGCATCATGTCCCTTTAGTGACCATCAATCATATCTACCGCGAGCATAACTAGCAGGTTGAAAGTCTCTCCAAACAGGCTCTTTTGTTGGCCTCGGGGCATGGGGAATTTTTTGGATCTTTAGATGGTATCATCATTGATCATGGAATATTTCAGTTATTTTGGCTTGTGCCGGGATTTGCCCTTTCACTCTCTTTATGAGGCACAAACATTCAATTTGAATGAATGGTTCTTTTGTTGACATGGATGTGCCTATCAACCTTCTTGTTATGCTCCTGATTCATATGTTTCTTGGTCTCTCATGAATTATTTCAGCTAGATTTTTTGATCTGTTGCTACAAGAATGATGATAAAAGTTTGCCCTTGGCAGACTTTATGCTTTTCTGTCTCCATTTTGGTTGGATGGCTGAAATTCTCTGACTTTACAGCTATCAGAGAGATCCCCAAATGTATTTGCTTTTAGTATTATTCCAATTTAGTATTATGATTATTGTCTTATATTACAAGTATTAGATTAAGAAGCATATCAAGAGTAGTTTCATATATTTGAACTAATTATATAATTTTGATTCAATTTTTTGAATAACACATGATAGTCAATCTTTTGAATAACACATAATTACATAGTGATGACACACAAGGAAAAAAATATCTACATTCAGAGAGAGAAGATAGTCAAGCCCTTTGTTGACTTGTGCATCACATTGTTAGTTTGAATCTCCTCCCTATACACTGATGGAAAAGAATGCAAACCTAGATATGGAAGATTAGAGGACAAATAGAGTGTCTTGCATAAGAAAAGTAGAACGAGGGGTGTATTGAAGGGACAAGAATTGGACTCAATAAAACACAAAACAAGGATCATAATGAGACATTCAGTTGACCAGAAGGGATATGTCGAGAAGGGCCAAAGTATCCAATAAATTTCTTACTGGATTGTGCCTCTACTACACTTTAAGCATTTACAACCTAAATTTGCATAGTTCCATTGCATGCTTTTTTCTCACATTATATTAAAAAAAAATAGTATATATATGGCACTGTTGTACATTCTACTCTTCTGCCTTCTACAGTTTCAATGTACGTATCGCATGGTCGTATGTCACTCGTACAATAGTATATATATATACATATATGTATATATACAAAAACAAAATTTTCATATACTTACACGTTTGTTTCCTCTTTCTCTCAGTGTTTTCCCCGCATAATGGATGCACCCTTGACAGAAAATGCGATATCTTCTCTACTATCTGGTGCTGTATATCTTCAACCACTTCTGCAGGTTTTTTCACTCCACCCATTCGGACCAACAAATGAAACTACTCCATGTTTCCGAATTACTATCTCTGATGGTAACAACACGCACCAGACTTTGCTCCCAATTACCTTGAACTCCCTCATATCAAATGGAGAACTCCAAGAAGGCTCTGTCATCAAGCTCGCCAAGTGCGCCTGCACCGTCATCCATAATAACATGTACTTTTCTGCCCATTATTTTAAGCCCTTTCTTAGGTAGCTTAGCTTGTACATTTTTGCCTACCACCAACATCATCAATTTTATAATACTTTTACTAATTCTTACCTTTTTCTCCTACAGGACTATTACAATACTTGATCTTGAACTGGTCCACCGCAAGCTTGCGCTTGTTGGGAGCCCTGTTCCTCTTTTACTACCGACTAGCTTTGGCATTCCAATTGGTTCATCAACTAGCCAATCCAGCCACCCCATAGAAGAAAGCGGTGTTCACTCATCCCAGGCATCAGATACACCAATACCCATGCCAACAACTGTAATTCCATTCAAAGCACTCAATCCCAACTATAAAAAATGGTGCATCCAAGGTCGTGTGCTTGCCAAGACACCCATCCATGAATACACCAACCAACGCGGTCCAGGGAAACTATTTGGCTTTGACCTTATTGATTGTTCTAGGGAAGAGATCCATGTCTCTACCTTTAACAACTTTGTTAAAACCTTCTATTTGCTTGTTGAAATCGGGACAGTGTACACTATCTCGAATGGTACAATCAAAACAAGCAACCCTTCATATAACCATTTGAACAACCATCTTGAGATTGTCCTTTCATCTACGTCGACCATCCACCCTTGCCTCGATGCATTCCTCTCCATTCCTTTACATTCCTTCCACTTTAAAACAATCAATGACCTCCAAAGTTTACCTTCAAATTCCATGGTTGACCTGATTGGCCTAGTTAGCTATGTCTCGCCTGCATCTACAATTCGGAAAAAAGACGGTTCTGAAACAAGTAGGAGAACCGTTTGCCTCAGAGACACATCCTGTTTTAGCATTGATGTCACACTTTGGGGTCATCATTGCCACACTGAGGGTTCACATGCCGCTTCATTATACTCCTCCAACCCACCACCTGTCCTTGCAATAAAGGGTGGTCGTCTTACAGATTACAATGGTAAAACAATTGGAAGTGTTCCCAGTAGTACCATCCTTATCAATACAGATATTGAGGCAACCCATCGCCTTCAAAAATGTTACACTGATCATGGATTTCGCGTTGCGTCGCCATCCTTGAGCCGCAAATACATAGGCTCTATGTCTCGAACACACCCATCTAAAACAATTTCTGACTTGCAAAGCATGCAACTCTCTGATAAGAACCTACGGTTCTTTGTGAGCGCTTCCATTGTTGACATTAACATGGATGACTTCCACTTCCTTGCATGCCCTCTCTTTGTTGATGGTGTTCAATGCATGAAGAAAGTTGCACATAGAGCTTTCAACACTTGGCATTGCAGCAAATGTGATGGTGAATTCACAGAATGTAACTACAGATACATTTTAAAGCTTTCCTTGCAAGACCACACCGGCCAGATCAATGGGGCCACAGCTTTTGATGATGCAGCCAACAAACTACTTGGTGTCTCTGCAAAGGATTTATGCCTGCTCACCACTGAGCCCTCGGCCATAAAGGATCTCTCTCTACACGTAACTTCACACCGATACTTTTTCACCTTGTCCATTAAGACGGAGAATTTCAACTCCAGTACACGCTTGAAGACAACCATTGCCAATTCTGAAGAGCTTCCTTATGATGCTGCATCAACAAAGCTCCTTGAAGAAATATCTGCAATCACTACTCAAAGCCATCCTATTGCACGCCCTCTCTAACCTCCCCTTCATATACTCCACCCCTGGCTATTCCAACCACCACTTTTACTCACCCTTCCACATCTTACTCTTCCCTCAGTCCTTGCTTCAACACATCATACCCTACAATACACCATCCCATCTCTCCAAATGCATTCCACCTCATATCAACCCAATTATGTTTCTTCCACTTCATCATGATCACTATATCCCCCCACCGCTTTTCTTCCTTCATTGCTTGTATATATACTTTTCCCTTACTTTCCTATCTTTTTTCAAATATCTGCAATGTAATTAGCTACTGTAAATTTTGTGCTCACATGGTAGATGTGTTATCGTATACTTTACGTGTTTATTTTTAAAGCACGCCATACATATCTATCCATAAAATATTTCACGTTTTCTTACATGTATACAATGTTTATTATGTCATATATGTGGATTTCTTTGTTCTACTATGTTGCTCCTTGGTTGCTTTTCACATACATAAATGCTCCACATACATCACAAAAACTGCTTTTTACCTTATTTCTTGCAAAAACTTTCGCAATGCGTTATTTTCTATATGTAGATATACCTTCTTATTTGTACTTTGCATATCTTTCTTTTAATGTACATGCCTCGACTTTTTCTTACAATTACACATTTATAACATTTTAAATTTCCATCAATGTCTCCTCCAGGTTCAAGGCAAAATCCTCTTCAACAACCCATGTTGCCCAATACTACACGTGACCAAATAAATGCATGTAGAAGGCTTCTTTATAGCCAAACAAAGGACCACAAAAATGCGCATAGACGCCTTACTTATCTATCTAGGAGTGGAAACATCAATGCTTCAATCAACCCTACCCCAATGCACACATCCACTACACCCCTGCCTCCAACCACCCCCTTGCCAGATGCTCACGCTTGCTTTCTTAACCGACTTTCTCGCCTCCACCCACTTCATGTTTGCTCCATTTGCAAGGAATCATATCCAAAAATGAAAACAAATTTCTCAAGTGGAATCTATACATGCTCTCGATGTAGTAATGAGTGACATGGCCATTGCTTCTCCACAAATAACAACATGGATCCTAGAAACCAACCAATTGAACTTGCACGCCTGACTCAAATAGAAGAAATGCTAATTGCCCAAGTCAATCCAATACTTCAAGTTACGCATGCACGTGGTGGCCAATACAAATACTCCGGCCATACTATTAGCTTCCCACAAGATATCTCCACAATAGCCACCTCTCTTCCACGCCTCTTAGTAGACTTGGACATCATTGTTGTTCGGAAATTCAATGCTGCAAACAAGCCTTATGAATTCATTCTTAGCCGTTCAGATGTTCTAGCTGCATTGGAATTCAAAATCTCCAATGACTCGTATTACAAGGATGTCCACCTTAGCCTCCAAGCATTACATGCTTTGCCACTTGAACCCACAGATGTGCCCTCCCTTCTTCACCATGCCACAACCCCTGGGCCTGACCTCCAACTACCCTCACCCACTATTGATGATGCAGCACCTTCAATGCCAATTCCAACAAGCATTGAAACCTCATCCTTTGTTTTTGCACTCCCAGATTCTCGCACTGAGACTGAAGAAATTAGGCAGTTTGCATCTACAACCCCTACCACCCCTTCAACATCAATTGATTGGCCCCCCATTGGTCTTTCTCCAATAAATGAATATAATACGGAAGGGCTCCTCTCAATGGGGGGACAACAAACATCGCTGCAACAAATTGAAGCACGCTTCCAATCGACTTCAAACATCCCACTGAATCCGATTCACCCTACTATTAAGCTTCTCTCAGAAATAAGAGCCTTCCTTCAACGCATGGTCCATATGCATGAAAGGGACACCATGCGCAAGATCCGCAAAGACTTAGTATCCCGCCACCCTTGTCTTGCTCAATACATAAACATTACTTGGTGTTGTCGTTGCCATAGTCCCTCTTGCATTTATGACTAGAGCCTCCTCCTTGCTTGCAATTCTCTTTTCCCTCTCCTTACAACCCAGCAACCCTTCTTCTTTGATTCCCACACCTTCTTCAATTTCCATTACTACCCTTCACTTGTACGTACTACCTTGTCCATAACCTATGCTTTTCTTGAATAGATGTATTAGCCTTTTCCACACATGGAATGCACAAACATTGTACATATTACATGCTTCCACTACTACCACAATACATGTACATTTACTATATTTCCCTTCTACTTGCATGCAATGCACCTCTCTAAACTATATACTCTATCAAACAAACACTTCTTTTACAAATACAATGCAACAAACTCTATGTAAATAGAAACAGTTCACATTATACTCAGTTCTTAACTTCTACTGTACATTTAATCCATGTATATATTTAGCTTCTACTTCTTGTCATTACCCATATGTATATTCTTTTTCCCATGGACTCCCTATACTTGGTTTCAAAGTAAATATGTTGTCCATTTGTTACTTCTACTCAATTTAGACTGTTTGTACATTAAATTGGTTTCAAATATTCGCAATCCTCATTTTGTTTCAAATACTCTCTTATGATCAGAAAAACAGTTCACACTATACTGTATGTACATAGAAACAATTCACAATATATACTAAATTCTTAAGTTCTGTTGTACATTTATCCTGTCTATTTATTTAGCTTGTACTTATTGACTTCATACCTATGTCTGTTTTTTCCCCTAGCGTGCCCCTATACTTGGTTTGAAAGTAAATGTGTTGCCCATTTTTTAACTTCTACTACAAGTATACTATTTGTACATTCAGTTGGTTTCAAATATTTGCAATACTCGAATCGTTTCAAAATACTCTCCATAAAAAGAGTATATGGTCTATAAATAAATAACTGTTGCAACAGTTTGTAGTCGATTTTTTAATTTACTAGTACAGCTACTTCATCTGTACTTGTCCTCTCCGGTTCCCGCCAATGCAAGCTTCCTTTGTGGCATGCAAAGCATCCAACTCCAAACTAAAAGGTACTGTCTTATCTACTTTTCTTTCCATGCTATTTGAACATTTTATACAAGAAGAAACAAAAAAATTACTTTATTTTAGCCACCCTCCCCTTAATCGCAACAACCAAATACTATATTTATATTATAGTTCATTGTTCTTGTGTTGTGTTCTACTCTGACAGGTTATCATATCATGGTGGGGAGAAGGAATCCATTGTTGCCTGTAGCAATAGCTCCTCTCGGTTAAAAAACAGAACTGGAAATGATAAATTCAGCAAGCTCATTGTCACTTTTACTTTAAATGCAAAGGTTATAGTTGCCATGTGGCTCCTTACTTTCTCTTTCAAGCTGTTACTTATCACTGTTTAATATCACATGAAACGTGAATTAGAAACTGTCTAATATCACTATTTAATGTATTCAGATCCAAAAGGGGATACATGGAGGATGGACCATGAAACTGATACTTCTCAGCAGATACAAAAATAAGGAAAATATGTTGTTTCAGCTGTAGCAACTGTAGAGTATATGGTCTGTAAATAAATAACTGTTGCAACAGTTTGTTAGTCGATTTTTAAATTTACTAGTATAGCTACTTCATTTGTACTTGTCCTCTCCGGTTCCCGCCAATGCAAGCTCCCTTTCTGGCATGCAATGCATCCAACTCCAAACTAAAAGGTACTGTCCTATCTACTTTTCTTTCCATGCTATTTGAACATTTTATACAAGAAGAATAAAATGGATGGTTGAATACAGGGGATGCTGGATGGATTGACAAAGAGGGCAAATTATGGCTTCTCGGCCGTTCCAAGGACATGATTAAAAGTGGTGGAGAAATTTTTTATCCTTCTGAGGTAAATATCCTCAATATGATAGCTTAGCATGTACTATTTGAATGTATGACAATTACATCATTTTTAGTAATATGAGTATTAGATTTTTCACACACACACACACATATATATATATATATATAATAGCATGTTGGCTGACCTTATAAATTATAATGAAATCCAAAATAAGGTGAAGGCTTTTTCAGACCAACTTATTTCTGAAGTTTCAACTTTCAAGTATGAAAATATGAAGCTAGATTGTTACAGTCATTTTTCTAAGAAAACTAAGATAATGTTTAGCTATTTCATATGTGGTCCTTAATATAACGTTGTATTGCTCCAGGTAGAGAAGGTTTTATTGAACCATCTAGGGATTCTGGCTTTTGTGGTTGTGGGAATCCCTGATTCTAGGTTGAATGAGCTCGTTATCGCCAGTATTCAGCTACACAACAGTTGGCAATGGGAAGACAAGAACCTAAAAATGTTGAGTCAAGAAATCAACATATTGTCACCAAGGCTACTACAACTGTATTGCAAGCAACAAGGACTGTCCGGGTATGTCTTTGTAATCAGCCTTGAAAAGCATATATTTATACTTAATTTTCTCTGGGATGAAGAGAGTTTTTGAGTTTTCCAGCTTCAATGTGGGGTGTTGTTTTAAAACAACCACCTCCTCCATGAATATCAAGCTATCTAATAAATTCACTTGCGGAGAACCACCGGATCGCGAAGAGGACAGGCAGAGCAGGAGGAAGACTACAATCATGGGCTACGGATTTCAAACTGCTTTCCAATGAAACCAGCAACTACTGCAATTCACCCTGAACCAAAGCTCCAAGGACAGAGCACTTGGCATGGATTCCTAGGATTAGGCCCTGATTGTTTCTGAACACCCCCTCTGCACTTGCTAAACCTGGGTTTTCTTTTACAGCCCCTTCAGAATTAAACTTTACCCATCCTTCCATGGGAGGATTCCATGTCTAGTTGTAATTTTCCTTATTTAACCTCTCCCCATTAACTAAAGAACTCAAACTTGAGTATTTTTTTGTGACTTTTCTTATTTTATTACTATTAGATTATCTACTTAAAAAATTTCAGAGGTGATTATGGTAATTCAATCTGTTTAAAAGTATTTAAGGTAATTTTTTTAGAAGTATAGCGTTCCAAATGTCTCCATGTCACTTTTCATTCAGGTATCATTGTAGCTTGGGAAGCTCCAAATTTTAACTAAATGACATGGAATGTCTAATTCTTAATGCATAGATTTATGGTATCAGGAAGCCATGGCTGATATCCTACAGTTTTTTTCCTCCCTTAACAGACATAAGGTGATTTGAAAACTTGAAACTACATTATCGACTAGCTTTGAAATGGAGGGACACGAGGAACATGAGAATTTCATAATGTGAAAGACTGGCATCGGAGAGTGCAATGTGCAACTTTAATGTGCCTAAGTAGTAAACATTGATAGGCGAAGGTTGTCTGTTGTGAATATAAATATGTAGAATGTAAATATTATTATTAATATGAGCAAGGCTTTCATCAATTCTACATGGTTGTAATGAGCCTTTGTTGTTCCTTAAACACCCAAAATCATGATCATTTTAATATATACAGCTACATCTCTATGTTTTAAACATAAGGTATTATGGTCCTCAACCATGTTCAGACTTAAACTATCATATTGAACCTTATAAGTTATTTTTGAGGTAGAGGTCTAAATATGTATAAAAAAGGTCTTGGCCGACCTTCATTACAATTAGTAATCACTAAATACAAATTTTTCCTATTACACACCACTAATTATAATTTAAAGTCACTTAATCAAGGCTGAATCAAACTCCACCCATCAAAATTAGACATAATTATCATTAAATAACAAAAATACTTGTCCATTCAAGGGGTTGTGACCTGATGAAGGTGGCATTGGTCTTCTTATAGACTATA
>LPNX010336316.1:88963-118460 GCA_001517045.1 Pseudotsuga menziesii | reverse complement strand
TCTGCCCAGGTTGTGAAAATCACACCAGGAGTTTTCAATGGTGTTGAGATGACAACAGTGGCTATCCTATTTGATGTTTCATTGCAACATGGGAATTAATTCCACTCTCTTGTGATGTCTGGTAACTGACCACAAAAAATAATGGAAATTTAGGATTATATCCTTCTGCTGTGAACCCAAATTATTATAGTATCTGTTTAGTACTAAAAGAGATTAAAATTCAACTTATACTTCTGCTGAATCAAAAAGCTTTGTGGCATATGTTGGGATTTGACCTACGAATGCAGTTCAAACCTTGAGTTTATGTCAATTCGGAGTTGGTAGACTTAGAGGCATATCCAAGTATAAGGACTCAAAGCTAGACTTGACTTGGAAATCTAGTTTATCTATGAAATAACCCTATTAACAAATTAAGTTACTGTGATTTGAAAACACAAAAATTCCCTTACAGGAACAACTTCATCTAATATTTCATTTACATAGCAATTTATATGTGAAAGCTTCTAAAATAATAAAAACAATTACAAATTAAACTTAACCCTGAAACATGAATCACAAAACTCTGCCCATTATCTCAACGTTGAATAAACAATCAATCATTAATTCCCTTTACAGGAAAGCATTCTTAATGTGTAACTGTTCTTAAAACTCCATCGTTGAATAAGCAAACAATGCACAGTAATATGAAATAGTCTGAATCATTTCTACAGCATATATCTAATGAAATAACAAAGTTTATAAAACTGACTCAAAACAATTTAAATCATTCTGCAATAATGAAATCGAATCCTACATGAACTGAGACATACCACCAGCAACAATCCAAATCGTGGCAACAATTCAAATCGTTCACTGGCAATTGAAATGTGTGCAGACTCGACAATGGGGGCCCTCCAATGCCTCGTTCACACACGTAGCAAGACAATCATAGAGCTTGAACTTCAATTACATTCACCATAAAATCGATCATACATAGTAAAACAACGCAGTCCAGAACAGTATGCGTTTTCTCTCCAAATCGTGATGGATTTCTCCTCTGTTTTATGAAGTACTTATACAAACTTTAAAAAAACTAAAAATGCTATTAATATGGGAACTAATTAATGGCATCCAGTCCTCGAGATCCTCTATCAGATCTGCGAAAATCAACAAAATCGGAATTGCCCTGCTTTTGTGCTGAGTGGTAGCACAGGTGGTCGTCTTTGACCGACTTTGACTTGCCACCTATGAGAGCCACATCATCTATTCGTTGGAAGTTTATCCATCCTTGGACACTGAGGATATTTTCTCCATCTTTCAGTTCATGCCTAGCTGGCCTGCAAGTGTTCAACCTTGGAGACATTACGGGAAGTTAGCACATCCTGTAATCCCGAAAAAAAACCTTAGTTTAAATGCTTTAAAAATATCAAAATTCAATTTGTTAAAAAGAAATGACATTTATACCTTTTAACCAAAGTTTGTGGGTGAATTTAAAGCTTTATAAATCAGTATGAAGGTTTTACGGAGGAAAATGGAAGATATTTAGGTGACAAAAAGAGGTCAAAATGGTGCCCAACAGCATAGATAACCTAATTCAACTTTTCTAGCCCTTCTTTTAGATCTCAGATTGTAAGCAGCAAATGTAGACTTTCCTAATTTGTTTAATATTTGGAGTACGTTCATTCAATTCAGAAGAATTTTCATAGGATACAATTGGGAAGACAGGTTACTCATCTGCTTTTTTTATTATTTTACAAACAATTCCATGATATTTGTTCCTAAAGACGGTTGGAGGTATAGGGCTGAATCGAGTCTTGACAGAGGAGACTCAACTTCATATAGATATTGGTAGATCATCTAATATACTAGAGGTGGATAGTTCAGTAGCCATCATGAATAGAAGAAACTGGAAAAGTAAGATTAGCTGTTAAAATTTGTGATATGCAATTTTAATTGCATTTTTCTTGTTTTGAAGGATTCAGCCTTCATATAGTATGCTTTCTAAAATATCTAATTGTTCCAAACCAGGATTATCACTTGACAGACAAGCTGTGGTCGAAGCCTAATAGTAAAGAGTTTTTCCAATGCATTGATCATCCATGGCATCACAAGAGTATGCTTTTGTTTTTCTCAACAAAGATTTCCCCTTTTACAGTTCCTACTTTTCAGTGAAGCAATTCACTGCAACTTCTTTAATAAAGTTTTTAATTTGCAGAATGAGGTGAGCGACATAATGGTTATATTATTTTCAAGGCCAATGGAGGATTGAATCATATGCAAATAGGAGTAAGTGCCCAAAGGCCTATAGGATATACATGTAACCTGCTTTATAAATGTTGGTTCCAGCATGTTGTCGTGTTTATTTATAAAAAATTCCTATCCTACAGATTTGTGATATGGTTTCCATTGCAAAGATTATGAATGCAGTCACTTGTTATACCAATTTTGGACAATACGTCATTTTGGGCTGATCCAAGGTGAATGCAATTTCTCTGCCAAGTGACCTCAATTGGGTAATTTAGTTTCTTGAAACATAAAATCTCCCTATATTTATAATGTTTAGTAATATATGATGCTTTTTCAACAGTACAAAAAATGTCAGATCTCACATCTGTTTTAAATTTATGTGATGATCCAGTGAATTCAAAGACATTTTTTATCGGCATCACTTTATTAATATTCTAATGGAAGATGTGCACATTGTTGAGTCTTTACCACCATCTCATAAAAATGTTAAACCACTAGAGAAGGCTTAAGTGTCTTGGTCAAAGGTTTGTTAGACACTAGCCTTGTTCTGGTTCAGAGTTTTTGATCAATTTTGGAAGAGAGCTTTTTCAGTACCTCACGAAATTTTAAATTTTATTAAGAAAAACCAGCATGATTTTTCAATGTTTTGTATACTTTCCAAAGAAATTAATCCCGTCTAAACATTAAGTCACCAAAAAAACCCTGGTTTTCTTTCACTTGCTGAATAGAGTTCATTTTTGGTGCAAAGGAGAGTTCATTTCATAGCTTTTGTTATTTGGTGCATATTGAGTTGGGTTTCAAAGGTTTAGTAAGGAGATCGCACTTATGGTAGAGCATTGGAGTATATCTTGATGATTCTTCATCTCTATTGCAATAAGAGAGGCTGTATTTTCTCTACAATTATCCCTTGTGAAGAGGGCCCATTCAAATTGATCCCGTTGTTGGGTTGTGAAGGTCACAGGATGTTGGAGAATCTTTGTTCAAATTGCTGTTGTATTTTGGTTAAACAGAGCATTGTACACTGTTTAATGTACATGTATCTTTCTACAAGCATGAGATGCTTCCTTTCCTAAAAAAGCACAATGTGCTATACTTCACTCATGCTGATTCTGGTCTTGCAAATAATGACCTTCCTAATTCAATTCAGAAGATCCGTTGTCGTGCCAATTATCAAGCTCTAGACTTTGCTGACCCCATTGAGAAACTTGCACGAACTCTTGTCACCAGAATTCAGAGAAGGGAACCCTTCATTGCCCTCCATCTCAGGTATGAGGTATCTAATGTTTAAAATTGGAGGTGTCAAAGAATGTGAATATCAGGTACTTTGGTTATTGCTCTAGAACCAGGGATTGTTGAATGTTATCCATGATTTTCTTGTTGTGTTTAGATATGAGCAATATATGTTTGCATTTACAAGATGCACGACAGTCTACTCTGATTATTTGTCTTCTGCTGGCAAGCAACTGCAATGCCCCAGTGGAGAAGTAGATCCATCTCAGCTGTTGGCATTAGATAAGTCGCAGGTATAATAATTGTAAATCCTATGATGGGATAAGAACCTCCTTATCATGAAGATAGATTAATGATTCCAAGATCTAAAAAGCCTTAATTCCTATTCAGTCCTTTGGCTAAAACCACGTTCTTGTAGGTTGATTACAATGATAACTTTGCAGATACAAGAGACAACTATGAGCAAACAGAACCTGCAACCTACAACAATGGCCCAATTGTTGGAAGTTTAGCTAGACTTCAAGGTGGAAATGCTGGAGACAACCAGCTCCTCCCAGGTATTATTGTTTTATAGGATGAAATTAATTTGGTTTCAGTTTGTTTGAGTTATATTGATGGTGATGCTTTTAATGGTTGTTCTTCTGGCAGTGATAGTGATCAGATTCAGGATCTTCTACTCCAACTACAATTCCAAAGCCAAAGCCAAAGCTCTCTCCTGCACCTAAATAGAGTTCTCTTCCTACTTCCCCACAGAGTAAGTCCTCTGAATCTTAAATTTTGGCCACCACAATTCAACTTTAGCAGGAATGAGCCAGGGGTAAAAATAATGTAGTGCCACATATCCTGGACAAACAGGGCAAAATCAATGATAGTTTTGGATTTTGAAATTAAATCTATATTTAGAATAACATATTAGTTCATCCAGTTCTTATGTTTTATTGTTTTACCTTCATTTCTTTTGCACTTAGTGGCATTTTACAGAAATAGAATGTTTGTTTGTAAATATTTGAGAAAAGAACATTTTTTTTTTATTCTGCTATGAAAATACTAATTTTCATCCAATAATATGGGATAAATCTATGCAACTCCTACTATAATAATGACTTGGTGATTATTCATTACAAAAACAGTATTGGTGCTACTTTATTGTTAACAATCTGCATAAAATGTTAGGCTGGCTATCTCGCAGAAGCTCACGACTTCTTGGACTCAGTCACGAACTACTTATTACAGATATGTTGCATCTATCACAAATAGATCTCCACACCAGACACTAACAGCTATTGGATTCTCTATCCAAAGATTGTATGGTCCTTTATGGGGTCTCTCCAAACTAGATGCCAACAATACGTATTCATTTCCTAAGTGGTTAAAGTCACTCCCCCCTGGTCAAAGTATGGATTTTGTGTACATTCATGATGCTCCTGCAGTGACCATTTCCCTGGTTAATTATCATATGATTGGATCAACTTCCATTCAATCCAATAATAACATTTAAATTCTAATTTTATTCATGTAACTTGTAATTTTTTAGAGGTTTGGATTGTAGATCTTCTATATCTGCCAATTTCCTAGGTTTGAAGATGTAAACTCCACTAAAAGTTAAGTGCAGCAGATATTTTTTCTTTGTAAGGACCATATAATCATGTACTGCTTATTGCACGGTTTTTCTCTTCCTTGATATATCTTGAAGAATTTTTGACATGGAGAAAAGTTTTTGGCACCAAGATGTTTGAGACAAATGTGAACAAAGTTGTCACTTCAGCTTCATACGGTGAAAGTGGAAGCTTGTCTTCACCTCCACCAACTCATGTCTCAAGGTGAATTGAACTGATGATAGCATGATTCCATTATTGGTCACATAGAATATATGGTAGATTACGATTAGTCTCTAATGTAAAAAAAAGGGCATTATCCTGAGGGAGCATGAACCATTGTAAGTTTTATATATAATAACCTTTTCCTTTCATTTTGAAAGACACAATGAAAGGTATAAGTTTTGTTTAGATTTCAAATGTTTGTATACTAGTGCATCATTTATTGAAGAATTGGTGCATATGATGGTTTACCTTATGATTTCCCTGAAAGTGACATGGGACAAGTTGTCTCTTCCTCTCGCCAATTTTCAATAAGTAAATGTGATAACATAGATCTAATTTTGCACTGTAGTAATAGATATAATAATTGCAGATTTGATTTCTCAAGTACGGTAGTCGCTTCTTGTTGAATATATGTGTAGAGGGATAGAACTACAATAGAAAATATTTCCTTTTGAAGTAGCATAGGTATTCCCATTGGAAGGAAAAACATATAGATGGGGAACAACGACGTAGGCAGGGAGGTTATCCACTGACTCCTCATGAGACAGGCCTTTTTCTAAAGTATCAAATAGTTTCAAAATAGATTGGCAGGATTGGATTACATAATGGCTTTGGAAAGTGATGTATTCATATACACCTATGATGGCAACATGGCCAAAGCTGTCCTTGGTGTTCTGCTTCAGCCCTAAACTTTGCACCTCAAAATTATAATAAAAAATAGGTTTGCTAGACTCTTTGAAAATTCAATATCTAAATGTGCAAAAATAGAACTTGGAATGCTTCACATTTGAAATTGCTGCAACTTCCTCAATTTAATCTTGTAACTTGGTCAATCGGTGAAATTCTTATGTGTTTGCCAATGATGTTGTTTTTCTTATTAATAGGTTATGCTGGTTAGGCAATGATAGATACTGGACTACCTGTTCTCACTTACCCACTAACAATTACCTTAACAGCGTATTATTGCACCTTCCTTGGGGCAATTGCTAGTCTAGAGTATTGAGCTACCAATGGAACACTACCATAAATGCAAGATGTCAAATCTCTAAAGTGATGCACCATCAAATTTATGCAACTTCACATATTTTAGATGGCATTTACCTTCTTTCCCATTAACTTATTTTGGATAAAGTTGTTATTATGTCCCCGAGAGGGGATATATATGAATTGCTTAGGTGAATTAATTTAGGAGGTAGGTTAAAAATTTTGGCATTTCAAATGTTTTTGCTATAGTTTGTATCAAATTTTTTTGGAAGGATTATTTAAATTTGATTTATATTGCTTTCTATTCGTCTATATAGGTGATGTAGGCCTCGGACTTTGTATCCCAATACCCGGCGGTGAGCTTGCGTAAGCATAAAATGATCATTTTCAGTCTCTTACCCTGTCACTCTGACAAATCTCATAAATGCTGCTCTGATGCATTGGAAACTCCACTTCCTCCCTGGCAGATTACATGAATGCTTTGCGTGGTAGCGTGTAGCAATTTGCATGCTAAGGTTATATTCAACATTAACCTAGTTCAAATATGCTCTGGCTCATGGTATCATGGTTGTTTCAGTCAGCACTGAGATTATGAAAACCCTTCCTGAACTGAACGCAACAATCTCAGATCGATGTGGTAAAGCTAGAATTAGTTCGGATATAGGAAAGCTCCACAGAATCTATTGCCCTGCAACTGGGCATTGATATTTGCACTGTTGCACAACTTTGCTGAACGTATAGCGTTTTCATTCTTTGAAAGCAACACAATATTTGTTAGTCTGGGTTTTCGAATTTCAATGGTTGAGTTGACAGTTGCGGCATGAACATCGTTGGTGTTGTTGTTAAGCATTAAATTCTACTAACTCTTCTTCCATTGTAATGCAGCAGGATCTTGTTCCTTACTTTGATACCTTGAATGCAAAAAGGTTTTTTCTTCCTATGGTTGGAGTTCAGGTGAGATGCAACGCCTCTAAGATTTGCTTATTATGCAAGTTTTTAGACAAATCATAGTATAGTTTTAGGGTTTAACTTTCTTGTAGTTGACTTTTTTTTAAGTTTTAACTACGGCTATCTCTATGGTATGTTTTAGTATATTGAACCATGTTCCAGAATTTTCCTACAATTTTGTGTGTTAAGATGCTTGATACTTTATTTTCTTCATGAATGTTAAAACGTTCTATAGTTTATCTGCTCAAAAGTCCTGGAAGGTTAAGTGCTTTGTCTATTTATTAGATTTATTCATGCGAATTAACCAAGAGGCGTTGGTTGTAGGATGGCAAATAAGAGTTTATTTGTAAATTTAGGGTAAATTTAGGGATATCTGGTCTGGAGGATAAGAGTACTGTATTTTTCCACATTTTTACTTTGGTCTGGCTTGTCGTATGAAATGAACAAATAAAGAAAAAGAAAAGATTTGCAACTAATTACAAGGTTTGCATCCTTCAAGGTTTCTTGGTGCTCATTGATATATTGCTGGATCGCCAGGGATCATGTTGTTATTCATATTCTATTTTTAATATGTAAAAAGGAACAATTTTTTTTATGAAGATATAAAGTATTATTTGTCTTTGGCTTTGGCTTTAAAGACGTTCATATCAAGTGGGTTACTGTATATTTACAGAAATCAACTTATTTTGATCTTCCTTTGATATCTAAATCTTTCTTTTGAATTTTTTTGATATCTAAATCTTTCTTCAATATCTAAATGCAAATTGACAGAAATACTTAAATATCTATTTATAAAGAGTTTAATTTAATTTTGAGTTAAAATTTCTTGATTTATTCAAATTATTTTGTTATATTCTTTATTTTAAAATTCAAATTATTTTGTTATATTCTTTATTTTAAAATAAACTCCTGAAATCCTTTTGGAAATCTCCATATTCATACAAATGCTAGTATACTTAATTGCATAAAAGTTCATGTCCAGGAAAAGACTTCAAAGTTATTTATATTCTTTGCTTGAAAATTTTAGAACAGGGCATTATATTCTTTGCTTGAAAATTTAAAATGGGGCATTATATTCTTTACTAATGGAATCATCTCGTTTGTCGAAAAATCCAGGTCAAAAACTTCCTTTTGAAAGAAAACAGGTCTGGTATCGAGCGAGGGATAGTGGCACTCTTTTGACAGTTCTTCTGTAGGGGCGGGAAGCCATTTAAATCTCTATAGCTTTACCAATTCTATTTATTTATGAAGTAAGTATGTCTTTAATCACCAAAGTAAGAGAGAAATAGTCTGAAAGCAAGCGGTTGGTTGGGTCTTCGCCAAAAGACTCCGAGAACTCTCAGTGACGAACCAAACCCATTTTTTTCTCCCAGAAATATGTTGCTTACGACTGGATCGATCCTTCACCAATAATTCGGGGGTAAGGAACGCATAAGGGGTTTACTTTCATGAAGGGTTGAAGAGATGACCTTATCATAAAATGGGACAAATATAATTAGATATTATATATGCTATTATTATTGTGTAAATAACCTCCAAAAAAATCATCAATATTCTTTTCAACATGCTATTAAAGATATCAATGGCTTGGATTCGTGTGCCCCAAAACCGGACTGCTAAGTGATGTCACCTGCTTGCATGCAATACATAGCTTTCTTTGTTGAGAACTTATTTTTATTTTTTCATACCATTTGTCCACCTCCTAATGTAGATGTTTACCGTTTGACAAGCCTCATTAAAGTGGAGCTGCAAATTCCATTATGTATTGATTTTCAGGAAGACACCCCCACAGCTCAGAAGAACAACCAACTTTGAAATGTGATCCATCGTTTAATATGTCATTATGGAAATAATTCATGGCAGTTGGAGCAATCTCTTTCGGCCTTGAAAAGATATGCGGTGATACGTGGTAGTCGATAGGCACCTTAAAATTTTCACTCAAACGAATTTCATTCAATTATTCAAGATTTAATATTCCAAATTTACAATCCAGGAGATTAGACAACCATGATGCTGGAAATTAATAATATGATATAAGACAAATAAAATATATTAAAACATTATGGCCAATCATTAAATTGGGCAAAGTGTTAATATATTAAACTAAGGGTCTCAAGAAAACTTGCATTTCTTGGTATGTGAAGTGCCACCAGCATCTGCTTTGAAGAAGCTCTGCTATCATTGTTGTTGTTGCTTGCCAGAGAAGTATTGCTTCTGTCGGTTCTTTCGAATATAAGATATGTACACATTTTGTTTCTAAATATGAAAACATTTACTTATCCACTAGGCTCGTTAGCCTCAGAAAAAATAAAATTTTAACAGTGTTGAAATGCGGGTTTTGGTTTCTCCAAGGTTTTTCATGCCGTTGCATTCTTCTCGGTGCGTTGTTTTGGGTTGGCAGCTTTCTGGATTGCTTCGCAAACAACGCTTGGCATTGTTCTCTTGCGGAGCTAAAAGCATTTGCTTCTCTACTCTATCAACTGGTGGTCGTCCTTATTGAAATCTGTCTGCGAAGGTTGGGTCAATTGGTCTTGTTTTCCCTCACGGTTGTGGCTTTTGCACAGGTATTTTGTTTGCAATTTTGTTGGACAAATGTGGTTGAATTTGTTAGGCAAAGCTTTTTTCATGGCCAAATTTAACTGCCACTTTTATTGGGGATAGATCCACTATTGTGTATGTTTTCGATATCTGCTTCCATGTGTCGTGGTTGGTTTTCAGTATCTCTTCTTTTTCGTTTTCTTTGATTCTAGCGAAAAATGTTGGTGTCTTTCCTTCTTTTTAGGGTCTGGTTTCAATCTTGATTGTGTCATGGATGGCTTGCAATGTTGATAGTGTCTTTGATGCAAGGGTGAAATATTTGATGATATGAGATCAAGATAAAGGTGTTTTGTTGCATTCTCATGGATTTCACATTGCCAAGCATTTACTAAGAGTCACCGAGCTGTGTTCATGTAATGAGAATTTGAATTCTGGTTCAATTGTTTGTACATTCCTATCTGAATTGTTCGCCTGTTAGCTTTTTCTGTGAAAGAATGTTCCAAGCCTTTTTCATGGAAATTTCTTTTGCAAAATATCACCACTCGCAAAACTTGGCTTTTTTGTGACTGGACTGGTGGGTTGCTCAATGCTCAATGGTTTCTATCTGTTGCTAGTAACTTGAACAAAAAAATTTCTCCATTTCACCTAAACCTTGCCTATATAAAGAGTAAATTGGATTTAGGATCGGTGCTAGATAACTGTACAGTGGGTAGTCTTCATGGAGAATACCAGTTAACTATTTATATTTTGAGATTTTAAACCTAGTGAAAGGAAACTTTTCTTTTCGATGCATTTTGCATATGGTTAGGATAACATGGGAAGGGCTCCTGTTGAGATTGCAACCAACCTTTGTTTCTCCTTCTTGGTATCTTGTAGTTCCCTCGTTTTAGCTTTTAAGGGTAGGAGAAATATACATCCACATTTTTCATGCTTTGTTTGGATTTCCATTTAGCTCTTTTATGTATTGAATAGTTGAAAAAAAATATTATATACATTTGCACTGTTAGATAATTTAGTAATTTAGCGAAAATGGAATTTTGTTGGTAGGAAGTTGAAAGAAATCAAAAAATTATTATATACAATGTATTGTTAAATAATTTAGTAATTTAGCTAAAATGACCAAGAACAGTGTGAATTTTGTTGGTAGGAGGTTGAAAGAAATCCCCAACTTCCTCAAATTGGTGCATTCTCAAATTTGATTGCCAATATAAATTAATTGAACTTCAACTCCTCCTTCGCCTACAGGTCAGTACTCCTCTTTTCTTTTGCTTGTCTCATTAATTGATATTTCCTTCAGTAGAGTTCATAATGTAAAGAAAATGGGTCCTTCGCCTACAGGTCAGCACTCCTCTTTTCTTTTGCTTGTCTCATTAATTGATATTTACTTCAGTAGATTTCATAATGTAATGAAAATGGGAATTTTATAGTGAGCAGCTTCTACCACCACAACCACAAAGAGCACCTCAAACGTATCTGCGAAAATGTTGCCAGTGGTTGCTTTGGTGTTTGTGGCAGTGGCATCCCCTGTAGGATTAGAGGGTCACTGCCTCTCTTGATTAAATAAAATAATGGGATTTACTATGTCAACAGAAGAGTTGATTAAACTCTACGTACCTCCAAAAATTGAGGGATTTTCTATGTCTGTTACAACTTTGGAGATTTGAATTTGTTTAATGTCTTTTTGGGATTGAGCAAGTCTTTTTGGATCTTTGTATTATGCTTTGGTAATGGATTTGTTTTCAATTTTGAATTTTTTATTTATAAAGATTACATATATTTACAATTGATCAGGTGAATGTGTAATTGATTTGATAACCGGATTGGAAATTGGTTTCAATTTTAACTTTATTTATTTATAAATATTACATATATTTACAATTGATAAGGTGAATGTGGAATTGATTTGATAACCGGATTGGAAATTGGGTTAATTATTGAGTTTATCACCTGAGTTGGGCTATCGATCACCTGATTGTTTTCCTAATTTGTTTCGATCATTGGTGATAAAGCTAACTAAGTAGATTCCATGTTTATTTTTACAACCAAAATGAGAAAAATAGAACAGTTTTAATTCTGTCATACTCTATGCATAATGAAAATATAACAGTTGTAATATTATTACGATTTATTTCAACAAATATATGAAAATTCAAGATTTAACCAAGACTGGACATAAAACAGGTATCTCATGAAACCAAAAAATGGTTGGAAACAGAGTTGTGAATTAAAATTTGTATATTTTTAATATAATGTCTGATCCGTATAAACTGTCTGATTCCACACTGATAAACTATGCTGATAGGTATAGGTAGAATTTTTATTGTAAAAAAGTAACAAAGGTAAAGTTTCAAAACTCATTTATTAAAATGTTTTGTAATATAAAAACTTTAATAATTATTCCTTATAAAGTAAAGGTTTTATGAACAGTGAGCATGTTTGTTATTGAATAAAAATATCTTCAATATTTTAATGGATGATGGAAATAGGATAGAATATTAGTATTTTAGTAACTATGAATATTAATATCATAATGTTCTGACTCTATAACAAGGTTATAATTAAGTTTTTTTGACATTTAAAATATAAAAAATAATATATATTGATTTAATTATTTATAAAATTATAATATAAAAGAAATGATAGTCAACAAATTTAAATCAATGAAATTTAAATTAATTTTACCTTGATACTCATACAAATTATATACTGCTATTTTTTCGGATGGAAGATCAATTCATTCTCTTATAAGATTGTCTCTAATTGAAATTACCAGAGATCTAATATCCATCTCTAAATCTAGATATAATTGTTTTTATTGCAAAAAAACTCTTTGAGTTAACCATAAAATTGATAGCAATATTGGGGACATTGCCACCACGTGGCTCTTGTATATTTCAATGCCTTATAATACAACAATTACATAAGCTCTTCATCACTATATTATATCATAGTTGCATAACAAAACATTCACAAAGGGAAAATAACAAATACCCTTCATCATGTCATAAAATTATGGTTAGATAATAAAACATTGACAAAGGATAACGCTGAAGGAAAAGAATAACTTTACACATGAAGAAAACACAATATGAGAAATAATTATTTATTAGAACATATCACATTTCTAAATCCATATCATTAAATTTGAAATACAACATTCTATTTTTATGACACATAGATGTATTAGTAACTAATTATTCTATCGACATTAATAATATGATATCATAATACATTGTTAATATGATATCATAATATCTTGTTATACTAGTAGACATTAACAATATAATATAACAATATATTATTGTATTATTAAAAAATAAAATTCCATAGTTAAAACAATTCATTGAGTCCACCCAAATGCTTCCAACGCAATAGAAAAGAGATGTGTAACATTATATTCTGTACTACAAAAATTAAATAAAAATTAATTTGGTTAGATTGACACAACCATAAAACCCTAACTCTACAGTGGATTAGTTCTCTCATTTCCACTTCATATCGTTTTACTTTCCTTGCAAAAGTCTTGAAGTCGCACTATCATCACAGTTTTATCATCTCTACATTTTATGTCGAGAACATATATGTATTGTTATTGTTGCATCACTAGTCCCAACTGACGCAAACATTCCAACAACTACTTTGCTATTGCTATTTGTCGACTGGGCATTTTAAATAGGGGCACATTGGCTTGCTAAGAGATTTAGAAGTTAGAATCATCACTCCTGAAAAAGGAGAATTTATATAGCCCAAGCATATTTTGGCATAGAAAAATGTGGTTCATACCATTTCTATATTGATTATCAAGCACTTAACTACATCAACATCAACAATTAGTTTCCCATACTCTATTATGATTTGATTATCGAGCAGTTAACTACATCAACAACAACCATTAGTTTCTCATACCACATTATGGTTTTATGATACCGCATTATGATTTTATGGAAGAGGTACATGGAACACATATTTTCTTTTATTGACCTTTGTTCTTCTTAATACCATATTAGTGTCGAGATCTAAGACCAATAAAGCATTAAAAAATCCTCAAAGTATACTTGTAGTTTTGGGTGATGTCATAAACTTTTATGTAGAAAACTAAAGACAATAATATCTTATTTAATTCATTTGTCAATCTAACCAAGCCAAAGCCAATGTGTCCAACACTAGTTATTTGAAGCATTTCATAATGGATTTTTCCATGCTTATATATAGGCTTCATCACAACAATATAATGGGACACCCAATACCATAGGCCCATATCCTACTTATGACAATCTCATCTAGACCAGATCTTTGTATTAGTAATGCACTATAGATCTCTAATGTTGAAGAAGCATGTACATTGATTTCACCCTCATCAATTAATAAAACGGGTATACCCCGTACCAATCGTCAAATGGCTAATTAAATTGGATTTGGTGAGTTACAGAAATTTTGCTAAATCTTGGCAATGAGTTGTTTAATATACAAGCTATATAATATTAATAATTTAAATTATAAAATATTTTATTTTTTTATTAAAAATAAATCATCAAAATTTATATATTTTTCTTAAAACATTTTTTTTAATTAAAAATTAAGCATAAATCATTTTTTTTAACATTATAGTGATCCGCTTTCTAGATTGTTTTGTTTTCCTCAAGTCTTACATTAATTTAAAAAAAACACTCACTCATGGCATCTTATGTTTACATATTCAGTCCAACAATATGACATCTTAGTTCTACATATTCATTCCAACAATAGTTTTCTCATTAACATATTCATTCCAACATAGTTTTTTCATTAACATATTAATGTTATCTATAAAAATCAAAATTAGCTATTCTAACATAAGGACTCCTTTTAACTTGTATTCTTTAGTCTCATCTACGCTAGCACCTCTGGCAAAGAAGGTTCTAATTATATTCTTCCACTAGTATTATTATGATTATGTACGAGCCTAGTGTTATTGTGTATGAGTCTATCGGAAGTTAAATTGCATGAGAAGAATAGTCCTTGAACCATGGGCACAACAATTTTCAAATCCCCTTGTAAGAGAATTGCGGATAAAATAAAAGGTAGTCACTTTCTTCCAAGATTAAGGGAAGATAAAATGTTTTTAACTAAAATAATTGAAAAATAGCTAATTTTGTGTGCAAAGATGAGAGAATTGCTTAGGTTTTTTTTTTTTGTATGTTGGTGGTTAAGGAAGTATGATATGGTTGATTCTATCTAAGTTCAAAACTTATGATAAAAACTGATGATCAATATACATGACACTTAGAAATGTCATAATTTTCATTTAATAAAAAAAATAAGAGAATTGCGGATAAAAATAAAAAGTAATCACTCTCTTTATTTGAATAAGGAGAAAAAAAAATCTCCAACTAAAATAATTGTAAAATAGTTATTTTTATATAAAAATGAAAATGTGTAATGCAATGTTCAAAGCTCTCTAATTTAGGGTTAGATGCAGTACGCGAGAATTGAGTGACAAAGGAGGTTAAGGTGGAGAGGAGGAAGTGGGTGATGGTTTGATGAGACAGAGAATTGGTGAATGGAAAGGTGGATATGGAGTATTAGAGGAGGAATAGAGCGTGTTGGAGGAGAGAGGTGGAAGGAGGAGGAAATTGAAGAGAGGGGAATGAGATGCGATAAAACAGAGAATAGGGGTCATAATGAGGTAGGGGTTGAGGAGAAGGGATAAGTTGAAAACAGAGAGAGTGAGAGAGAGAGAGAGGGATAGAAGGTGTGTGTGTGAGAGATGGGGGGATATACACAAGGAAAGATAGGGGGGAGGGACACGGATGTATATGGATATCGAGAGAGAGAGAGAGAGAGAGAGAGAGAGAGAGAGAGAGAGAGAGAGAGAGAGATGATGTTAAAGAAAAAGGGTGGAGGGTTGAGTGATGGAGAGAGGTGGAGGTTGTCAAAGAGAGAAGCATAGAGAGGGAGGGTTAAAATCCAAAAAGTTGCAAATGTCTATATCACCGAGGTCTACAAGAGTTATAGTAGTTGAGAATATAGCTTGAAAAATGCCATCCATGCAGGAAGAGGTGTGTCAACTACCTCTGGTGGAAGTTGGAGCTAAAAGTGTCACCCATCTAAATGAAGTGGCATAGATGTGATTCACAAACATTAAATGTTTCTGAAGTAATGCTAGTTTTAGTTTAGCATTAGTTCAAGTTTATCCTCACTTTCCTATATAACATAGGAAATCTTCACAAAATGCTCTAAGAAATAGTCACATAAGCCAAACTTGCCTCGGTATAAGGCCAAATAAGAGGACAAATTGCCTCATTGGTGAATAAAAAGGTTAGTCATGCCTAATTGATGGAATAAAAGGTTGGTCATACTTTGCAAAATAAAAGTTAGGATAAATGGTTAGAATTTGTATTGGTCTTGGTGTAAACTAATCAAAACAGAGGCAAGCCAATTCATAGAGTCATTTCTAGCCAGAGGGAAGGGACTAATAAGGGAACATCTCTACCAAAAAACAAATACAAGAAAGAAAAGCTCGACACTTTCTTATAGAAATCGCTTTGCTAATACTTTTTTCTTCTTTTACAAGTGCCATTCTTCCATTAAGTCGGTGTCCTCTGCAAAGTTTTTCCATAACATATTTTTCTCTATTTTCCCTAAAAACGTAGCGATCTCTCCCCATTTCCTCAGTATAATTTTGTAATTCAAGAAATAGTTGAGGCGCCCCATTCTCTTCACACCAAATCTTAATGGCCTCCATATATATATTTGTCGTATTCTTTTATAAATGAGGTATTTCTTGTATATAATAATCATTTATAAAACTTATATTTATATATCTATATCTATATCTATATATATATATATATATATATATATATATATATGAGAGGAGTGGATCCTCCACAAACAATTAAATAATTGTTTTATATCTAACCTTTCTTATAATCATATTTTTATGAATAAGTACAATAATATTCATGATATTAAGTTAGTATTATTGCTTCGTTTCTTTTTATGTTAATATCTTAGGATCTTTTCACCAATGTAATAATAATATCTAAGATGGCCACTTAATTCTCACTAAGGATCATTTAAAAGTAATTACTTTTATAAATAAAAAGGTTATTAATTTCTATAAATGCTTAGAACAAATAGTCGCTACCCTTTATTTAGGATTCACAACAATAATAATTACAAGGTTTTTACCGACCTTAAACTTCTTACGAGAAAGTTTCACATTTACAGTTACCTTGTATTTTTCGTTGCCAAAAAATTAGACTAACAAAGAGGTTGTTACATCAAATTTAGCCAATAATCACTACCGCAAAGGAGAAGTTAAATTGTGATGCTTATGGTTGGTGAAGAAGGACACATTATTCATTTATAACAACTACAAGAGCAAGAAGCAGAAGGACTAAGAAAGCAAGGAGAACAAGGTTGTATAGTTTCTAATATCTCGTAAGGAGGGTACACTAAACTCCCCATCAACAAAACTCCTTAATTACATCGTAAGGCATTTTTCTCTCAGAAGTTGGGTTTTAGAAAACTGTAGCATCGTTGTCCCTCTGCCAAATAAAAAATTGCAACGCACCTCGCCAATAAGAAATCACCATGTTTAGGTTTTTAACATGGTTTCATTGTTATGGAGGTTTCCTTCCATTGCGTTCAGTGCAAAGCCTGCGAAATGAGCATCTTGGATCGAATCCGGAGTCGTGGAACTATTGGTGATAAGAAGTCTATGAACCATCCTTCGCAAGCCACGATAAATTCTTTCCCATGTAACCACAGGCGGAGAAGGGTTGCCATCATGGGTGTTTGAGGGAGCATTTTCTCGCTCAAGATGACCAAGGATCTTGAATTTCTGGTAAGCTACTTGGAATCCATCAAATTTGGATAGAATAGAGTTGGTTTTGAATTGGGTTCCTGAGTCTTTTCCAAAGGGTTCAAAGCCTGGACTTTTAAAATTGGTTTCTTGATGAATTTGGGTCGTATGGACTTGGTTTTGAATTGGGTTTCTATGTTTTCTATGTGGTGTAAAGGCCTGGATTCTTAAAAATGGTTTCTTGTGGTGTTGCGGAATTCATTTCCAGTGATTTCTGCTCACAGTTAGCAAACATACATATAAAATATAGATTGCATAGTACAAAAATGACCAGTAAGGTGTTTGAAACACAGAGCATGAGGAAAACTTACTTACTTACTTAACTTACTTACCCTGGATTTATTAAGTTTGCATTCCCCAGATTTACTAGTCTGCATTCTCCCATTACCCAAGCTGCTGCTTGTATTTTTGGTGTAATTCTTACAGACTATACTTGAGGTCCCCCTTTGTGTTTTCGCTCCATATCTAAACACACAAGACGAGATGTGGAGCAAAGGTTTGGTCGAAAAGATGGTCTATGCCACGCCATCAATTCTTTATATTAAACTAGTGAAATGCCCTTATCAGTTACTATTTTACCTCTATCACAACCTTTTTTGGGGACGCAGTCAGAACCCATACCGAGTTTGCAGAGAGGGGTCCAGAGCACTTTTGTCTCTGAAGTTGGTCAGATGGTCAGAGGATGGAGTCTACTTTTTTCTTAGTTATCCATTTATTGCATAGTATGTGTTTTCAATGTCCTTGAAGTGTTCTGTTTCTGTTTCTCTCCTTTTCATCATGGCTTCGCTTTCTTCTTTTGTGATTGCTGCAGGATTCACATACAGTGGAGATGGTGAGCTCTAATGAACATGCCTGGTTTTTACAACGGCCGTAGGTCTCCTAATTATCAAGATAGAGTAGTACATGAGGACAATGTGGTTGGGCCTCAAGGAAGATACCAGTTTGATGTCCTGGGCTTTAGAATGGCTGAGATGTAGGGTGTGGATGGAAGTTATCAAAGGCCTAAATCTGGTGGTTATAGAGGTAATGTAATGGTTGTTTTACTTTTATTTCAAAAATGATGTTGAGTTAGAAATCACCATTGTCCCTGTTTAGTCACATCTAGGCATAAGCTTTATTGTATTAAAATTAGGGATGTCGCCAAATAAGGCTACACTTTGTCATTGCTTCTTTGCAACAAACTTAAACTATCTGGTACTGCTATTCATAGTCATTATTCTTGCTGTTGTGAATTGTGATGTCTCATATGCTTTTTCACAAATGACTTCCTGTGTGATATTTAACTTATTTGTGTGACTCGTGCAAGTTTAATTCTGTGGTTTGTGCAATTTGCACCATTGAAATTTTCTAGTTTGTAATGGAAGAGCAAATCTTTAAACTAGCCTTTTATACTTACTATATGAGTAGTAGTCAATTTTTCGGCTATTAGGTTTACATCTACCATGCTTTTATATGTAGATTGTGCCAATTGTGATGAAGAGACTTTTTGACATGAATTTTTGTTATTTTTTCTAACATAGAAAACTTGCTTCTGACAGGAATTGTTTCTGGAAGGCCCATGGCATCTTCATATTCTCAAACGAGAAGTTCTAATAATTTCATTGAAAAAATAGTCCGAGATGGGTTTTCTAGTAGACCTCAAGAATGGTACCATTTTTAGGGTTCATTTTCAGCAAATGAAGTCCAATATTTAGACTTTGCTTCTAACAGGAGATTAGATAATACAAGAGATTTGTTCAATGAGTTTGATTCATACAGGCCCAGACGAGAGATTTACAAGGCAGAGCCAATAATATATGAGGGACATCAAGAAATTTTTTGTGACTGCTCAATGGAGTATAATATCATTAATTCAGAATCCTTCAAAGCAGGGGGGCATGAAGAGCAATTAGTAAAATTCAGTCACAAAGTGGACACCGATCAAACCTTTTATGGAGATGATAAAGGGCCATATCTTACAGAGGAAGAGCAACAAATAGAAAATGCAAGAAAAAAATTGAGGACCAGGACTAGTTTTCCAAATCAATGCCTCTGTAAAAGAGGTAGGAAGGAGGCCTTTAACAAGACACGAGAAGAAGTAGTTGAAGTTTCCACAAATGGAGAACCAATTGTAGAATCTGATGAGTCACATATTGTAATTCATGGGACAAGTGGACAGAAAAAGGAAGAGGACGACCCAGTCAACTTATGCAGTTTTCAAGAGCAAGACCAATTGGCTGATAGGTTTTCCTTTGGTAAAATCTTGCCTAGCCATACTTCTAGACAAGTTCAAACTGATTTTGCATCCAGTATGAGGCCTCCAAACTATTATGGAAATAGACGTGTAGGTCAACAAACATGGTCATATCGGTCAAGATCTTCCTCAAACTCATGGAGGAGAGAGACCAATGAGACCAAAAATGTTCCAGCATGTGGGTTTACAAGTATGTATGGAGAAAACAATTACAGGTCACAATCAAGGGAATCTTCTACGTTAGAAAGATATTAGGTAATCTTTCTTTTATCAACATAACAAAGATAAATTTATCACTTATTACTTGAAGTTCCATCTACGTAATTACTAAAGAGAGGTATGTATTTCCATGATGCCATTTGATTAGGTTTTGGCATTGGTTCGAGAATAGTTGGGTACATCAATTGTTCCTTTGTTGATTATTGTGTTGGTTAATGATTTTGACGCAGAGATGAAAATGTTTTTATATGTATTTGTTCCAGCCTTTAAAAATAGAAGGCATGTGTTTGAGAGGCTAAGAATCTTATTCCCTTTTCAAATTGAGACCTTCATGAATATGCATGGCAGGAAACTTATGATTTTGTTGGTAAGCAATGATCTATACATCTAAGTATTTGTGTTGTTCTAAGGGATCCTACGGATTATCTATTGGAAAGGATTCAAAATCAGATTAAATAGATAAATCTATGAAAAATAGAATGAAGTGCGCAATGTAGGGTCTATTTCATAGACATACCAACTATGCTTTCATTTGTCTTTTCTGTTGTGCTCTATAGCATTTCTCATGCTCTTGCAATCTTCTGAGAAGGACAATTTGTAGCATTGACTCCGGTTGGAAGTGGGAAAATTTGGTAATGCAGAGTGTAATATTTTACATCCTTTTGATCACATCATGCAGTGCATGATGGAGTTCTTTACCCTAGTAAAAAGGGCAATGGAGCATTAATGCCTCGAATTAGTTGTACCTGCCAACTTGGCTTGGAAGTTTTAGAACTAGGGCTGGGGCCCTGGGGGCTAGCTTTATTGTTCTTTATTGTGTGTTGTTTTATAAGAATTTTGGTGTTAAGGATTCTCCCGGTGCTGAGTTTGAGGTGCCCAATAGTTACCTGCAATGAAGGTAACAAGCTCTACATATGCATCTGAAATTTATTGTAATAAATAAATATTGTTATTGCCCTTCATTTCTGTGCATTTTTTTGGTGCTTTCTATGATGGGTTTGTGTGTATAAGGTTGTCCTTTTTTAATTTTCTATTGAAAAAAAAAATCCATCAATTCGTTGATTGATATGCACCATAACTTAAGCATGCCTAAAGTTGTTCTACCTAGTTCATCAATGCACTACCTACACATGATCCTCTGGCACCAAGATTTACAATTGTAGCTAAAGAATTCATGTTAGTGCCATCAAAATTCTAAACTAAGATAGTTTGAATGCAATCATATAACTATGTACTTATAATAGGAAGATTTGATAGGAGTCACTACTAAAATATGATAAGCATCCATCAGATCCTTGATTGATATGCAATGGTTTGCCTTATTGATTTGAATCTTTTGGTGTATGCATGCAATAACTCCACAGAGTTTGGATGCATGATCATTCCTTGACAAATGTTATTTTATAATCCTCCATGCTTTGTCTTTTTGTAATGCAATTATATGCAAGTGTGTAAGAGTTTGAATTTTTCAGCAGCTGACATATCTTCTTCTCATCCAGAGATTATTATTTACATATATTTGGGGGAATGTTTTTGGGAAAATGTATCTTAATTTGCAGACATGGGAAAATACAAAATTAGGTGGTTCCAAGAACAAATCTGCATTTCTGAAGAATGCCACAACAACCTTGCTTCACACAATTGGTGAATTTGAGAAGGTGGCATTTGTTGCTCATATCAACAGCTACATTAGAGATGATCCAGTGATGAAAAGATACCTTCCAATTGGATGGCATTCTTCTATGGTATGGATACTCAATTAACTAATAATTAGAGCCTTGTTACAATTATAGGATAGTTGCATTTCATTAAGTTTTTACTATACTTGGATCTTGTAGTTTGTTCATACAACTAGCTGTTGTCATATTTCTGAGAATGAAGACAATTATTGTTTCAATTTTTGTGGGCATGATGCAGTAAATTGATCAATGTCATTATTCCTGGCACCATTGATGATCGAGCAATAAATACGAAATCAAATCTTAATCCATGGGAAATCAATGAAAATCATACGCTTTGCCTCAACTCTTCAAAGGACATTGGATGCACAATAGTAAATATTGGAACATGGGACTTAGTTGAAGGGTGGGTAAATGAAATATTCTGTATAGTTGTATATAGGTTGTTAAATTACATATTGTATATGAGGACTTAGATGACGGGATGGTAAGTCAAATAAGTTGTATAGTTGATCCCACCTTTATATATTACCACTGCCATACTATGTTAGCTCAATTCAACAGCTGAGTGTTCTGAGTTATATGTCCTAATATTGAAAGATTTAGGGCTGTTGTAAATGGCATAAATATATTTATGCTACATGTCTAACTCTCTCTATTTTCCTGTGGGATTTACCTGATGGTTTCATGGACTAGATCCTTAAATTACCTGTTTCATAACTAATGAATTAAGGTAAGTGGATTCTTAATAATACATTGATAAATTTGAAAAAGGTAAAGGGTTTCTCTACTAATATATAATCTTTCTATATGGTTACAATTTCTAAAGATTCATTTAACTGAGAAAGTCGGTTGTGAACATTATAACTTTATGCTCTTTAGAAAGTAGGTACATTTTTGTCCTCTGATTGATAGGGACATGGAATCTATTTTCTAACTCATACCATGTCTAGACCTGCCTTTTGAGGACTTTATAAATGGAAAGTCCCTTCTATTTTGGAAATTAGTTGAATTGACGTGTTTTTGCATTTTATCTAATCGCACAATGTGTATATTGTATTTGCAGCCTCATCTTGTCCTTGGCTTGATATCTCAAATTATCAAGGTACATTTTGATGAGCTTTAGTTCTAACAGTGCATGGTAAGAGTTGCAATCTGACATGATTCATTTCAATCATAATACTTATATAGTCATGTCAAAAATCCAATTTACTGTGCTACAAATCTACTTTCAAGCATGGAAGTCTTAAATTCTGCCAATTACCATTCCTTGCTTGCCCTACTTGTTACATTTTCAAAGATAATTTAAACCGCATATGCTTCTTCACTTGCAAATTCAACTTCTAGCAGAACTAATTTTGAAGAAAACACCAACGCTTGGAAGTCCATCAACATGTTGTGAATGCTGGCTAGCATTGGAGAAGATATTAAAGAGACATATATATTGATTACTATGAATAACAGTGTATCTTTTGGATGAGAGGAGAAATAATAACAATGCTTTTTTTATGGCATCTACTACACCTCTAATAATTTAAGTAGCCATAGCTTAATTTGTAGCAAAGAAATCAGAAAGCACAATGTAGCTATGAATCATATTGAAAAAAAATGCAGTTATGTGTTGTATCTAGGGAAGGAATAATTTGAGGAGTGTTGAATGATTACACTTTATATAGGGAGAAATAATTGTGTCAAGACTATGGTTGTGTTGATTCCCTAGTAGAGAAAGTAGAAACAATATTATACTTTCTCTAATACTGTGTTTGCGCTGTGATATTTATTCTTTGCTTTCTGTTAATCTACGAGAGGTTTGCAGTTCATTTGGGATTTAATGTACTTCTTTCTCCACCTTCCTCCCGCAGTAGACCTGGGGCATTGCAGGTGTTTGCAATGGCCTCTGATTGGGTTGATTTCTTCAGAGGAATAAATAATCCAGTGGCTTCTTTGGCAGTGGCAGCAGTTGTCGTCTTCCTCTCATTTATTCATAAACATGATCTAGAATGGGAAATTCCATACTCCATAGAAAGGTTTTCCTTCAACTCTTTGTTATTGGCTTCATTTTACAATTTATTTTTCACTAACAAAATATAGAGATTATCTAGATGTAATACAAGGCACAACCATACGTGATGCTACATTCATGTTCTTCTTGGTAGACTTTCTAGTGTCAAAATTATGGAATGCCTTACTTGCAGTAGTTGATCTTTTGAGTATTAGTCAAAATAGGTTCTCATGAATCGATCCTTGTGGACCATCTTTATAAGTGGTCTATCGCTGATTGATCATTGGACACTGCTATGTCCTTCGGCCACTTGGTATTTTATTGACTTGTTTGGGCACTTCAATTTGAAGGGAAGTTCATCAAAGTAAAAAAAATAAACCATGTTGCCATTTACTCATAATAACATTTGAAATGTTAGTTGTCAAGAGAGGTACCAAATTATTAACCAAAGGTTGTGACTAAATACAATTTCTGAAGAACATGATCTAATTCCTATGATATAATTGTGATAACTTCTTTTATGTCCAGCAAATTGAGTTCGTAGATTCTCAGATGATAGTTCATTAGTTTGTATTTACATATGTAGCATACAGGTCTACGTTTAATGGGTTCTCATTCAGGTTGTGAAATGTACAGCGAAGTTATATAAACATGACATGACAACTTTGGATACTGGATCATGTAGTCATAAAGATGACAAAGCAGAGATAGACATGAGAGCTCCTTTTGAATCAGTCAAGGATGCTATTAGCTTCTTTGCAGAGAGGGATGTTGGAGATAAAATTACTGAGAAAAGGCATGAAATTCAAGAAGGAAGTTTCTAATGGGAGGATTACAATTTCACAATCTAGTGGAAATTCTATATTAATCTAGTGGGAGGATTACAATTTCACAATCTAAATTTGATTCCTTAAACAAGAGGGTGGAGGAGATCAACAAGATGATAGAAAAGAAGGTGGTTGTTGTCATCGCTCAAATTGATGCAGTGAAAATAGGTGAAGAAGAAATATTGATGAAGCTAGAAATGGCATATCGAGATATTAAATAGCTGAAGTCAGCAGAAGAGAAAGAATTGTGTAAGGAAGATATGGCAGAAGCAACGAAGAGAGCAGTTGATGGTGAGCTAATAAGATGGAGAGAATGTGAACATAAGAAGAATGCACCTTTTAGGAAAACATCAGAGTTGATGATGTCTGGAAAGAATAATGCTTCAACTTCCTTTGTGGAAATAAAGCCCTTTAATTTTCAGGCATTCAGTGAGCTATTGATTGTGAACAGTCATCTTGAAAAACAAGGTGGTATAGGGTCTTCACTTGCATGCTTGTCTCTAAACAAAAAAAGAAGCAGATTATGCCCAGTATTGGACATTTTTTTAGGAAAAGGAAAAGGTATGTTGTACCTACACTTCAATTTTATGTTATAGATGAGGTTTCACAAATATTAAGTGCATGTTTATTGTGGTTATATTTTCTACTTGTTTCCTTGTAGCTTGTATTTTCATACACGAGGACTTACCGTATATCTAGAGTTTCATCCTTGTTCTTGGATACCACACACATGTACATTTTTTTTGTTAGATGGTTTTATTCCAAGGCATCTAGAGAAAAAAATGAATATTGCTTAGGTTATGAGCTCTCTAATATGGTTTCCTTGAAATCATTAAGCCTCTTAAAATGGGTCTGATTTTCCTTTAACATTGGATTTATGAATGCTAGATATTCTGATTATTCATTTCATATCTAAGGGATTCTACATATGATATTTATCACCAATATAGATCCATTTTAACTCTAGATCTACCAACTGCCGAGCATGATTAAGTCCCTTGCAGTGCAAAGCCTTATCGAGTGAAAGATTTGAGGAAAGGTTTGCACCTCACGAAACTTGATCCCTCTTGGTGCTTGGTAGATCTGGACTTAAATTGGATATAATCTGGTTTATTTTATTATAATGATTTTTTTCATAGGTCTCTTTTTTCTTTTTCTATTTAATTTATTAATGTTAGATGTGTGACACATAATTCTAAATGCATCTAAACATTCTTTGTGCAGTTTCTACACCTATTTACTCTATGTGCAATACCCAATCTTACAAATTGATTGACTACAGATAACAAAGAGAGACAAGAAAGGAAAGTATAAATGAGATTCCAGCAGTGTTATTATTACATATTTTCAATTTTGTAAAATATTATATTGGGCCAACATATAGGGATCAATATTGAAATCTAGTTTTTCGTAGAATTTAATATGAATCTATTTAGTAATTGTATTTATATTTGGAGAATTATATTTTTTTTCTACTTTTAATTGTGGATTACATTATATTTTATATTAATTTATTTTAAGTGTACATAGGGTACAAACATGATACATCTCACCGACTTGGACTGTAGAAAGTACCTCTAGGTGCAACCAGGCTTGCATTATGGTTGAAGAGCTATTGGACTGTGTTAACAAGTAAATGAGAACCAAATTCCCAAACAGGTTTTGTTTCTAGCCGAATCATGCCATGTAGTTATATGTATTATGTAGGGAAAGTGCACTTGACCTTTTTGTATGTTTCAAAGTGAGCCTTAGATATTGCTTGATTATCTTTCTCCATAATACACTGCATTGTATTTACCAATTATTTTAATCTCTGTTTATATATGCTTCCAACAATGCCTCCTTTTGGTTAACACATAACCATATTGATTTAACTCTTACATCTCTCATCATTGCCAGCGATTTTTAATATTTCTGGTCACAAGTAATTGTCTTAATGGTATATTGATTTGGGCTAGAAATAATGTAAATGTCATATTATAAATATGCTGAATGAAAGTCAAGAAGTAAAACATTCAACTTTAGAAAAGATGATATGTTTTTTTAGTGTGTTACATATATCAGATCTAACTCTAGATATCCATTGGCATACAGTGATTCTAATAACTGATTAGGTCAATGTAGTTTGTTATGGATACTCTTAATACAATTATGAAATACATCGTGGCCTACCTTTTCATGGTACGCTCTCTTCCTTGTTTCAATTCAATTTTGTTTCTCCATGCACTACAACAAAAACTGGATTTAACATCTCTTTTTGCATCCTATTTTGCATCTAGACTATCTTTCAGTGTATTTTTCTTCATTTTTTGGACAAAATGGCGCAATTTCACGGGTTGGTGCTATTTTAGGCCTTTTTTGCATCTTTTTTTCTAAATCTGGCTCAAATTGCAGCGTAATTTGCACCGGGTTTTGCACCTAGTTATGCGCCAGTTTTTGCATCAGGTTTTGTGACAAGTTTTGAGCCTAGTTTTGCACCTAATTTTGTGCCTAGTTTGTACATCTACTCTTATTGCACCCCCTTTTACGCCCATGTTTGCCTCAACTTTTATGCCCTTGTTTTCATCCACTTTTGCATCCTTTTTTACATCCACTTTTCCATCGACTTCTACTTCTTTTTTTGCATCCCTTCATGCACCAAGTTTTGCATCAAAGTTTACATCCTGTTTTGAGTCTAGTTTTGCATCTCATTTTGTTTCAGCAATTTTTGCATCCACTTTTGCATCCATTTTTTCGTCCACTTTTGCACCCACGTTTTCATCCCTTTTTGCATCCCATTTTGCATCCATGTTTACGTCTTTTTTTGCATCTACTATTGCATCCACGTTTGCATCCACTTTTTTCACGTCCCAATTCATACCCATTTTTGCGCTTACTTTTACACCCACTTTTGCATCTATGTTTACATCTTTTTTTGCATCCAATTTTACATCAGTTATTGCATCCCTTTTTGCATCCATTTTTGCATCCACTTTTGCATCGGGTTTTGCGTTGGGTGTTACGACTACTTTTGCATCTACTTTTGTTGCATCCACTTTCGCATCCAATTATACATCCATGGTTGTATCCACTTTTGCGCCACTTTTTTCATCATGTTTTGCTTCCATGATTGCATCATTTTTTGCATCCACTTTTGCATCACCTTTTGCATCCATTTTTGGTGCACCCCATTATGCGCCCACTTTTGCGCCTACTTTTGTTTCATCCATGTTTGCATCATTTATTGCATCCATGTTTTTATCCACTTTTGCATCCATTTTTACACCCAGATGTTGAAGATGAAAATGAGGATAATGATTATGATATTGAGGATGGTTATGATGATGATGATAATGTTGTTGATAATGAGGAAAATGATGACAATGATGATGATGATGACGATTATGATGATGAGGAGGAGGAGGAGGATAATGGCAATGATGACATTGTCGATGATTATGATGGCAATGCAATGAATGGTGATGATGGTGATGATGACAATGACAATGATGATGAGTACAATCAGAATGATGATGTTGATCATCTTAAAAAATAAGTTGTTATTTGTCATGCATAAATCGTGTGTGTCCTCCATGACCCTTTTCCACTAATCACATATTTTGGGTAGATGTTATTTCTTATGCCAAAGGTAATGATGAATAACTGATGAAAATGTCAATAATCATGATGATGATGTCAAGGAAAATGGTGATGATGATGACATGGATGATGATTATGCCAATGATGATGACTATTGTGATAATCATGATGACAATGACAAAGACGATGATCATCATCATCATCATTTCCATCATCGTCTTCATTAAAAACATTATCACTGTCATTGTCATCTAATTCATCATCATCATCATTTAAAGCATATGGGATATGTTTACCATTTACAACATGCATAACAAGTGGGATTATTCTAAAACACGCCACCAAAGTACAAAATTCAAACCACAAGGGAAACATAATATTGAAATTGTTCCAATTTTCTTTCTCCCAACAAAACATGCTTCATTTTAGGGAATTATGTTAAAATCCATACATTCATAGTCCATCCATACTATCATTTGTAATAAATGTAAATATAATACTTAACTAAATTTATAAAATAGGTAAATATTTTATAACCACCCTTATGATATATAAACTTCTTTCACCTTAATAATGGTAAAATATGTAAATATAATAATAACATATAATTAATATAAATATGTTACTATAGTTCATATGTTAAAAGATTTAATATAAATAAATATATATAGTTCATATGTTATGTGATTTAATATAATTAAATATACACACATATTATTTACTTATACATTATACAAATTAAAATATAGATTAAAACCTATGAAGTTTCATAGGGAGGCGAAGCAAAACATGAAGGATTTTTCAAATATAGATCTATGTACAACTACCCAGTTCCCAATGGGGCTTCTGCTAAATCAATCTATGGATTCAGGGTTATGAGTATCAATTTGGTCCCTCTGGTCCATCCCCAATTTGGCCATGAGAGGATTTAACATTACTCTGCCCATGAGGAATTTTGAGGGCACCTAGTTGGCAACGTGGGTGTCTTGATTCTCAAGCTAGGATGTTCAAAGCCTGGATTTTGGGGATGGATCAAAGTAAACTAGGAGCTCTACCGCTGTTGATGCCTCTACTGTCTCTGTCTTAGATGCTGTTCTCTCGTATACTATATAAGATATACCTATGCTGATGGTGCTACTGATGCTAGGTCACTAAAATTTAGATCGCTATCTCGCCCTTCCCATGGAACAAGAATTTGGTCGAATCTCAAGTCTGCCACATGCTTTCCATTCCAAAAAACTTCACAGTTTTGCATGATTCAATTTCCTTTTGGCACTCTGTGTTGGTTGGGTTTTCCATCTATATTTTCAATTAAATGAGGAATTCGCGTAATGCAGTTTAGTTGTTTTGGCGGATAGCTGTG
>LPNX010336316.1:77384-88700 GCA_001517045.1 Pseudotsuga menziesii | reverse complement strand
TACTTGTTATTTTAAATGATTTGATTTTTTTGAATAATGAGAGGAATCAATTTGCACTATCTATAACAAATTTTGGTCCATTTAAAAAAAATATCAAATTCAAAATAATATATATATATATATATATATAATGCATTGATATAGAGCAAGCATTTTTATTAAAAACACTTTTGAAAAAATTAACATATTGGTTATATAATTAAAGTAATTTATTTTAAATTTATATTTTTTATATTTAGAATATGGTATTTATTTTACATTTATGCTTTTCATTTAAGTGTTATTACATTGGAGGCACATTTTATCAAATTCATGAAAATACAAAATATGTATGTTGGTTTTAAGTGTGACTCACAGTTTATGTTCCTTATTTGGTGGACTCTTCAAGTCTCCTCATTGTCTAAGTCTCTAGCCTAGCACCGTGTACCATGATCACAAAAGTGGTAGGTAAGGTCTTTATGCCTCCGTCCATACCTTGCAAATTGCATAAAGACCTATACCTTCTTCCATTGAAAGACTTGCACATATATGTCTTACGCTACCAAACTTCAAATCATTGGGTTACAACTAGAAGGTCTGGCCTCCCCTAGTGGGAGGTTCAGTCCAAATATTCAGAGGTCTTAAGCTCAATATAGATAATTTGATCATTTCAACACCTATCCTAATCTAGACTTGGGATGTGATTTGCTAGGCCCTTTGTCGTTGTATTTATTGTCCAAACTATCGACACAATCTACTGTGCCGAAGGGAAACATATTTAAATGCAAACAACTTCTTGCAAACAACCATGAAAGTTTAGACTTTTAATAGAACACCCTTTCTTTGAAACAAAAATTTTTAGTCAAACTGAGAGATTGAAAATGAGTTAACATAATACGTAAGAGAAACTTTTATTGAACCACCCTTACACCATGCAACATAAACCACATTAGTATGCTCTCTCATATTCCCTCTTTGATCATTGCAAAACATAATCCAATAGTTTGGTTTGACCTAGTTATTACTATATATGGAATTGTAGACACATGGCTTATGCAATCCCTTCCTTATTATGAGTGTTTGACCCTTCATGGTCATAAGCGATAATGCATGCAAGATATATCAACTATTGGGAAGATCATGTTATATTGAGCTCATTTCTTTCATTGAGTGCTCTTTAGAAAATGTTCATTAGAAAATGATGTGTTGCTTTGTGGCTTGTTCATGTCACTTTAACATTGTCGTTTACTTTCCATAAATAAAATTCCATTATGAAGAGGATAAATGTATGGATTTAACTTTAAAAAAACATTTCAACCTTGCAATATCTATATTTTGTTGTTAAAAAGGATTTGAGTCTATTTAGAAAGATGCTTGTACATATAAAATGCAATTACAGGGATTCCTCTTGTAGGCTTGGTAGTTGGGGTAGTAGGCTATCATTGTCCCCACCCAAGTTCAAAACCCATGACTATATGTACATGACACCTACAGGAGTGTCAAAATTTTCATTAATGAAAAAAAATGCAATTATAAATTGAGATGTTCATCATTCTAGATTATAGTATTTTCCCTATAGTGTCTCATCACATTTTCTTCTACTTTTATTAAGAAATCATGCATAGATTTTATAGTATTTTCCAAAGTTAATGGATATTATGTATTTTTAATATTTGAAGTTTTGTACATAAAATTTATTGTATAACTAATGTTTTCATTCTCCACTTATCTTAAAAATTTGTTCTAGACTTCAATGTTGTATTATTTTACTAGGTCAATGCCTTTGGATGGTCTCCTCCATTTGTGCCTCTATCTTCCTAACACAACTTATATCCTAATCCAAAAAAACTAATACAAATATCTATTTGGTTCAAATTCAGTTCCTCAGTATGCTAATTTCAAGATTAATATTGATTACATACGTGTACACAACTTTTTATATCCTTTAAATTAATCGCTTCCTAATGATTTCCATGAATCTAACTTGTGATATACCTTGGCATTGATATTTTAAAGTACTTTAAGATTAACTTGTACAATATATACCAATTTATTCTATTATAGTTAACATTACTTTATACTATTTTTTATGTGTATACATTTTTAATAAATTTTCAATCTCATTTCATTTTTAAATTTTTTTTTGTTTTTTCACTCCATCACATTTACTCTACTTTTTGTTTTTTTCCTTTCCACTTATCTTTGCACCTTATGGGGCAATTGCTAATTTAAACCAATATATGTATGGAAACTTGGATATTAAAGCACGAACATACCTGATTATCGACTGCCCTGTTACATTAAAACACAAAAAATAAATTACATCCATCAGTATTTTGCATAAGTTTGTTTTACAATTTGCAAAGACCTTTTAATCAAAATAATCAACCTAAATTACCAAAAACTAGAAAGGTAACACAAGAATTAAGTGATAAAGTAATTCTCGTTAGCTTTTAGAAGAAAGAATCTTGGCGAAAATGTAAAAGACTAGGAGGCAAAACAGCTGCCTGTAGACAATGGAGGCTCCTGTTGCCTGCGGACAATGGGGGCTCGGAGATCTTGTGCTCGCCAAGGTCAAGGGATTTCTAGCATGGCTCACTAAGGTACGCTAGTCTATTTTTCATCCCCATTTGTTTGCCCTTATTTGATGTATGCAATGCATGTTGTTGTTATTTTCATTTGCCACATCAAATTATATACTTCTTATGCCCTGGCCGTTAAAATGTTAATACCCAGTATCACAGCCACTCTTGCAATTTTCCCAGCACATTGCCCAGCATCAAGCAGGGTCGATTACCCAATGCGTACCAATATTTTCTTCTTAATCCTATAATTGCAAAACCTGGTTGCTGCACGAGGGTTCTCTGAAACCCTGCATGAGAAATTTGCCCAGCACATTGCCCAGCATCAAGTAGGGTCGATTGCCCAATATGTGCAGATATTTTCTTCTTAATCCTATAATTGCAAAACCTAGTTGCTGCATGAGGGTTCTCTGAAACCCTACACGAGAAATCAAACCCTATATAAGATATTAGTGTTTAAACCCAAGCGATGGATGCAAGTTTGTGTTTTTTTGTGTTTAAACCCAAGCGATGGATGCAAGTTTGTGTTTTTTTTTGTTTAAACCCAAGCGATGGATGCAAGTTTTTGTTTTTTAAGGTGGAAATTGCCTATAGATTTTCCCCTAATATACAGCCAGCTTTCTTTATCAATTTAACCCGAAAAGAAATTCTGCCCAACTCAGTTTTAATAAACTGGTAAGTTGGGTTATTATATCGAGTGCAAGGCCATCCGAATTCACCCCAGTCCCTATAGTCTAGTCATCTTCAAACCGTCAATATTAGAGCCTGGACATCTTCACTTCATCTTAAAAACTTGATTTGTGTGCTAACATGTGTCTCCTCTGCCTATAGGTGTCTCCTCTACATGTTTGGCACCTTCTTTGATTTTCTGGTTCGTCTGTGCAGGTGCAAAGGTTTCCTGTCTTAGTAAACTGCGACCAACATTTCTATATCCTCATTGTTAGTTATTCTTCCATCCACTATACATACCTAGGTTAGAGTGTGGCCCTAACATCCAAGGTCCGTTAGAAGAAAATCTGAATGGAGTATTGTGTGCTTGACCAAACTTGTAGAGTTTTCTTGCATAGAGAGAGTCTGTCTCTGGGACCTCCCATGGATGATTTGTCTACCGGCCTGGTGATGTCTGCCCTTGGATCTGAAATGTGAGTTCCTTAGAAGAGTTATGGAAGCCAGTTGATCCATCTAGAGAGGGTGTCAAGAGGAAATCCATGTCTCATTGATTTGAAATTTGGAGTGGTCTAGGCCTCTGTATGTTGTTTGCTTCCTTGAGTAGACAATTAACATGGAAGAAAGAGGTGATCCTCTAGATGGGATCTGGCTGGAGAGGTCCACACAAGGATTGTGATCTATGCTTGAAAATATCCGTCATGAAAATAGGTAGGCATATTTGTTCTGGACAATGACAGAATGTGGAGAGGGAGCTACCCAAGTCTCACTGAAGGTAGTAAAACCTCCCTTTGTCCAAATAATGGATACTAAGATAAGACATTTGAAAATGAGATGTTCCTCTTACTTTCTCTCTAGTTTGGTTATGTTGAATTCAACAAGCACCACTCTTTAAAGTGTGAATCTCTATAGACACCATTTGGTGTGAAGCAACATTTTAGGATAATTTTTTTTTGAAACTAGGCCATTTGATTGAAATGGAATTTTGGGTTATCAAGAAGACATTTCCATGGAGGTTTCATTTTTGCATTTTTATCTTGAATTTTCAATCTAGCTTATTTGCAATTAGTGTATTGAACCCTATGTATCTTGTTTGAGGAAGAGACATCCAGTGTGGCTTTTGATGTGCTTGGAGCTTTTTTTGTCACTACCCTCCTTAGGGTGATTCCTACTTAATTTCCATCCTAATAATAAAATCATGAACCCCATTAATCTCACGAGAGGCTATGTGGTAAGTCGCTCCTTTCTTAAGATTTGTGCTTTTGGACAAGGTTTCTCCAACACATAAAGTTTTGGCTTCTTCTCTTCATTATATTAAAACAATATATTTGAATGCATAAACACTCTCAAAGTTGATCTTTAATTTAATTTAATTTTTTTTTTTAACTATTACTTTAGTTTTTATTTTTAAAATTTTGATATACAATTCAATCTAATAAAAATATACCGTCCATATTTGTCCAAACTCTACATTGTTCATAAGCATTATCTCCTATTAACTTATTCATGTCAATAATTTAATTCAATCACACAATATAGTTGGTATAAAAGCATCACAAATTTCTTTTTAAAAGTTATTTAACTAAATTTAATTTGAATTTAATTTGACTCACGTGTGAGCAAATGGTGCACATTTTCCCACCTCTACTTGTTGAAAGAGAGTCGAAAGGAAAAAAACCATGAATTGAACCCTTGTAAGTTTCTCTCTCAATTGATCCACCGATATGCTGACATGCATTCTCTGGATCACTCAACCAGGTCACTCATTTTTTGTTCACTCAATGTAGTTTTCTTATTCTTGCAATGTAGTGCCCTTTTCATTTTCTCGCCAGTTAAATTTTGAAAAACAATTCCCAGATTATTATCTTCTTAATGATCAGATATTGTAGAGTTTCCCAATCGCTGCAATGTGCGATTTGGAGGCTTTATTTGAGTAGAATCTGACCGATCTATTTAGTTCCTCAAATATGCCCCTGGGTTGTGCAGACACTTGGGAGGATGTGTTAGGCATGGGATGGGGGATCTCTTCACCAGCCAACACCTTCAATGGGAGATCAAGATGCTGGAAGATCTGTAGAAGAAGCTCGTAGAGGCCAAAGATTCCAATCAAAAAAAAATTATTGGTAAGTTCTATGCTCTACGCTTTTTCCTTTTTCATTTTGCATGCATTTGAGATTTCCTGTCAACTCAAAGGGTTTTGGCTAGTAGAGGGAAGATATTTTTCATAACTTTTACATTATTATCATTTGTAGTGGCTTATTTAAGATGAAGTTTCAAACTATCAATCATGGTCCTGTCGATGTGGATAACAATCTAGATCACAAATTGTCACTTATATTGGAAACTTTCTTCCTGTTTGTTCATGTTGTGGTTTTGGATGATACCATTTTTTTTAGAAGATCCGCACATTTGTTCTTGATACTCTATTGGACATATTGGATGGAAGGGTGTGTAGGTGTGAGAGACATAATATAGTTTAGAAGCTTCCTGTGTTGGTTGTGTATATTTGTGTAATTTTTTTTTCTTGGAAAAAAGTTGTATCTATTATATTAATATAATAAAACATAGTACATTCTATGTTGCTGGAGCAGCAGTCCATTACCTCCTTAATAGTAAAGGGAAACTAGTTTCCTTTCTTTATATCCAAAAGCAAAAACAGAATATTAAATATGTCTAAACCATACGACTATCTTCATATCCAGTTTTAAACTTAAAACCAAATCTACAAGTATAACCAGTCCTCAAAAACCATACATAAGACCAGTCATTCCCAGGAAAAAACACAAAATTACATTTGTCAAAGCCATAATGCAGTCTTCATATCCATGTTTAACCTTAAAACCAAAGCTATAGGTATAATATGTCCATAACCATACACAAGCATGATATTGCTCGATCACTGTCCCTTTTTGTAGCATATTATGACATTCCTCAGAAAATTAGTTGTTGGAATAACTTCAAATGATCAGAATGGATATTTTTACAGAGTTATGTCAAACTTCAGGGATCAACTGAGATTCATCCATCAATATACCTCCTCAAAACTCAGACAGATAGCTACTGTTAACTACTAGAAGCAGACCGGAATTTGAAAGCTCATATGCTTTAGTGAAAAAGTTAACCTTAAAACCAAATTTACAGGAAAACCTGTTCTCCATAGCCATATATAAGACCATTCCATAGTAGCACCTGATCACTATCACTTTTCATAGCATTTTACAACATTGTTCAGAAAATTACAAGCTAGAATAAATCCAAATGACTGGAATAGAGAGTTCTACATAGTTATGTCAAAATTTAGGAACCAACTGAGATTACTCCAGCAATATAACTCCTCAGAACTCAGACACATAGCCACTATTAACTGCTAGCAGTAGACCAGCCTTTTAAAGTGCATATTCCTGAGTTTCATTTTTCTATAGATGTGGAGGAATGAAAAACTTGAGAAGAGGGCCACCATGTATCCAAAGATCTTGGTTTCATCTTCAGCTTCAATTCTTTCCCTTTTTACCAAATGTAAATGTTCATCAAAGTTAAGTTTCTTTGGCTTGATCTGTGTCCTTTTCTTTCGATGATCTACTCCAGATAATACTTCAAAAACGTTTTCTTCTTCCGTGCAAATATTTATCTTTATTTGATTATTTGATCTCTCTAGATTATCTGATCTCTCTGGTATCTATATGACTGACAAACTCCAACCATGCCAATCCAGAGGGAAATTTTTTTTTGAGAGCCTTTGGAAACACCTTACTGCAAAAAAATCTAATATAACTTCAATCTTTCGGCCGTGCCCAATTAATGCCCTTCTAGAAAAAGAGATATATCCCTTCATTTTTCTTTTTAAATAAAAGCATATCTTTTTCATTTGCGGGAATAAGACCTCTACACATGCTGAATAGGACCTATTATTTGAATCTAAGTGCAAAAGGGAGAATGAATCTTGGACATATAGAATGTTACTATCTTCAGGGTTACCAAAATTACTTTGAATACAAATACTGTCCTGAAACACCATTAAATGCATGATCGAGGAGTAGTACTTGAATTCATTTCTCTTTTTATCATTTAGGGCCCTGAATTGCAGGTCCATCAAGTCAATTAAGTATTTGGCGCAATCATAACACTCAGTAGGGTTAGTGGTGTTTTTCAAAACAATTAAGGCCACAGCTTCTTCAATAATGGTACTAAGGTTACGTTGTCCCAACAATAATTGGATTATATCAACGTAATTCCTAGCCCAAAACCTAAGCATATCCTTAGGGTAGGAGGTAGTAAATTACATGGCATCATCTGGGTCTTTAAATAGGGAAGATAACCTTTTTATACTCCTAACCTTAGCTATAAATTTGTGCCTCTTCTTAAGCTCTGCTGGGTTGATAGGCAAAAAAGTGTAACCAGAATTTACACTAGTCTTCAATTTGAATGTTTTACTTATGGTTTCAGGGTCAATTATTAGAGCCACTAGCCCATTATCATATCTTTGAACAGCTCTAATTTTAGGATCATACTTTTTTTTGTGCTAGCTAGTAAATAAGGTCATGTTATAAATGTACCTATGAACACATACGTTTATGTTTAGCTACCATTTGTTACTCTTTGGTGAAGGGGATTTGGCTACTGTCCAATTGTAGAAGAATTTGAGGAACTTACAGAAGTTTAACAGTATTTATTTCATAAGACCTCAAGGGATGAAGTTTTCAACATTTATATCCCTAGTTCCTCAGCTGTCATAGCATCAAGAGGGCAGACTCAAATTTAGATTCTAGTAGGTTATATTAAGAGTGGATTTACTAGAATTGCTCAGCAAACTGTTATAGCCCTAATGACTACCAAAGGATATAGACTGAAAGAGGTGCAGAAGGAGAATGATAAATTGAAAAGGACACATGAAATTTTTGGTTAATATGTACAGGGTTGCATTAAAGAAACATGCTGAAGTAATCTAGGAAATAAATGAGCTTAGGATCAAGCTGGCAGAGCAATATGAGTCAGTCAAAGGGGGAACTTCAGCAAAGCAAGGATTGGAATATATGTTCACCATAGTTCATAAAACAAAAACAATGTTCATTCTACCTAATTACCATGACACCTATGAAGACATGAATAATACGATAGAGGGAGTCAAGGAAATTAAAAGCACTATTAACAATAGAATTTATGTCATTAAGAGATCAGATAGATACTTTCAGGAAATAAAGCTGCAACTACCCATCTTGAGGGGTAATACTATGACCACATCTGAGAGGAAAGAAGTCTAATTATCCCATTCTCTGGCCAAAATGAAAAATGGATATTAAATATACATGGCTAGAGAGACTGTAAGTACTGGAAGGAGCTGGTGTTTCCTTCTTGGATACGGTTTATAAGAGAAGACTCCCTTAGGTATTAAAATAAAGTGGAATAAGAAAGAATCTAGAGAGATATATCAAGGAATGCATGGATTTACTTTAGGGAAAATTCTGAGAGCTCAGTGGTATGCAATAAGATGAAAAAATATTCTCACTATCAAGAGCTACTCTGCTAAAGAGTCTCATTGCACAATATACGGACTAGGAGAGAAAGCAAGCGGAGCTGGTGATAAATGTGACAAAACAAGTGGAAGCTCTAGAGGTTTACAATGAAGCTGTTGAGTGGGAAATGAAAGCCTTCATTGACGGATCGAGACAAGGCCAAAAGGCTAAGTTCACTGCACCGACCCATTCCCTATTCTATTGCATGCTTCGTTATTCTATATTTTTTCCATGCATTCTAGCATTTATTTTCTATTCGCCCTATATTGGAATTATTCAGTCTGTACAAACAAAGTAGGTGGGAAGGCCCCCCGTTCAAGCAAGGATATATCAGCTAGGCCATCCCTGAATTATGTTTCTTCAAAAGATTTCTTTTCTTCAAAAGCTTTCTTTTCTTCTTCATAAAAGAATTCTGATGCAAATAAGTGTTTGGAACTACCCTAACTTCATTGTCTTTAGTCACAAATGTAGAAAGAACATGATCTTCATTAGGAACATAATTTTCATGAATATTTTCAAAACCTTTTTCACCCTTCAAATTTTCTTTACAGTTTGAAACCTGAATGCTCGCTTCAGTGTTTCCATGTTTAAAATATTCAAATTTGCTAACAATGTTATCTGTCACTGTTTTTCTATGATCTAGGAACTCAGTTTCAGGCACTAATCGAGAACCTCTAATTTATTTTTCCATGCTTTTCCTTTTCTGACCAAACTGCTTTTCACTCATGGTCTGCTCTGAAATAGTGCTTATATCTAGTGATTGTATCCTAATTTCTTCAAGATAAGAAGAAAAATTCAAAATATTGTGTCCATCATTATGAATATTGCTTTCACTCTCTAATGACCTTTTAAAGTCTCTCTTTGGTGTCTTCAACTCCGGCTCAGTTATTGAAGATATTGCACCAAAACATCAGACCTCAAATGGTTCTCAAAATGGCTTGTAGGCACTGCACCAGCAACATCAGACCTCAAATGGTCCTCAAAATGGCTTGTAGGCTTCTTTATCTTTAGTATGGACCTCATATTGTCAGATTTAGATGTTGATAATGAGATGTGCTTTTTAAGCCCAACTTGAACTGAATTGAGCATCTTCATGTCTTTCTTATCAGACGATATCGGGGATGTAGCAGGCTTTTTCTTATTCTCACCTACCCCATGTGTCTCTTGTCATTTTTCCTGCATATTACTTCCCTCTTGATATCATGTTTCTTGGCAAAAGTTTCATAATGCATTTGATTAGATGTATATTTTTGCATTTTCAACATTTCCTCTGATTCATTAGTTGCTTCTTGGATTTTATCATTTTTTGTAAACTGTACTTTCTATGCAAAATCCTTTAAGCTTTCATCAATACATGATTTGGACTTCCCATCATCAATCTAAGAAATTGAAGTTAAAAGAATATTTAGATCAGGTGGGTTTGATTTTTTCAGCTTACAAAACGTCTTTCAATTACCATATTTGAGTGAAATTGAGTCTGTTGATTGTTTGCACTCAAATTGAGTTTGGTGATAGTTGTAATTTGCAGCCGAGTCCTTATTAGATTCACTACTAATATATGTATGTTAAATTATGTCAGCCTGAACAAAATTTATAGAATGATAACGTAGAAAATGAAAGGGGGTTGTAAATGAAGAATTGCATTAAAAAGACAATTGGAAATTGAGTGCAATGGATCTGGTTTCTGCTGAAAAAAGGGAATAGTATTCTACAAAGTATGCCACTAACCTTTATTTTTTTTCTTATAGATATATTTCAAGTTAACATGACTCCACCGAAGTTTAGTTCAAACACATGGCTCAAGTTCAGTAGACTTTCATGACTTTATATTAGATGACTAATAATGAGTCATATATTTAAAAACACGGCACGGTAATCTTTGGTGTTTGTTTGTTTGAGGCTGTAGTTTTCATTTCTATGGATTAAGCTTGGTATGCACTAAATACTTTTAATTTTATTGATAGTCTAATCACTGCTAGACACTCTTTTAGGAAAGGTTGATGGTAAATGCATTACCAATCTTTCTTAACTAAAACATAATTAGGACTTTGCTTTACAATAGCTTAAAAAATTAAATATTATAAAGAGGATAATTACATCCCTTTTATCTCATTTTTTATGTAAATTTTTTTTTTTCAAATCCAACTTTCTTTATGATCCACGTTACAAATTTTGAAAGAGAAGTTTATATAAAACTTAAAGATTGTATATAAAACATAAAAGATTCTTGGCAATAAAAATATTCTTTTATCTTACTGTTAGAAAATATTCTTGTATACAAAAGAAGAGATGATATTTATTCATGCCAAACTGCACCCCCATCTCAAATTCATAGATAACAAATGGGTTGAAGCTTCCAAGTTATGCACATTACAAGGTTAAGGCATGAGAATTACTCTTTATTTACCTTAATAGCACTGTCATGTCTTCCTTTCAAATCCTTTGGAGATATTGGTTGTATCATGACATGCAATTTAACCAATAAATACGTGAAAACATTGAAGAGATTTTCAGTTCATACTGAATAATGATGTAATTTACAAGAGGCACCATAGTTGCACCATCCCATTATCAAATAG
>LPNX010336316.1:854-77065 GCA_001517045.1 Pseudotsuga menziesii | reverse complement strand
GAAGAGAGGAGATCCAAACGCTGATGTAGAAGAGTGAAACTGGAGTTCAATTAGAGTTGTAGGATGTATTGTTCTTGGCTCATTCAGTGAGAAGGGAAGCTAGGGATACCATCAATAATAGGAACAAACTTCCACAATATGTATGGAATCATTTGGAAATATGAAAGAACATAGTAAAGATAGGGTTTCCCTGCTTGGAATCTCTAAGAATCAACATGTTGTCATGGAGGATGGAAACAAGCAACATGAACAACTATAGCATCAACGCGACCAAATGAGTTTAGAGAAGCTTATAGAGAGATATAAAATAAGATAGATAATTTTGTAGTGTTTGACAAATGACCACAAAAGTACGCCAACACGTCTAAAAATTACATCCAAAAACTAAAAGTTAAAGTACAACATGGGATTGCAAAAGTATCTCATAGAACAGTGCCAAAATAAGGAGATTTAATGTCATAACTAACAGGTAATCAACTAGCTAATAAAGGTAACTTAAGAAGCATAAGAAGTAAAGTGTGGGTACACAAAAAGATGACATGAAATAGCTAAAGTGTTGAAATTAGAAGGAACTCAATGCTAAACAAGATGAGATGATGTCAAGCAGTGTCTGATCTGGCTACTAGTGATGAGTATGGGGGCCAAGGGATGATATACCCATCAAAGGTACCAATCATTGTGAAATATCCAATGCACTGGAAGATGATGTCCTTTGTGGTGTGGCCAGGAAGAGTTAGTCTGGCTGTATAATCTTGGTCAAAGAGCATAAGAGGGAGCCCTGATCTCCTAAGTTCTAACATCCAATCTTGTGGAGAAGAAATTCTAGATGGAATCCTGGATACACTAAATGTAGGTTGTATTCCCTAGGGCCATCTAGAGTTGAGCCATCCACTAGACTTTCAATGTGACATTGTCAAGTTAGTGAAGCACATTTCTTAGCCTAGCAAGAACAATGTCCATTTTCCCTCGATCAAGTTGTATTTGATAGTGTGTTATACTGGCTTAGAAAATTTTGTTCGTAGGAAGCCATGGATGGTGGTGTCAACCCCTTTTTAGGACACCTGTGTGTTGACTACCATTGTAATTTCCTCCAATGATATATTAGTGTGATTTTTTGTTCAAGATTTGCTTGCTATCCATAATTTCCAAATTGCAGATTTATTAAGCTCAGTTACTTTGTACCATACAATATTTGCACTCCTCAATGTTTTAATACATAGTTCAAGTACATGCAGAATCTGAAGTGTTGATAGATGCAAACACATGTTTCTGTTTTAGGATCTGTAGGTTATTCTTTGAGTGCAGATCTGTACTGTGATGTAACCAACATATATCCATCTTTGAATTACCTTGTACCATGCAATATTTGCACTCCTCAATGTTTTAATATAGAGTTCAAGTACATGCAGAATCTGAAGTGTTGATAGATGTGAACACATATTTCTGTTTAAGGACCTGTAGGTTATTCTTTGAGTGCATGTATGTAATGTGATGTAACCAGTGTATATCCATCTTAAGCCCAGATCTTCAACCCCTTAGAGGGATTAAATTTCGTTAGGCATAATTTTTTTATCATTTAATATGAAGGAACTAATACATGACATGTGAGTAAATAATAAAAAAATTATACCTCAAGAAGTATGATCTCTCTTGGTGCTCGAGAGATCTGGGTTTATGACTTTAAGATCCTTGATAAGCAGAAGGCAAGTTGATCTAGATGGAACACACAATTGATTCAACTTATAAAGAAAGCCATCTTGATCTTTGTAGTCTAGGAAAGGGCTTTGATTGACCACAATGGGTTGTTGGATGAATTCCATGACCAGACCAAAGTAAAGGTCTATATAATATTGGGATTTCCAATCCTCATAGGCTGAACATTTGATATCTAAAATGGAACAGACCTTGGATAAGGGTCCTTTGAGGAGATTAGGTACTTTATTGGAATATTGGAAGGCATCTAATTAGTGACAAGTGGTTTCTACACTAACGATGTTTTGATATTTGTGGTCCATTATGGGACAACATAATTAACTAATTCTCTCTCTCTTTCTTGGGGATAATAGTAGTCTCCTTACAAATGGTAAACCTAGCCTTCCCACTTTATTTGTTTTTCATTTAAGGAATGTTAAAACACCAATTCGAACTGGTTGGTCATTATGAACATTTTAATTGGTCATGCATACATGTCTAGATTCTAGAGGGTCAGAAGTCCTGCACAACATATCAATAACAATCTGACTCCAGCATTTAAACAGTTAGGAAATGTTCCAGAAAAAAAATGTACTAGCTTGTTTAAGAAAGGAGGTTAAGATTCAGAATGACTGAAATAACCAAAGACAACAGTTTAGACAATAGCTTTATGAAGATGAAATGTACCATCTAGAAACAACATTAACTAAAAACAATTTTGAGTCCATGTATCTTGTTATGTGCACTTAAATATTTTCAATCCAGATTCTGTTTAATAACCTTATTTTTGTTGTAAAAGAGAACATCTACGTATTTAGTTGTCAAAGAGAGTATCTGAACTTCTGAATAAAGTCTTCAAGAGTATGTCAAAATAGGATGCTTAATCAAGTTCACTAACATGATGACACTATAGTTTTCAAGCTGTGGTCAATTTATTTCATTCACCAAGATTTGTTTTTAATATAATCGAAAGTTAACCTGTGCAGATGAAATTATTTCGTTCATCACAATCAGGGTTTTACTATTGTCCATGTAAATCCAGAGGTCTCACCAAAACTGAACAGCCTATTCCTAGCACGATGAAAATTGAAACAACAACTAGACTTCAGGTGAGGCTTAAAGAATCTTGAGGTAGGCATCTTCTTTTAATAACCATTCATGAGTTCTTCTCTTACCATCCCATTGTCGAACAAAATCACATAATCAGCAAATAGAAACATTTATGTAGCAACACACAATCCTCAATTGGATTCTACAACTATTTCTTAAACACATCCTTATTCTCTGTCCTTCTCAAGTTTAGGTTATTAGGTATGCATCAATACATTATCTTGTTCTCTAAGACCCTTTTACGAACCACTTTAATAGATTGTGTCATTGTTTAGGATATTTTGTTGCCTGATCACGGTAGATTTTTGTGCTTATTAATGTGTTTAGAAAAATAAACTGGATTTTAAGCATCACTATCTTTGGATCTTATTGTCTTTTATTAGAATTCAAATGATGAAATCTGTGTTAATATTGCTCCTCTTCCCGATTCTTAAAGGGTTCTAGCTCAATGGAAGAGGGCCTGCCTTACAAGCAGGAGGTTGGTGGTTCGATTCCTCCATGCCCTAATGATATTGCAGTGTATTTCTAAAGGTAAAAAATGTAGTAGTTCAAGATGGATGCAATATTAGACGCAACACTAAATGCAAAACAAGATGTAAAAGTGGACGTCACACCAAACACACAAGTGGATGCAAAAGTGGACGTTATGTTAGACACAAATGTGGACACAAAAATGGATTTCACGGTAAAAGCAAAATTGGATGCAAAAGAAGACTCAACACTAGACACAATTAATGACTCAAAACTAGATGCAATACTAGGCCCAAAACTAGATGCAACAATAGATGCAAAAGTGGACTCCTAACTAGACGTAAAATTGGACATTAAATTGAGCACAAAATATGGTGTATAGATGGACATAAAAACAGGCGTAACACCAGGTGCAAAACTGGAAGCAACACTTGACGCAAACAAAAACCTAAAACGAGACACAATATTGGATGCAAGATGGGACGAAACATTGGATGTAAAACTAGACGTAATATTGAATGCAATATGGGATGCAACATTGTACACACAACTAGATGCAATATTAGATACAAACATGGGTGCAAAACTAGGCACAACACTAGGCGCAACACTGGGTGCAACATTGGGCTCAAACATAGATGCAAAAAAGACATCAACCAAGATGCAACACTAGGTGCAAACCTAGATGCAAAATACGACGTAAAATAAGATGAAACATTAGGCACAAACATGGATACAAAAAAATACGTAAAACAAGATGCAAAATTAGATCAAAAAAGGGATGCAACATTATAAGTAAAATTGGATGCAAAACTAGATGCAATATTGGGCCCAAATTTAGATGCAAACCTAGATGCAACGCTAGATGCAAAATTGGACACATAGTTTGATGCAAAACATGGTGCAAAATTGGGTGCAAGACTCGATGAAAAGAAAGGAGCAAAATAAGACGCAACATTGGATGCAAAATTGAGCGTCAAACTGGGTGCAAACAAGGATGTAAAAAATGACACAAAAAAATGCAAAATTGGGCGTAACAAAAGATGCAAAAAATTGGGTGCAAAAATGGATGCAAAAATGGATGTTAAAAAGGACGGGAAAAAATGCAATAGATGGCATTTTATGAAATTGTACAATAGCACCATGTTTAGCGCCAGATTGTTCACCAAAATTGGGAAAAAATTACACTAAAATCCGGCACTAAATTCGACGCTAAATCCAGTTTTTGTTGTAGTGATGGTGGCATCCATGGTTGCTCTATGTAATGCCAAATATAAATCAAGTTTTCGTTTTCTTTCAAAACATTGTGTGTGTACGTGCTCTATTATTTTTCCATGTCTTATTATGGTTATCAATTCCATGAATTATGGTTATCGGTTCCATGAAGTAAATAATGTATAGTGGCCATGGAATAATGGATAGCTGATTGTTTATAATAAGCAAAGATTTTGACATCTTTTTGTTTTAGAACTGCAAATGACATCACAATACAAACTAGTGATATAAATCCAAATGAAATATTAGTTTAGGAATCATTAGGTAACAATGGTAGCAATCAAATCAATTGACACTAGATATGCTTATCCTGCTACCTAATAGCACAATCCAATAAAATAGCTCAAAAAGTAAAATTTTAAAAGTTTTGCTCCTATATGCCACTGTGTTTCCCACATTCTTGATAAATTCAAATAAAAGATGGCGCCTGAAGTATAACATGACTTATTTGAATCGAGTGGTAGTTTTAAGAGCAAGGGAGATATAATTGTCCATAGGTTCAATTTTAGTTGAACAATTTGTTAGATGTTCCTTATTAAGTAGAGTGAAAATAGATAACTGCCAGTGAGATGTTTTAAGAGTTCTCTAATTGGGAAAGAAGAATCTATTCATACCCATTTCCTTTCCAAAGAGGATAGACTTCACATTATTTTAGTGTGTGAGGGAAATATGTAATGTTGATGTATGCCTAATTTCTAGTATGGAGTATTTTGGTTAGAGACAATCGAATAGGTGGTAATAGGTGAGACGGATATCTTTTATTCTTCTAATATTTTGAATGGATGGAAGGAATTATCTAGCATATAACTTCGTTGGATGTCAGATGTAATCTTGAGTTGTTGTGGAATGGTTTGCAATTTTGTTAGGGGATACTGTTTTTGGATTTTATGGTTATTTGTATAAGGGTTCAAATAATGCAAAGGAGGGATTTGAATTATGGTAGATGGAAATGTTGATAAGAGATTTAGATTCATGTAGTAGGGCTTTCACCCTAGTTACAAGAAGGAATGGATACCTTCTGTCTATAGGACGAAAGGGTAGGGTTCTTGTATGTGGAAGAAAACCTGCAAAGAAACGTTAGCTTTGAGCCATGGAAACCCTGCAGGAAACGGTTAAAAAACAAGAGAAATGGCTGCAAGCAATCAGAGGAGAACCTGCAACAAACTATGAATAAATAAACCTGCAAACAAAATAAGTTAGAAAACTAAAATAACAATGGAAGGAACGTGGTTATACCTTCAGTCTTGGTGGAAATGGGCCACCATGCCCTAGCTTTGGAAGCACCTCTCTCTATGGGATGGATTCTTGGCTTGTGGAGCAATGGAGGAGAGGGGGTGAATGACTTGAGAGGCAAAGGGTCTCAAGGCACTCACACAGGCAGCATAACGATAGGGAGAGAAGAAGTGTTTTGAGAGTGACCCCCACCCCTCTATTTATAGTTTTTTCATGAGCTTTTAGGGTTTTAAGCCCTTGGTCAAGGATTTAGCCCCTTTTGCCCAATTCTTAGCTCCTTTGGGGATTTTAAGCTCCTTTGAGGGGTTTTAGCCCCTATTAGAGCTATTTAGGCTCTTTTTAGGGGTTTTTAAGCCCTTTTTATGTTTTTGAGCCTTTGTAAGGGTGTGGGGGTCAATGAGGGTAATGAAATTAGATATCTTTGGGTGGTGTAGGTCATGTAGAGATCATTGATGGATTTTTTGGGTTAACAGATTTCCCCCTGATGTGTGAGGGCAGGAGCTCATCGTATGGCCTACAGACATCATAGGATTTTTTGGGTAGAGGTGGTGCTTCTTGGGCTGGGGCATGGTGGCTTTTGGTTTTTATATTAATATGGTTCCCATCAATGGGTGAGATACAAATAATGTGTGACATGTATATGGACGAGGCGAGCATCCACATGCTCGTAACAATGTCAAAAGAATAATGTGATCTAAGCTCTATAATGCAAGAGCCGGTCATGTACAATTGTTGTTACATAGTGGTTGCCTCAATAAGAGGCTGAATACAATACTGATATGAAGAACTGGTATATTGGACCCATGGCATTCTCATGGAATGCTATATCTTCATGATTGATGGTCTGCTAGATCTGGAACGGTACATGGCTGTAGGGACTCATAGACGGAGAGTCAGAGTCTCTAAAGTACAATGTATTGCATCAATCATGAATCTATACCAAAGCACTACTCTGGGACTTCTGAACACTGTCTTCAACACAACCCGAAAATCGTGAGGGACGTGAACCTGTTTCGGTCCCTTAATAGACTCATCAATGTGCTAGAGTCCGATGACATCCGGGGTCTTCGACCAAATACTACATGAACCAATACCCTATATGAATCTCAACGGTGCAATGATGTAGCTGTAGTCGAGCACGTGAGACACAACCATCTCGAGAGGCACTAAGGACTCCTCTCAAGTGGTCCAAGGAACTCATTAATGAGGTTGATGAAACCAGGATACATGGACCTCTGGGTCTATCCTCTGGAATACATGTGTTGTCGTTGATAGAGGGAGACCTGCAACTGACCAAGGAAATTGTGTTTCCTTGACTAGAAGCACGAGGAGATAACCGAAAGATGTGAGACAATCTGAGGACTGACCCACCGAATGGGGAGGGAGTGCAACAGAGGCAGGGGGAGTGTAGTGGACTCAGACTTCCTTTGTTCAGAGTATGACGAAAGGGTAGGCCAGGTAGCAAATGAAGTTGATTCAAGGGAAAGGGATCATAGTTGTAATACTGGGGATGTAATTGCAGATGGGAAATACTTGGTGGAGGTAGACACTTTTGGTATTGATGGGATCCAAGGAAGGAACATTGCAGAATACTCTGAACAAAGGCGACCCAAAGTGGGAATGCTGCTGAAGTGTTATATCTGGGGTGGTGTCTAAAGACACCATTGTGGTATGATCTTGTGGATTTTTAGCGAGCCCGAGAAAGTAAATGCTCTATGGTGCTTTCAATTTTAGAGAGTATGAAAGCATGAAGAAGACTCCAGTGAGGTGTCTTTTTCGTTGATAGTCTCCTGTGCCCGAAAAAGGTTAAAAGTGTGCATAGGAGAGCTCGCCCTTCTTTACCATTGGTAGTCTAATCAAGCTGGAAAAGGTTAAACCTGTACTGATTGGATGATCATTCAGATACTTTTACGAGCATGAATGAAACCAAGTTTGCTCAGCAATATTTTCTTGATGAGAAGGATGGAAAAGAGCTTAATGACAACCCATGGTGAGCTTTTTCGTAAAGTTCAGCCCCTATGCCCAAGAAAGCATAAAAGGATGCAGAGGGGAACGGTCTTGGCTTGAATGTGCCAGGGTGGTCCTTTTCAGATGGTAGTCTACATAGTCCGCAAAAGGAGATAAACGAGACGATGTAGGTGCCCTTTCTTATACTTTAAGGAGCGAGAAAGGAAGCAGCTGCGCTCGACAATCTTTTCATTCTTTTAGGATTCAGAAAAGAGCTTAATGAAAACTCTGGTATGGTCAACCGATTGAGGGAGCATGGATGGTGCCCCCATGTTGGGATAATGGACAATGGTCCAAATGTCATCCATGCAGTATGGATGGAGCAGGTGGCCCTTGAATATATCAATACATCCATGGGATAGATCGCGACAGAGGCATGCGAGTCGGTGCGACAGAGGCACACAAACCGAGGTGGCTCTCGGATAGTGGTCAGAAGAGTCTTGTGTGAGTTGTGGTGGATGGACTGGACTACATGTGATGTGAGTGCAAGTCCAGAGATAGTTATATTCCAAATGTATGTGAAATAAATGATCCCCCCCTATGGGAAATGGTCCAGGAACCCACGAAACCTGCAGTGGACGGATTTAATAGTTATATGCTGAAATGAAAAAATGATGTGCCTTCCGGGGAGATGGTCTAGAGTCCCGCATGAGTTGCGATAGGCAGGTGTGATGCAAGTACAGGTCCAGAGACACTTATATCACAATGTGGTACGTAAACCGAGGTAACTCTCAGGAAGTGGCCCCAAAAATTACTTATTAAACATGAGATGATGGTCTCATTAAAATATAGAGGACATAATTGTGAGCCCAAAGGTGTGAGGGGTGTCTCAAACAGACTCAGGGTGACTCTAACTAGCAGCTAATGGTGTTGCCCCTAGTGTAGTGATGCACAAGGAAAAACTAGACCAAATGGGGGCCTATGGGCACGAATTTAGCTCAACGTACAATGTACGATTCCCATGGTGGTATGGAAATCGACGTGACTCCAGGTAGCTTCCCAAGGAATCAATGTGGAGGGAAGCAGTCTAAAGGTCGTTTCTTGCCCTGGGAGCATTGTGCAACCGGGGAGATATGGAGAGGGTTGGGCCCCCAAGATAGGTCTAGGGACCTAAGGGTATGCTAGCATGGTGGTAGCTAGATCATACATGCGACATACTGTGTGCATGTGCAGATGTGGGGCCGCACCCTCTAGTGGGATACCCGCGGCATAGGGGCAAGGATCATATCAACCTGCTCACATGCAAATGATGCAACAGAGTTCTACAATAGACTCACTGTGACTAGATGCAGAACTATTACTGGAGGGGGTCTCTGACTTGTGGTAAAAATGTTGCGAAACAAAAAAGGAAAAAACTACACTATAAGGGACTCATAGTGGTTGTATCAGACATAGACTCTCTTGAGGTGGAGCATGTTGCGAGGCTTCTTCAAGAGGCGACCGTCTGATTCAATGAAGAGGTATTCCCCCTTGCTGAGACAAAGGTCTTTGGCAAGGCAGGGTGAGGAAATATGGTCTTTTATGGGAAGAACTAATTCCACACTATGGTTTAAAGGGAATGGGGTAAAAGTGGAGGTGGTCTTACAAATCTCTCCGTCATCGTGTAAGTGGTGACGGGGTAGATCAGGTGGATCTTCCACGGCCGATGAGATGAAAGGGCGACTGGTGCTAGAGATCATGTAAATGGTATTGGTTGTGGTTTTGGTGGCCTTGCCCCCAGTCTCTGTTGGAGGAAGAGGGGTAGGCCTAGAGATGGGAGGAGTCTTTGATGGACCCAGAGGTAGGTGCAACATCATCCCGATTGGATGGATAGGAGTAAACACATCCTGGGGCCTCAGAGGTAGTGTAGGTGGTTCAAGGTACCACACAGGAATCCCAATGTGAAATCCTATAAATTGCAGGTTGCCAAGACAGACTTAGTCATGATCCAGGATGGTAGGAAAAGGAAAAGGAGCATGTGGAGTGGGAATGAACCCCACTATTTCCCTAGTAACTGAGGTTGAGGTTGTGACTGAGGTTGCGGCTGTGGCTAGGGTTGCGGCTGCGGATGGAGCTGTGGTTGCCGTTGGTGTTGCGGTTGGGGTTTGGGTGTACCGGTGCTAGATGATAGCATGCATAAATCCGTAGTATCACTTGGTGTCGGTGGAGGTGACATGCAAGGGAAGGGAGCCGTCATCGAGGTGTCGGTGAACAATCCAGGGCCTACATTCAATAATGGTGGGGCGAATGTGTTGTCGACAGTAGTGTCAACGGTAGGGATAACGTTGGCTGGTGCCATTGGCCCTTGCGGATCATGGTAAGTCAATTGATCCATTGTCACAATATTCCTGTCATGAGGGAACATCATAAGGCGGAAGACGGTGGATGCCATGACTCTCATGGTGTACATGTAGCTTCGTCCCAAGAGCAGATTATAGTCCAACTGTGTGTTGACTACCTCTATGTCAATTAGGACTGTCTTCCCTGCTAAAGTTATAGGGACGTGTGGAAGGATGCCTTGGGCTCTGGTGGGGTGGCCATCGTAAGCACAGAGTGTAGTAGTCGACGTTTGAAGGGTAGGGGACCCTAGTTTTTTCTAGACAGATGTTGACATAATACAAGTGGATGACCCTTCATTGACGATGCATCGATGGACCACCAAATTTCGGATTGAGACCTGAATTTGGAAGGCGATAGTGGATGGCATCCGTGGTTCTCTGTCCTCTATGTCGAATGTGATCAAATTGGATTTAGAGGGGTCTACAACACTGAGGGCGGCTAGTAAGGATTTTTGCTGTGTTGGGAAAGTTTTAAGTACCTTAAGAGCAGACATAGCTGTAGTTGTTTGGGTCAAGTCGTCTATGATGTTGTATCATACAACAACTCTAGTCGTGACATTGTTGGAAACTCGACGTATGGGTGGGCGTGGGGAAAAAGGGGGTAAATGAAGAGGTGTATTGGTAGTTTTGGACATGGATGCTGCCGATGGGTCAGCGGGTTCGGTGTTGGTTTCGTACTAATTTCGTCTAGTCTGTAAATTGACCTCTTCGGTTGTCAAGGCTAGCAAGTGGTGAACACCTATTTCTACTGTCGAAGGTGCACTCGGGGCGGTGGGAGTGGGTTGGGGAGCAGGTGCAGTTTATACCAATCCTTGGACTGGTAATGGGTTTAGGAGCACCATGGGTGGGGGTCCTAGTGGTGTTGGGTTGGGTTGAGCTGGGGCTGCCGTATTGGTAGCATGTTGAATTTCATTATGAATGGCTTACTTAATGCGACCCATGAAGGGGCATTCATGTGTATAGTACCTGTAGACCTCACATAGTTTGCATAGTTGGTTTGTATGCAATGGAGCATTGCGTCTAGGTGCATTTGGTTGCTGAGGATTTTGGGCTAGCCAGTTGGCCCCAACATTGTTGGGAGGGTTTGGTTGTTGACTACCTCCTTGCGGTTGGTTATTGCCTTGATTTTTTGCTCGATTGTTTCTGGCTTGCCCTTGTTGGTTATTAGGGGTTGGTTGGGTGGGACGGTTTTGCTGTGCAAACACTTCTCCTAAAGGAGCAGGTGGAACTTGGGCGGGGGTTTGAGTGGCTTGCACTGGTGGTGCATAATAGACTTGTGGGGCTGGGAGTCCTACAAACGTGGGCATATTCCCTACATATTGTTGTGTCAGCCAAGTAGGTGCATGGGTCTGCTGCTGTGGCTCAATTTGTGCATAAGAGGTTGTAGCTCTGGACTGAGATATCATTCTTGCATAGTTAGGAGCTTGGTTTGGGTAGGCAACACTAGGGGCATTGCTTGGTTGTGGTGGCATCATAGGTGGTGTCAGATGGTGTTGTGGTTGGTGGGAGACAAAACCTATGATGCCATCTGCGACATGGGATGCCCCTGGTGCATCCTGGTAGGAGGTGCCTACATAGGGAGTGTATGGAATGATGGTATAGAGGTATCCAGATTGTGCATAAATGAGGTCAAACTGTTGGGCCTTCAAGATGTCCTCTTCCTCTGTTTGGGGACGTTCAAAGGCGACGTCCTTAGCCATAGGTGGCAACAATTTTTTCAAGAACCAGTCCAGGAATATCATGTCATCAAGCTTGATCTTGCACAAGCCACGATGTCGCCTCCACTCATGGATGTGGTCGATGATGTGGGTCACAGTGTTTTGGCCACACGATAGCAAGATTTCCACTCCTTTATCATATCTGACGGGGAGCTGGAAATACTGCAGGAACATAAAGGCCAAGGAGTTGAAGTCTAGGTATTTCACTTGTGGTAGCTCAATGTACCACTTGGTTGTGGCACCTGTGAGGATGCGTTGGAACATTCTGAGTCTGATCGAATCATCTACAATGTTGTTTGATGAGCACCATAGGTGAGCCATCATGATATGGTTTTGGGGGCACTCCGCTGCCTTCCCTTCAAACTTAGGAATTTTTTAGGGGAGCTTGGTTGGCATGGGAGGCCAAAAGGTTTGATGACAGATGTGGTCATTGGTTAACCTAGCCAAGTCGGGCAGGTTGAGGCGTGCCATGAAAGGGAGGCTTGACCCAAGGTTGATGTGTGACAGACCGACAATGGTGGTGGGGTTTGCAGGAACATGATGTACCTACATGACTGGGGGTACTTGTGGCATAGTCATGGATAGGCCACTACCCCCAGGTATGGTAGGTGGGACATTGTGAGCAGAAAGGCCACTGCCCCCAAGTATGATAGGAGGGACAGTGTGAACGAAAGTGGAACTATTCCCATGTATGATAGGTGGAACAGTTTGACTAGTGGGTGCAGGTGGAGGTAGCTAAGTTAGGATAGTATGCATGCTAGTACTAGGACCGCTTACAAGGGTGTTGGTGGTGGTGTGAGGTATGGACATGGGTCCACTACTAATCAATAAGCTGGAAAGTGGATATGGGTTTGCACCAATCATGGGGCTAGATGGTGTAGTGCGTAAATCTAGCTCAGATTGATATGATTCTGGGTTTGAGTCAGATTTTGTGTGGCCTTTTGATGGTGTAGAAGGACGTCAAGAGTGGTCTTGACGATGTTGGTTCAAGGACCCGAAATGTGGTGGATCGCCTCTTAGGCGTGAAGAAGAGCGTGGGGGATCAATTTTGTCTAGTTGGTAGACCAAGTGGTGTAATCTGGTAATGACGTTCTGGACCCCAGTTTTAGTGGCTTCCTATTGGATTTCAGGTGGTCACTCGGCCACCAAGACTGCCAAGAGACAGCTTGGATTTTTCCTCACGGGAGTGCTAGTCAATCAGTAGGGGTCGTTGCCCATTTCTCTTGGCAATTCCTCTCAGTGGCCAGCTACTTTGGGGTTCCCGTGCTACTCCTCACAATGAGTTTCAGGGCTGAGCCCAAGTACTTCCGACGGTTAAGGCAATCATGGACTTATGTCCTCAAAGACTACAAGTGTTTGAATTAGTGTAAATTAATAGATTTTAATGACTCGCTCAACATCATGAACTGATTTTGGTTATCTTATTTGGTGTGGTTGTGTGCATGTCCAGTGTATGAAAGATTGTCCAATTTTTTATTATTTTATGTTATTCACATTAGAGGAATTTTGGGGTCTCAAATGGGCCTCCTAAGGAAAATAATAAAATAATAGTTAAAATAATAAAATAATATTGATTAATTTTGGAGGAAGAAAGAAAAAAACTACTTTTTGTGTTCGTATTTTCGACATATCTCCCTGTGTTTTACATCATCATCACGTTTTTCCAGGTATTTCTTGTTTTTGGGGTAGCGGGGTCCGTCAAAAGTATGCAGTGTGGGTACTCGTTGGATGCGGAATCAAATTCCGCATCCAACGAGCTCTCCCGATCGAAATTTGAGTAAAAACACAATGAGATATGTCCAAAATACGAACAAAAAAAGTAGGTTTTTTTTAATGACAAATATGTCAATTCAACCATTATGGTTGACTTATTTTATTGAAATTCTATTGGTTCTTGAATTATAACTCACAAAAACTTATTTTGGCACGTTTTCTTATAAGGCCCATTTTAGACCCCAAATTTCCTCTAATGCTTGGTGGTTTTTTGTATGGCTTATGAATATTTTGCAGAGATTTTCTGGTTTGTTACAGAACTTACAACATGGGTAACTTGTTATGAAACCAGTAAATTGTGAACATAAAATTTGAAACATGCAATCAATGAATCTGAACTATGGTAGACTTACTAGGTGACTACCTTACACCTGTATTCCTTTTCGACCAGGAAAGAGTGCTGGGCTCTCAACACTATGGGACTAATCCCATTCGTAGATCCTCAGGTCACTCTCTGAGTGCAAGGTTGGTCAACAGGGAGGACGCAAACATTGTGAGGCCCCCTGGGCCTACTACCCCCTCTACCTTCCGAGTCACCTGTTTTTAGTGGTATAAAGCAATCACAAGTGAAGTTCCTATTACTATACGAGCTTTACCCTTCGTCTTATCCCAGAATACCCTGGAGGGTGATGACTGGGTAGAGGAGGAAGGGCTAAGCAAGGGGTTAATTTTCGATGCTTATTTAAAAACTAAAATTTAACCTACGGTAATTTATCCTAGCCTTAAAACAAATTCATTATATCAATAACTAGTTAAATCTATCATTGATTCACACAAATTGTATGCAGATTAAAACAGGCTGTTGGACAGATGCAGCCGAGCCGAACTAATAGTCCAAACAGCTTAAAAAACTAAATCTGGGAGACAGGTCTCCCTTTTCAGGGGCAAATGTAGCGAGGGGATCACAAAATTTTCCCAAAATCAGGCGAGGGGGTTGCTGAGAAACTGAAAACAGGAGCGATATGCTCTTAAGAGGGAAGTCGCACCTTTTGGAACAAAATGAGCAACTTGGTTTCCTATTTTAGCCCGATAAGAGCGACTTGGCCCGAAAACTGGAAAAAAATAAAACTTGAGCTGGGAATGGCCGGTAGTAACTTGTATTGTGGCCGAATGGGCTCGGTTTGGCCTTAAGGAGGCTTGGCCATGAACGTAAATACAGAAAAACAAATATCTAAACTAGATTTAACAAAAGTTTGACCTAGGTTAATAAAACAAAAACGAAAAATGAAGAACTTGAAAAATAACCCAGGGAGCCTGTGGGATCGACCTGGTATGGTCACCAAATCTGTAGTAGGGATTTTTCCCTAGCTACAGGCAGGAACGGCTTCCTTCCATCTATAGGATAGAAGGGTAGGGTTCCTTTATGTGGAAGAAAAACTGCAAAGAAACGTTAGCTTTGAGCCATGGAAACCCTGCAGGAAATGGTTAGAAAAGAAGAGAAATGGTTGAAAGCAATCAGAGGAGAACCTGCAACAAACTATGAATAAATAAACCTTCAAACAAAATAAGTTAGAAAACTAAAATAACAATGGAAGAAACATGGTTATACCTTTAGTCTTGGTGGAAATGGGCCACCATGCCCTAGCTTTGGAAGCACCTCTCTCTATGGGATGGAGTCTTGGCTTGTGGAGCAATGGAGGAGAGGGGGTGAATGACTTGAGAGGCAAAGGGTCTCAAGGTATTCACACAGGCAACATAACGATAGGGAGATAAGGAGTGTTTTGAGAGTGACCCCCACCCCTCTATTTATAGTTTTTTCATGAGCTTTTAGGGTTTTAAGCCCTTGGTCAAGGCTTTTAGTGCCTTTTTTGGGCTTTAATCCCATTTCACCCAATTCTTAGCTCCTTTGGGGATTTTAAGCTTCTTTGAGGGGTTTTAGCCCCTTTTTGGAGGTTTTAGCCCCTATGAGAGCTATTTAGGCTCTTTTTAGGGGTTTTTTATGCCCTTTTTATATTTTTGAGCCTTTGTAAGGGTGTGGGGGTCAATGAGGGCAATGAAATTGGATGTATTTGGGTGGTGTAGGTCATGTAGAGCTCATCGAGGGATTTTTTGGGTTAACAGTCGACTCATAAGATGATTTCCTAACGACCTGTGATTGTTAAATTCTCTTTGTGTCCCTTTGTGTAGGATAATGGTCACCCAAAACATCCATCTTTGCAATGAAAATTATAGTCCAATCACATGCTAATATTTATATGGATAAGGGTGAAGGTCTTGTTCCTACAAAAACTTTTTGTCATGGTCACCTAAGTTGGCTTTTTATACTTGTGTGCTTCTTAAGTGATGACTCATGTTTCCCTAATGATGAAGAGGCTATTGTCTATAGAGGGATCTCATAGAATGGGTACATTGTTGGAACAAGTTCAACCCAAACTTATACCTTGCATTCAACACATTTAGTTACAATTTTGTCCAGAATTTCAATGTCAAGACCAACAACACAAGCCAATGGGAGCATTTCAATGGCCTTCAGTAGATTTCCAATTCCATCATCTTCATTTGTGCAAAACAGTATTCCAATTGGTAGAACTTCTTCTATGCCTTTAAATGTTAGTGAATCTCTTCCAGTATCGCATATTACAGCTGTTGGTCGATCTAGGACATCGTCTGATACTAGTCCATGACCAAATTCAACTTCCTGGGTCTAGCTAGGTGATATTGAATGTTTCAAAGGGAAACTTCCACAGCTTGTAAATACCCTTGAAGGAAGCTTGATACATGAAAGGCACTATATATACCCTTGAAGGAAGCTTGCTACTTGACGATATTCTAGCAAAATATCATAAACTATTTGGAATACCTTTATATCTGGTTGAATATGCTTCTTGTAAATTGGTTAATCTAATTAAAAATGTGTCAAATGCTTTCTACATAAAAGGAAAAGGGAATAGGAAATTCTTGTGTTTAAGAGAATCTGCAACTGCCTCACATACCCTTTTTTTTAAATTCCTGTGACTGTCCAGATAATGTGTAATAACCATTTTGTGGGTTTTGATTTTTTCTTATTAATCCGATCTACATATCAGGAGCGATGCATTTTCCAAGATGCAAGGTTTACAGTGTGGAATCGTAGGGATGAATCTGTACATTAGGTTTTCTTGCTTCACTTGGGATTCCATGGGGATGAATTTGGTATCCTTGAAGGGCATGTAGAATGTTTTGGATTTCATTCAGGATGAGTTTCTTGATATGGATGTTATCAATGTTTCTAGTGAGTTTTCCTATTGTAATTCTGATTGGTATTTGAATCTTGGATCATCCCTATTTCATGTTTGGTAAACTCTTTTCTCCTTGTTTTAATTTTGTTGGGTTGGATTTTTGTTTAAATGCCAAATTTTGGGTCTGTGTTCAGGGAATTTCTGTGCAGACAAGAAACCCATAGTTATGAATTGGATTGTAGGGAAATATAAAATCAGTAGTCTGTGAGGCTTTCTTTACTAAACCTGTTGTTAGGAAGGTCTTAAAGATCACTATTCCAAATTTTTTGTAATTGGACATGCTCAAAGACTTAACTGGATCTGCACTAGCTGGTGCCATGGGGGGGTTCAATGCCCATGCATCCAATATTGTCTTTGTTGTATTCATTGCAACCGTCCAAGATCCTTCCCAAAATATTGAGATTTCTCATTGCATTACAATGATCGAGGCTTCCATTTGCGGCAAGGATCTGCATGTTTTCACTTTGACGTATGGTTTCCAACAATTGATTTTTCCTGCCACATGTTAACCCACTCAAAGTTCGGGCTCTCCGTCATTGACGTTAGACATGACCAAACATTGGCAAGCACTCTTCTGATTCTTGAGCAACCCAAGAGTTCCAATTTTAGTTCTTGATAGAGGATAGTTTCTATGCTGGATTTTTTATCACAGGGTTTTATATTCACCACACCTGACACACACCACGGATCCTTAAAAATATATATAGCCTCATCGATGCATAATCCCTTTCAAAATAGTGATCACATAACCGGCCCAGACAATTCCATCCATTGTGATAACCGACATTATTTTCTTGAAAAACAAAGTACTTGTGTTCTTGATTGTGCTGGGCATATGGATGAGGCACATGATTGTATCCTCAATATACATATGGAACACAACGCTGATGTTTGGGAATCCTTGCTTGGTGCCTGCATGATTCATCATACTGTTGTGCTAGCAAAATGTGTGGAAAAGCACCTGTATGTCCTCAATTCCCAAAATTCCAGATATTATGTTCTTTTATCAAACACATATGCTACGATAGGTAGATGGGATGATGCAACAAAGGTGAGAACAACCATGAAAGAGATGGGATTGAAAATGACACCATTTTGCAACTTCATTGAAGTAAATAACAAGTTACATGCATTCTTAGTGGAAGACATCACATCTTTAATCTAAAAAAAACATCAATACTATGAATATTGTCTGAGCATAACATTGAGACGACAGTTTATGCATATAATACAAATTTTGTGCCTCGTATTGTTGACAAGGCGGTAGTAGAACACAATTCTCTGCATTCCTAGCTATCTCTTTTGGGATTCTATTAGTACAAGCCATGGATTTACCATCCACATCAGAAAGCAACTTTGTGGAGGTCATGATTGGCTCAGTGCGACTAAGTTTGTCTACAATATTGGCAAGCAAAAAATGATTTTTAGATATGTAATTGCAAATCATTTCCATCATTTAATTGATATAGTATATTCATGTAGGGGTTATTGGTGATGATAACAAACTTCTGCATACTACCGAAATTGAATTATCATCCTAGAAGAGCAACATAATACAAATATAGACACTTCATGATTAGACAAGTCTATTTGTTTGAGGTGGTGGTGCAATTTCCTAGAATGGATGAATGGTATTTAAAGATGATACCAATAGTTTATGTAATGTAAAGTGTAATTGTTGATATGCCACAACATCCTTTCATATCATGAAAAGTTTGAAAACGTGATTGCAGGTATGGTCTTATACTGCATCCAAGTAGATTTTTCTTCAATTTGACTCACAAATATTGAAGCAAGGAATTGTCCACAACTCTTGTTCGACATATTAGCCTATGGAAAAGCAATTATTGTCTTCAACTTAGAAATTAAATATTTAGACTGAAGATTCACATAGAATGCGTAGGTGGAGGAAACTTCATTACCATATAGTCCAAGAATGAAATCCATTTGCATTTCACATCAGATATCTGCTTAGAGGAAAGTGTCTTTGTTGAAGAGGCTGTAAATTCTATTAGTTATTTCCAGGATCTTTGAGGTATTAGAATACTTATGGATCCCCATTTCACATCAGATATCTGCTGAGAGAAAAGTTTCTTTATTGAGAGGAAAATGGTTGTGATAGAGAGGGCCATTTGAATGATACGTTTGTTTTGCTTCAAGATAGTTTGATGGATTAGAAATTGTTACAATTCATCCAAGATTGCAACTGGCTCATCCAAGATTGCAACTGGCCCAATATGTTTGGAACACCATGTTTGAATACATGCATTCTTATCAAACATGTTTTTCCTTCTTTATAGTTATAACAACACATTGGAGTCTTTTCTTCATGAGATAAATTTCCCCCATGCCATCGCATGTTCATTGTATAATGTGATGTTAATTGGAAAGCCCTATTTTCTATTGTGTAAAACTGTTTACTTTAATTAACTTGTTATCTATTATGTGTTGGACTATTCTCTATCTTTTGATAAATTGAAGTGTTCCATTTTGTTGTGGTATTAATTGCAGTCTTGCGTTACCTCATTTTAAAGTTACATTTTCTGTCTTCTTTTACCCTTTAACAACCACCTTATCGACGCATTATTGCACCTCCTTAAGGCAAATGCTAATATTCATCTATATAAAAAAACACTAATTTATTTGTTTAGGTTCCTTACTTGCCAAAAGGGTTACATATACATCAATCCAAAATCACAAGGGCTATAAAAGAATAAAGTGACGAAGAAAAGCAACCTCAAAGTATATTCAAGTCTTCCTTCCATTAATATTCTTTTGGTATTACACACCACCTCCATCATCCAAAAAGAGGTCACGTAGGCAAATTTCTCTTTCTACTCGCTACTCACTACCTTGGAAAAAAGGCATTGTTTCATGATAAATATTCCATTTGGTGGGTCATTCATTCACTGGTCCAACTCTTTCCTCAATATTCTCTAGACATGTAAACCTCACCTTGGAGAGCCCTTCGTCACTTACGATTGATAACGCCTCCCTCCAATGTAGGAAGTACACGCTTCCACCAACATGATAAGGAGAGTTGTTAGGCACCGTCATTATCTATCTTTGAATCTTTCTAATCGCCTCATGTAATACGGTATGTATATGTCCATTGCATTAATTTGGTTCATATTCACGTACTATGTTGCGTTCTAAATCTATCTTATTCAATTATATATTATATATAATGATATAATTGGTATAACTATTTAACAACAACATTATTATCAAAGAATTTAATATAATAATAATAATAATTTCATTTTCAAACCTGAGATAAAAATAATTATTTTCTTTTAAATGTACTCCAAGTGTTTTGAAATATTGGATCTCATGTTAAAAGTGTGTTTTCCATGTTTACATTTCCTTAATTTGTAAAGGCATAACAACTATTTTCTTCTAGAAATACTTAAATTAACTATTAAATACTTGACCTATTTGCTTGACCATTTGTACTGATCGGACTATCGGCAACATCGGATGTGACCACTCACGCGAGCAGGTCGTCCGATAGGTGCAAATGGTCAGTTCAGTAGTTTACTCCGTTTGAAATATCCAATAATAAAATATAACGAATATGGCCTTGTAAATTTGTGTTTTTCATGTTTACACTTGGTAACTTGTAGACGCAAAACTCTTCAAGGAAGGCGAGTTGATGAAAAGGCTGACCAGTTTGTGGAATATATCCGCATGTTAGAAGACTCAGAACAAGGTAGGTCTCGACGAGCCAACAGGTTTCCAAATGTTACCAGAATTGTGAAGTTTCGAATCTGCCAACAGTATAACATTGACGCTTCCAATAACTTTATTAAAAATTAAAAATTACTTGTATACAGATATTACTCTTAATCATTTTTACCGTCAGTATAATTATATTACATCGTGAGTATGAGTAGAGTATTCCAAATGTTTTACGATTACGATTTTCATTTAAGTAATTATTTTCTTAAAATTGTTAACCTACGTTATTGGAATCGGGTAATTTGCATAATTTGGGTCTTTGAAAAGTATTTTAAACTAATTTTAATTGGTATTATTTTTTTTAATTAATAGTGAGATGTGGATTTTTTTAGGTTTGGGGTTGCAACATCTGTAAAGAATCATCGAAAAAGATTGAGTAAATCCAGAAGCCTTTTGTAAAGTATAACCTCAAAACCTATAGCCTCAAAATTAAGAGATCGACAAAAATGTTGCATTGCAAAATATTAATTACATTAAAAATATTGTTACTTACAAGTTTAAAGAGAAAATGTGGTGTGAGAAAGATTCAGAGGCTAAAAGAATATTAAGATATTATAAGGAGGTCATCAACCCTATTCTAGAATATCAAAAGTATCTCTCTGTTTTAACTAGTTTAAAGAAAAAAAATTAATATAGCCAAGATAAGAACAGACTTACATGAGCTCCATAGTAAAATACCTCCTTGGACAATTTCTAGAACACCATGGGTGGAAAGGATCTTACATCTTTGTGAGAATATGAATATTGAGGATGAAAATCACTTCCTTTAAAGTGCCTTGGGTACAATCACAATATTGTCAGTTTCATAATCTTTATTGCAATACCTAACTTCCTAGTCCTCCAAGCTCTTTTAGCATAAAAATACAATTTTAAAACAAACTAAATAATTAGTTTCTTTAGGTCAGATAGACCAAAGTTTGGTCTCAAGGGACGTTAACCATCATCATCATCACAAATAATAATCCAAGTAAACTAAACTTTATAAAATTTGCATCATTCAAGAATTTTTTTTGGCCATAATTTCAATTACAAAAACACTTAAAAACACCTTAATTATACAATTCCAACAACACAAAACTACCATTTTATCTTACTCTATCATAATCATCCTCACACAACATTTAATACTTAAATAATTAAATTATAAATTTTTATACTAAATATCTCATTCGGTATAATGTTATAATGATTATATGGAGCACATATAAATGGAGTTAGCTAATCTTTAGACCATTTGCACCTTTTCAAGTAAGATTGGCGAGAATCGGGCAACACAATTTGTTGTTGAAAATGATATTTTCATTATTAAAATTGCAATTTTTATTGCAAAAATGGATTCAGGATCTTCAATCACCTTTTGGGTACCTAGATTATGCAATTCGAATCACTGAAAACAACTTTTTAAACAATTTTAGTGTACTTTTGACCAAAAAAAAAAAAAAAAAACTTGCCAGATTTTGGGTGCAAATGATCTATAGTTTAGCTTACTGCCATATAAATTACCGCATGACTTAAATCTCTAAAACAAATTTACTCTTCTTACCTGAGCTGGCCCCGCCGAGACCGTCAAAATTTAACCTAAATTATGTGAATGGCAATTTGGCTGAAAAATATTAAACTAATGTAATTGTCGAATCGGACGTCGTGTCTGCTTTTAATCTTCGTTTCCTACACTATTTTGAGACGCAAGAATATAAAACTGACGTGATGTGATTGTTGCACCAATGTCGTTCTGCCTCTAAATTTTCGGTTCCTACGCTATTTCCTGACTAGTCCGTATTGTAGTGCGTCACCGTGTTCAACCTTTCAAGGCAACGCAATTCACGTGTGCGATGTCTATAATTATAAAACTCTAGCTCATCTCAACCTAGTCAATCCGTCACTCATTGGTTTTCTGGTATTCATTCCCATCATTGCCCATGAATCCTTCGCTTATAGCCATGAATTTCACTTCGGCCCCTTCTCTCCCTGCTACCTCTGCCAATTTCGGCCTGGCGCGCTGGCGTGCTTTCTCTTCAGATTCAGCGATCTCCAGTTTGGGAAAATTACAGAGGGTTTCGCAGCATGAGCACTTGATTCAACGGGCAAAGAAGCCGATTCCTTGTCGCCATAACTTGACCGCCATGAAAGGAAGGCCACTGTCGCCCATCAGAAGCACGGAGATGGAGTCCCTGCCGACCATGTTGGATGCGCTAGAGCCAAGCATGAAGCCCGAGAGAAAACTGGCGGACATATGGAGGGAAATCCAGGGCGCCAACAACTGGGAAGGGCTGCTGGATCCAATGGACGACGTATTGCGAAAGGAGATCATCAGGTATGGAGAATTCGCCCAGGCATGTTATGATGGTTTCGACTTTGATCCCTTCTCCAAATACTGCGGTAGTTGCAAGTATAATCACAAGCAGCTCTTCCAAGGCGTTGGGATGTCGGATTATGGCTACGAAGTAACCAAGTATCTCTACGCCACTTCCAACATCAATCTCCCCGGGGTTTTCCAGAAGCCTCAAGTGCAAAAGATGTGGAGCACGCACGCCAACTGGATGGGCTTCATAGCCGTGGCGACGGAAGAGGAGGAGATCAAAAGGCTTGGGCGGCGAGATATCGTAATCGCGTGGAGAGGAACGGTGACCAATCTCGAGTGGATCGCGGACCTCATGGATTATTTGAGGCCCGCTGGATTGAACTATGTACATCCCCATCCCGACATCAAGGTCGAAACTGGGTTTCTCAATCTTTACACAGCCCGGGAACAGGATTGCCGTTTCTGTAAAAGTAGCGCACGGGAACAAGTACTCTCGGAGATCAAGCGATTGCTGCAGAAATACAGAGGCGAGAAGCTAAGCATAACGATCACAGGCCACAGCCTTGGGAGCGCGCTGGCAATACTGAGCGCGTACGATATCGCAGAGTTAGGGTTGAACCGCTCGGAGAGCGACGATCAGGCGGCGGAGTTGATTCCGATAACGGTGTTCTCGTTCGCAGGGCCGAGGGTGGGTAATGCGGCGTTCAAGGATCGATGCGAGGAGCTGGGCCTCAAGTTTCTGAGAGTGGTGAACGTTCACGACGGCGTGCCGAAGGTCCCCGGTATTCTGTTCAACGAGAAGTTCAAGATATTGAAGCAGTGGATCCATAAGTTTCCGTGGAGTTACTGCCATGTTGGTGTGGAACTGGCTCTCGACCATACAAAATCTCCGTTCCTGAAGCCCACGAACGATCTCTCGTGCTTTCATAATCTGGAGGCTCTTTTGCACCTCCTGGACGGATACCATGGGCCAAATCAGCGGTTCCATCTTTCGTCGGGCCGCGATCCCGCTATGGTGAATAAGGCATGCGATTTTCTTAAGGAACACCATCTGGTTCCTCCGTTCTGGTTGCAGGACGCGAACAAAGGACTGATGAAGAACTCGGAGGGCAGGTGGGTTCAGCCCGAGAGAATCAGAATCATCGAAGAGTCCCATACAGACGACCAGGAGCCTGTCGATCATACTGATTAGATCCGTGTCGTCACCATTGATGACCAATATACAGCTTCTCTCTACAGCCTTCCGTTTTATGTAGTCTCCGCAACCACTAGTCAGCCTTCAAAGGACTTTGAAACCTTCCAATGTCAATGTCTTATCAAGGCCGGAATCGTTTTCTTAATTATAAAGGTTACAATATGGACGCATTGTAAATTTTGATTGTTCCAATTTTAAAAACGAGGGAATGAGGTTATTATTCTCTTCCTCCGCCGGGATTGTAATTATCAGTAGGTTTGTATTAAAATGGATTTGAATTTTAATATAAATGAGTCTTCTAAATCTTTAATGCTAAATATTATTTATCTTATTTATTGATTATTTTATGAATTTAGTGCAGTAATTAATATTTTATTTTTCAAAAATAATAATTTGTTAGGATGATTATTTATTTAAGAGTATATTTAACTTGTGTTAAGTGAATATTGATTATAAGTGAATTGTTTTTATGTGAACGGTTTATTATCCATTAGCTACCAATTTTATAGGCATAGACTACTAGTTAATTTTGTTATTTTTATTACAATTGTTTTACTTCTAATTTAGAAAGAGTGTTATAAACATATTTGTGTCATTCTAGTATAATTTAGTAAAATTATGTATTAATCCACTTCAAATTTCAAGATATAAACATCTACTAATTAGCATAGTCACATAGTTTGTGGATGAATAAGGTCTATAGGGATGAATTGATTGAGAGATAGCAATGCAATGGAAGACACTTTGGAAATTTTTTTCCTCATATTAGTTTAGTTAAACTGATTGGACTATGAGTTATTTATGCCTAGCTATATGTTTTTTTTAGACAAAAGCGGATATGTTGTATTAAGGGAGATGGTGTAACCACCTGCAGAACCAGAACCATATTACAAAAGAGCTTGCACTGAAGCTAAAGCAGAGAGCCTAAATGATGCCCTTGAGGGAGCGACATAAGCAAAAAACCCAACTTAGTGCCCTTGAGGGAGCGGCAAAGACGGACTTCTCCCAAAAAATGCCCTTATGGTAGCGACAATCTAATAATCAGAAGCTTAAAAATAGTGTAAACTAAACAAAAGCGCCTTTATGGTAGCGGCAATCCATTAGTCTGATTGCTAATTGCCTAATACACTTAAAAACCATAATAGAGACAAAAACATAAACATAAATATGCAAGCCATATACGAGCAGGCTGGCGAACCCAACCAAGAGGTCGAAGTCACCCCTACGAATTGGATGACATACCATTTTCTTCTTGCTTAAGTAATTTGAGGGCCAGTTTGTCCACCTTGATTTCGAGCTCCACCAGTTGCCTGGAGAAAGAATGCTCCAGTGCGCTTAACCTTCCTTTTAATTTTTTTCCTGAGAAAGACTAATTCCTTACTTACATGGTCCAAACGTCGTCCGCCTTCATACTCCATTGCATTCACCTAGGATTGCAGTGAATTGAATTCCTGCTCAACCTCCTTAAATTTTTTATCCACCGAGGATGGGACCGGTGCGCTCGCGACGGAGGAGTCCGCTTCCATTATGTGAACCAGCAATTTCCAAATAGTAAGGCGACAGAGCTCCAAATCGATTAGCACAATGAGAATGCCACGACCCTTCACAATTGGGTTCCTTATAACCTTTGGCGACGTAGAGGCCGGCGTCATTTCAAAATCAAGCGTACCATGAATCTAGTTAATTCCCAAATGCTTCGACATGACCTTCATACCAGGGATCACCAGAGTTTCATGTGCGCGGGTGAATTCATCCATGGAAATGAACCATGTAACCTCCTTCGACAAGACTACATCAAGAATCGCCTCGTGCGAGAGCTCCCGGATCATAATTTTCATTAAACCAGCACGTCCTCCCATCATCAATCCTATAATCGCCTGACTTGAAACCATTAATCACAGGACAGAGGTTTGAACTATTCGGGCTTGAATGCTTAATGCCGCGGCGGGTGAAGGAACCGGCATGAAGGATTATGTTGCCACCCCGCGCGTGGCCACGTGAACACCACGTGCCAAGCATCACGACAGCCTGCCAGCATGCGGAGGAACAGGCCCACGGAACGAACTTCCAGTGTGTGGATGGACGGGGAGGGAGGGCCCACAGAGGGACGAGGGGGGTGGCCCAAGTTAAACCCCCGGTCCTATGGGGGAGGGCAATAAGAAACATTTGAGTTTAGGATTAGCTCCCCGGGGCTGAGGGCTGCCCCTTTATTTTCCTCTAGGTCAGCATGGGGATTGTTTTCCTGTAACACATGATAGAAATCGATCTTAGAAAAGAGGGAGACTTGAGTTATTATCTTGCGGAATAGGTGCCTCAGGCCCAGTTGGGTGGGAAAAATATTTTCAGCCAGCGCACGAATAACAACTCTAGAGTCCCCAATGACGATAAGCTCAGTGATTCCCAAGTCCTTGGCAATTATCAAGCCTTGCCAAAGGGCCAGTGCTTCAGCCATATTGTTGGTATTGATGCCTAGACCTCAAGCGAACTTAAATTCCATTGATCCTTCTGGAGTGAAGAAAACTCCGCCCCCCCCTGCCGCCCCGGGATTTCCTTTGGAAGCGCCGTCAGTGAATAATGCTCTCCGGTTGGTTGAGCGAAGCCATGATTTGAGTTCATCGTGGGTTAGCCTTAATTCCCACATTGTCTTTTTTGGAAAGGGGGGCGTCAGGGGTGGCTTGGGGCCAAGCCGACTTAGCCAAGCATTCGAGATTGGGTTGGCACAAGGCTCCTTCCAAATCTGAGAGAGGAATTCTCCCAGCAGACCAAGGATTTTGGCTGCCACTTGGTCAGCCCTTTCATATTTCTCCCTGAAGATGCGAGCGTTTCTTTCCAACCAGATTTTCCAAATGACTATCTTGGGGAGTGCCATCCAGCTTTCTTTGGCGCCTTTTGACTTGGGACTGAAGGGAGCTTTTGAGGCCCAGTGGAGAAACAGGGTCTGAGGGTTTCCAGCTGAGAGTTCCGCTTGCACAGGAAGAGACGTTTTCCAGACACTTTGGGCATAATCACAGGAGATAAGAATGTGCTCTGTGTTTTTTTCATGGGAGAGGCAAAAGGGGCAGCGCGTGGGGCCTTCCCACTCTTTTCTCTGGAGATTGGCCCCGGTAAGAATTTTGTCGTGAAGAGTCGTCCAAGTAAAGAAGTCGATTTTAGGAAGACTCTTTGTCGCCCAGATACTCTTCCAAAGTTCATTGTCTTCATGATTTGTTGCGTCGGCAAGAACATGGTAGCCGACATCTGTGGTATAATTGCCCGATCTGTTTCCCCAACCTTTGGAATCTTTGATATGGGTTGTTGTGGGGGATTTACCTTTTAACCATTGGAGGAGCTGTCTCTTTGCACCTGTCAAATGGAGAGGACAGGGGATATTCCAGTCCTTCCAGGAGCTGTCTTGGTTCCAAACCGAGATATCCCAAATGGTGGTGATGTTAAGGTTGAGTAGGTGGGATTTGAGTTCTTCCAACTCATGAAATTGCTCCAGAGGGGAGTCTCCCATAATCGAATCCCCCCATATCTTAATTTGTTTACCATTCCCGAGGATCCACGTTAATTTGGTCAGGAAGAAAGGGATGGCTCTAAGCAGGATGGGAAGAATGGCAAAGCCTTTTCTGATTGCTGGGGGGTAGTCAAGGCATCGGAGGCGCCTGTTTGAGAAGTACTTTTTCCAGAGGGCATTTTTACACCACGAGGAATTTCCTGAGACGATGTTCCAGAGCAGCTTGGCACCCAGAGCAAGATTTTGGAGGCCTAGCTTTCTGATCTGCATCCCCCCCTTTTGCCATGGTTTGGAGGCTGTCTCCCAGCTGACCAAATGGAGCTTGTTCTCATTATGCTTTCCTCCCTTCCACAGGAAATTTTTGAGGAGAGACTCAATTTTGTTGAGGATGCCCTTAGGGGCTAAAATAATGGAGCTTTGATAAATCGGGATGCTGGAGAGCACTGACTTGATGAGAATGACTTTACCGGCTGGATTCAACCAGGTCGCTCCCCAAGTGTTGATCCTGTTCTTAATGTTGTCAATAAGGGGAAGCCAGGAGGAAGCTTTCGGGGCAGTTTTAAAGATGGGGAACCCAAGGTATTTGAAGTTGGACCAGTGGGGGATCCCTTTTATGCCAAGGATATTGTTGATGTCGGCGAGGTATCTGGGGGAGCAGTTCCAGGAATAAATATGACTTTTGTTATAGTTTAAGAGGCTATCTGAGGCTTCTTGGTACAAGTCAAGCTCTCTTTTGAAGAGTATTGCCGAGATCGTGCTCGCACCTCCAAGTAGGATCATGTCATCAACAAATTGGGCATGGTTTACATTTTTGACTCCACGGGAAATGCGAAGCCCAAGAAGCTCATTATTTTGTTGGCAGCGATCAAGTTGGAAACTAAGGACAGAGGCTTGGATAACATAGAGCATTGGAGAGAGAGGGCAGCCTTGACAAAGACCACGTGAGGCTTTGAAGAAGTTAGTAGCTCGACCATTTACAAGCGGGGCGATCCACAGGGATTTGATACAGGCTTGGATCCATCGGACAAACCCGGGATCAAACCCAAAGCAGAGCATGACCTAAAAGAGAAAGTCGTAGTTTACTCTATCAAAGGAATTTGCAAGATCAAGCTTGATAACCATACCGTTTTCCTGATGGGTGATGCTGGAGTGGACCGCCTCTTGAACCAGAATGATGTTGTCTGCAATTTTCCTTCCTTGAATGAAGCCTCCTTGATTTTCAGGAATGATGGAAGGTAGCACTTCTTTAATCTTGTTGGCAATGACCTTGGTGATGATTTTGTAGTCGATATTGCAAAGAGAGATGGGACTGAATCTGTCGAAGGAAATGCCCCCCTTTTCTTTTGGAATGAGCATGAGGAAAGCTGAGTTAGTGCTCCCTCCAATCTTTTTACAGCTTTGAGATTTGCAAACCATTCTGACCATATCTTTTTTGACTATCTTCCAGCGGGATTTGAGGAATCTGGTAGTGAAACCATCCGGACCCGGAGCTTTATCAGGTTCCATGGATGCTAAGGCCTTTTTTATTTCTTTATTAGAGATGGGGGTAGTCAGCTTTAGGTTTTTGGATTGACGGATCCGAGAGGGGACAACATCAAGAATGGGGGAGCCCATGAAGGGGCCTTCTTCGGAGTAGACTTGTTGGAAATGGTCATGTGCCGCTCGCTTGATTTCTTCGAAGTCTTTGGTAACTTGGCCATGAATCTGGACTTCTTTGACCGATTTGAAGTTTTTTCGCCCCTCTACATGCTTATGGAAGAAGCTTGTGTTCTGGTCTCCAGCTCTTAACCATAAACACCTAGATTTTTGTCTGAGATTTTCTTCTTCTAGCCTGCAGGCCTTGTGGAGGGATTGGTGTAGGGTAGCTTATTTTTCCATATTGGCAATATCTGGAGGGGACTCTTCCAGGGAGAGTTGATGGTTTTCCAAATTGGCTTGCGCTTCCATTCGAGCTGCAGAGAGGGACGGGAGGGACTTGGCCCAGAGTTTGAGATCTTTTTTGAGTCTTCTTAGCTTTTCTTCCTAGACAAAGAAGGGGGAACTAGATATAGGGGCTGCCTAGATTGAGGCTACCAGGTCCATGAAACCTGCTTGGTTGATCCAACAGGGACTGAACCTAAAGGGGATGGGGCCGAGGTTTTTCTCTTCTGTGAGGTCCAGCAGGACTGGCTTGTGATCAGACATGCTGAAAGGGAGGATCTTGGAGTCGGATCTAAAACCAAAGGCGGCAAAGGAGTGGTGGATGAGGAAGCGATCAAGTCTGGCTACAATATGACTTGGCCCAATTCTACGATTCGTCCAGGTGAAGTTACCCCGAGTCGGCTTGACGTCCTCGAGATCCCAGTTGCTCATAATATCCTCCACCGTTTCTTGGAGAGGATCTCTAACAATAGAACCTCCTTTTTTTTCCTTGGCATTCAACGTGATATTTAGATCCCCGGCAAGGATGATATTATCCAGGTTTTGGGAAGAGAGATTGTCCTGGATGCTTTGCCAGCAGGATTTTTTTTCCATATAAAGAACATGCACGTAGATATTGAAGAGGCTTAGCTGAATACCAGAGTCTTTGTGAAGGAGGATGGACAGGATCCAGTGGGTGTTTGAAATAGATGAAATAAGGTCGAAGGCGTCTTTTCTCCAGAGGGTACCCAGTCCTCTAGAGGCTCCTCTTGCGCTGGCCGCAAGGCTTTCACTGAACTTCCAAAAATAAGGGGTTGACTGGAGGAAGCAGGCCTCCTCCATTTTAGTCTCCTGGATCATAAGGATGTCCGGACAGGCAGTACAAATAAGGTCTTTCATAGATTCTAACTTTTTTTTGCTGCCTAGACCTCTGCAATTACAGGAGATGATCTTCATTACTTAACTTTTGGGGTTTTGGAAACCCCTTTGGGTTGCCCTTTCTTTCTTGTATTTCTGGAGCCTAGCATGGCTTCAAGAGTGACCTGCGAGCCCAGCAGTTTGTCCTTATATGTGGCTTCTTCTCTTCTATCCTTGTCCATTTTCCACCCCTGTTTACCTTTCTTTTTTGAGGGAGATGGATGGAGGCGGATTTCTCCTTCTTCATTTTCAGACGTTTCTTCCTCAGAGGATGGAATCTGGGATGTTGGGGGGCTATTCCCCTCTTGGTTGTTCCCAATAGGCATGGGATTTGGTGGGTCCTGGGTCAGGCTTACAGGTTCTTCTTCTTCTGTTGTCGGGTCTTCCTCGGAGATCTAAGGGGCATTGGTTGCAGCAGGTTCAGGATTGGGATCAGAGGGTGCAACCGAAGTTTTGACTGGTCTAGGATTCTCGGCTGTTTTTGGGGGAAACCTTGGATTTGGCTTTGATCTTTTTTCCTGGATCCATCCTTCTTCAGGATCTTTTTTAGGGTCTGAGGATTTTTTAGGATAGCTTTTTTGGAAGTGGTCGTATTCATGGCAGTGATGGCACTTGAAGGGCAGTTGTTCATAATCCAGTCTTTGAAAATGATGCCAATCCCCTATAACCAGTTTGATTGCTTCAGGAAGCCCTGCTTCCAGATCTACTTCAACGCATATGTGTGCACAAGAGTAATTATCTTTAGGATGAGCCTTTTCAATATACTTACCTAGCTTGTTTCCAATGGCTTGCAAGGAGGAAGCGGTCCAGCAGTGGATCGGGAGGTTTGGGAGGCGAACCCAAACCGAGACAGCTTTAGGGACATCTATGGCAGGATCAAAATCTGGATTCCATCTGTTCAAGTATAATCCCTGAGGACCCATGAAATATGGTCCACTTTGAAAAATCAGATCTCTATCTTCTTTAGCAATAAATTCAAAGATAAAAAAAAACCCTACCTACTGCATAGCATGTGACGCTGTTCGATATGAGGGGTTGTTATAGCTGATTTCACCACTCCAGGTGAATCACACTTTGTATGTCCTTCCCTTGTCCCACTGCAGACTCCTTAGACCCCATGGACCATTTTTTGTCCTTTGATGTTTCCTTGATCATCCCTAAAAACATATGAAAAATGATACACGTGACTTTTAAACCTATAAGCACGTATATACGTGGGTTTGACCATTAAAACCCCGTACATTGGGATGTGTGCATAATCCAAATCCTTTTGGAGTTTTCCTTGACATGGATCTGACTCATTTGACTCCTGGCCTTCCCTATGCCTTGAGATCGCTCAGATTCGACCTTTCATTACCCCTTTGAAAAGCTATATAAGAAACCCATTGGTACATTGAAGGCATAAGAGAGAATTGAGAGCAAAGAAACTATAGTCCATTGTTGCCGGAACTTATGCTTGAGTCTGCATCCCTTTGTCCCTTGGAGCACTTTTTTGTTCTTCCCAAGCTTGCCTTTTGCTTGTGAGCTTGCTATCGAGAGATGGAGGATTGAAGTGGTGGAGGCCCAGGTGGGGGATTCAGTTTCTCCGGTTCGCAGACGTGCCGTTAGAGGTTGTATCTTGTAATATTTGATTTATATTAATAGAAATATCTTTTCCTGTCCAATAATGTGTGTTTGAATGAATATTTTATCCATTGGATTATGTCAAATGCTTTTACATTATTGATTATATATGCTAGAATAGATCTAACACCATGATATATAGAATGCTTGTATTGTTTACTTGTTGTTGAGGAAGTAATATATCAATTCAAGTTGAAGATTGGAAAGCTCAACGAGGATCTACTTCAACCGTCCGGAATAAGGTACGAGGTCTGATCATTTAGTGTTAGACATTTAATTTCTATTGCATATTGGAAATGATAGATTTCTGGAGTCAAGCTATCTGTTGTGGTACCCCAAGCCATAGGAATTTTTCTCTGTAATAGAATTGGCGACTCCGCTGGGGAGTTCCTAGTAGTTGTCCTTTAGGGGTTGTTTTATCGGCATTCAATGAAATTGAATTGCTCTTTCTCTCTTGTTTCTGTGTCGGGTCTAGGGGCATGTATGCTTGGTAGAGTCTGATTGGTGTGAAGTTTGTCTCAGCCTGTCTGTTTGCCTTGAATTTATACACTTTTCTTCCTGTACGCGAGTTTTTAACTCATAGTCGCGTATACATGCGGATTCCTTTGCGATTTCCACGTATACACGCGGGTTTACTGCGAACAGTCGCATATGCCCTTGCTTTTGCCTTTTTGTGGAAGATAATTGGTTGCTGGGTGAATTCTGATATTTGTTGAGTCTCCTTTGGCACTGCCTGAGTCTGTTTAGACCTCTGTTTTTGACTAGAAACGTTTTTTTTAGGCTAATTTTTTTTTTAAAGAAGGTTCTTCTCATGGCATTTTCGATTTTTTGTTTGAGATTAGTGCATTAGAGTTCTTTTACCTTAGTGCTTTGCTTGAGTACTGTTTGGGGGTGTTTGCAGAGTCTAGGGGTCGTAGAATCATTCTTTTGCTTTTTGCATCTCATTTTATTTCAAAAAATCCAAAAACATTTGCTTATCATCATGCATTGCATTTTTGCACTTTGCATTGTACTTGCACTAGATTTGCTTTGGAGTACTAGTTAGGACTTCATATAGGAAAATTTGCATTCATCATTTGAAGAAGAATTGTGCATTTCACGTAGTAGCATACCCTGTCTTCATGGACACAATGCATTTGCATTGATTGTTAGGTGTGCATTTTACTTCATGTTGCGTCATAACACCATTAGTTGCACGACCATATCTCGTTTTTGAGTAATAAATCCAACTAAAATCAACACTAAATTAAAATGAACTACACTCTTTTCTTTTATAGGGTACACCAACAAGCTTAGGTTTTAGGATCTTGGAATAGTTCATTGTAAGTCAATTCTCCAAGATCACTAAACAACAACATGTATGTGTCTGTCCAGGTGAGTGTGTGAAATCCTTGGTATAACCAGTGTTTCTCAGGATCCTCCTCTCAAAAGGGAGTTAAGCACGAGGCAGTGTGAGAGGTTATTGATTGGGATGACCCCTAGTCATAACTGAGTAGCACCGGAGATATTTCCAGGATTGTATTCGTATCTGAGGGCTCTTTCGAGAGTTTCAAGCTTTTCTACCCTGCCCATACGGTCAATCCTGCCTGCGACTGTCCGCCTGAGCATTGATTATATTGAGGTGACCTTAGTGGCCTTACCTAGGATATCGAGGGGGTACTCTGCAGGGGTTATTTTGCGGGTGTCCCGGCCAGGTTGGGGTCGGACAGCACAGTCTCTTTATGCGTTGAAGCTGAGGGCCACAATAATTGGTTACATACCTCCGCTTGTTGTGTATGGGAGTCTCAAGCCTCTCCTAGGCGAGACATACTTGCTTCATTCGGGAGCTCACTTATCCAGCCCTTTTTTGCTTGCATTTGGCTTTAGATTTTATTAGTGATTTCTCTGTGCACGATAGTTGGCCTAGGGTTTACGTAAATAGAGAGTCTTTTCTATTTTTTTGAGTCATTGTGGATTCGGGTGCGGCTCCTCGCTGTTCTCGTCATTTAGCAGGACTTCCGCCTTCTACTTCTCCTCCTCCTTTGGGAGAGAGACCTAGACATTCCAGGCGGACTATGTCGCACATTGATTCACACACCATGGGAGACCATTTAGAGGATATTCCTAAACCACCTCCTCCCATTTGTGTAGACGATGGGGAGTTTACTCCTACTTACGATCCTTCACCTGATTTGGCTGAGTTAGGTCCTGTGATTTCTGAGATAGAAACCATCCATGACAGACCTACTCACTCTAGGGTTGATTCCCCATTGACACATTACCGGTATGGAATGCCGGAAGACGCCGAGACTCATTTTGAACCTGCCAGCACTAGCTATGGTAGTTATGCTATGTATGGTTTTCCTACCCATGATTTGGCATTTCATGTCGAATCCAAATTCGAGCCTAACACTATGCCTGGGGGCACTCTCATTCCTTACCATGCGGAGAGGTTTGGGAGCACTAGTCACATTGCACCTTTCATCCCAGTGGTGGAAGCTACATCATATATCCCTCCTAGGTCTAGGGTTAGCGATCCGATTAGGATACCAGATTTGAGACGAGTGACGATAGGCAGTAGCACGTACATCATTACTCAGATTCCTTTGTCCTTGGTCCCTAGTTCTTCAAATGTACATCCTCCACCTTATTCATGTGGTCCTTCGAGTCGGCACATGGCTACGAGTCAGGTCCGTACTACAGTTACTAGACTGATTGTGTCTCAGGTTTACATACCGCCCGTTGCTTCGGGAGGCTATGTTCATAATTCTAGAGGTCATGTTACTACTTCCAGGGTGTATATCCCTACTTTCAGTATGTATATCCCTACTTCTGGAGCGTATCTTCCTACCTATAGAGTGTCTCATGGGGCATCGCATGCAATGATCTATGGACCCTATTATGGGATGCAGTATGGACAGGGTCCTTCACCTTATGGAGGCGGGTATCAACAACCTGCTTACTCTCCTAATTACGGCTTTGTAGCTCCTGCTAGTCAAGGTCCACCGCACTATGGTGCTTCCACACCACCCTATACGGGTCATATGGGAGGAGGACATTATGACCAAGGACATGGTGGTAATCAACCCTATATGAATCAGGGAGCGGTCCATCGACCTCATCATCCTAGGCTCCCTTTCCTCGCAATGCTTAATCTTCCTGACTTATCGAGACCGACGAACGATCCTGTGGCTCATGACCCGGCTTGGCCGGATGTCCCTACCAAACTTCCTTCAGACATACCTAAGTTCGAGGGAAAATCGGGAGAGGATCCGAGCGAACACGTTACTACGTTTCACCTATGGCGCTCTTCGAATTCCTTACATCAAGACTCAGTCCATTTGAGACTATTTCAACGCACCCTCATAGGGCCTATTGCGAAATGGTATATAGAGTTACCTAGGGGTGCTTTCGCTTTGTTCGACGACCTCGCGATGACTTTTCTTAATCACTTCCAGCTACCAGTGCGTTATGACATTGGTACTAAACTCTTGTCGATATTTCGGCAAGATGAAGCCACACATATTTTTGATCATATTCAAGAGTGGCGTAGATAGAAGAGATTAATTAAAGTTTTTATACCACCGGAGTTCCTCCTTGAGTGGTTCCTCAATTCGTTATTGCCATATATAGCGAAGGATGTTTCCACATCCGGAGTGCAGAATGAGGAACAAGTCATTTTTAGGGCACAGAAACTGGACTTGATTTATGCTCAGTCCGGTTTGTTGTATGAGATTATTCCCAATGCTCCTCATTCCAGTTTCAATCCCAAAGTCAAACCTGGACCGCATGCTGATGGCATAGTGGGTTGTGCAAGTGCGAAACCTGCGGATTCAGTTGCAAAACAAGTTAGTCAATTGTCAATCAACCAATCTGCTTCGGGACAAGCTACGACTTCGTCTCAACCCACCCAAATGATGAGTGTACTCTCTATGCAATTGTTAGACTAGAAGGGTAACCAGCAGCCCGGACGGAATAGAAAAAAGGGTAAAAATAATCGAAAGGGTGGGAATAAGAATGAGAATGCTAATAATAATGACAAGAATGGTATAAATGCTGGGGGGGGCAAGCAAGCTAAACGTAAGGTTAAGTTCCCTTGCAAGTTGTGTAAGGACAATCACCTCACTTACTTGTGCCCCCGTATTGAGGAAGCTTCGAGATTCTTGGCACAAGGCCCAGCTATGCTAACTAACCCTTTACTGCATAATCAAAATATGAACTCGAAGTCCCATAACCAGTCTGATGATGATCATGATCTACTGGAGACTAGTGGTCGTGGGTGCATTAACATGGTCTGTGTTGCGAAAGTTGTGACCCGTGCGAAATATTATAGTGCGTCACAACCCAGCCCAGGCAAAGAGCCTGATCCACCAGGGTCCCCTTTGCACATTGAGAAACCTACAGATAAACTTGAGGCTGCACCTCGCATTCCTAAGGGAGTCCTTAAGCGTTCAAGGCATAATCCAAATGCCCGAGTCGCCTAGAATTATTCAGTTGTCGAGGATTTGGGCCACACTCATTGTGCGATGTCTGCATTGGAAGTGCTTCAGAGTTGTCCTTCGCAAAGGAATGCGTTCCTTTCTACCCTTGGTGTGAACAATGATGATTCTTCCTCTGTGATCAAATTTGAAACCGCAGGAATTCATCCTCGCTTTCCCTACTATGTGTCTCTTTTGGTTCACGTAGAATGTCTTAATATGACCGTCAAATGCATTGTGATTGACGAGGGCGCTGCTGCTTCTGTGATGTCTTTGTCATGTTGGAAGGGTCTGGGTTCTCCTGAGCTGTCTAAATCAGCGACTATGTTAAGTGCGTTTGATGGGAGATCTTTTAGGCTGCATGGCATCCTTCCTTCCCTTAAAGTCCATTTAGGGGGGAAGACCGTTGCGATAGAGGTCGAGGTGGTTGATGCGCCCCTTGACTACAATCTCTTGCTGGGTAGGAACTGGATGTACAGTATGCAAGCCGTTGCTTCTTCCTTGTTTTGCGTTGTATGTTTTCCACATAATGGGAAGATTGTAACGATTGATTAAATGAAATTCAAGAATCCATCTGTTACCGCATCTTCGGGAGCTTTGATCCCGATCGTTGAACATTCTCAGCCGGCAACTGGGAGTGTGGGTGTAGGCATGTACCCATCCCTCATGGGAAGCTTTAGTTGTCCTGCACCGATCCTCATGATAGGATCTAGTTTCGATGAGGCTTCAACATCTACGAGATCGGTGTCTTTTCACACAAATCATATGGAAGATCCTTGGGTTCTTCTTGCACCGAGTACTTTGAGTGAGCCCATCGTGACGGACGTGCGATTGCCTGCAGCCATGATAGCTTATCAAGCTAATCTCGAGTCTGTTGCAGAGCCTAGTCCTTCCTCTTCACGGACAGAGGAGGAGGACCCTTATGTGCTGCTGGCATGGGCAGTACAGTCTTCTCATGCGCACGACTACCTTGATACGGTTTTCCCTTCGGATGAAGCGATTATTGAGGCTATGTCGGGAGTTGAGCCACCATGGGAGGAACTTCATCATAGATCATACTTTCTTCCAGAGCTTGACTCGTTGGAGCGTGAGGATTTTAGGGCGGTTTTTAGTCAGAGAGTTGGTAGCCCTGTGGTTCCATTAAGCTCTCTTGGTCCGATGGATGATGGAAACATGGCGAACATATCTTCAATGATTCCTATCAACATCTCTCACAATCCTGGCACGATAGAGAATGTCTATATTGAAGCGGAATGTTCCCATGCTGAGATTCTGGAATATACCGAGCTATTCAAGGAATTCCGTGATATTTTTGCTTGGTCTTACGATGAGATGCCAGGTATTGACCCTTGTATTGTCGAGCACGAGATTAAGACTTACCCCAACGCTAAGCCTATTCGACAACATTTACAGGCAGTGAATCCTAGGAAAGCACCCGCCATTAAGACAAAGATAGAGAAGCTGTTGAAAGCCGGTTTCATCTATCCCGTTCCCTTGACGGAGTGGGTTTCAAACCCCGTTCCGGTGGATAAGAAGCAGGGAGCGATCCGTATATGCACTGATTTCCGCGATTTGAATCGTGCCTGTCCTAAGGAAAAATTCCCCACACCGTTTATAGACCAGATTCTGGATGAGTGTGCGGGTAGCGAGGTGTTCTCCTTTATGAACGGATTTTTTGGGTATAATCAGATACAGATTAAACCTGAGGACCAACATAAGACTGCATTTATTTGTCCTTGGGGAACGTTTACATATCAAAAAATGCCTTTCGGCCTTAAAAATGTCAGAGCTACATTTCAGCGGGCAATGACCTTGATTTTCCACGATCTCAAGTCAATTATCGAGGTGCTTTTGGATGACCTCGCTGCTCATTCTCGCATGAGAATGCGTCATCCATATCACTTGAGATTGGTATTCGAAAGATGTCGACACTATTTGGTTAGACTAAATCCTGATAAGTGCATCTTTTGTGTGAAATCAGGGCGTTTGTTAGAATTCATCGTGTCTAAAGAGGGTATAAGAGTCGACCCTTTGAAGGTTGAGGAAATACTTCAGTTGTCTCCCCCGAAGAATATTCGTCATCTTCAGTGTTTGCAAGGCATGGCAAACTTCTTACGAAGATTTGTTGTCAACTTTGCCAATTTGACTAGAGGCTTCATGCATCTCTTGAAGAAGGACACCCCCTTTTATTGGGATGAGCGAGCCCAGGAGTCCTTCTATGCACTCAAGCGAGCCCTAGCATTGACCCCGATGATTAGTCTTCCGGATTATAGCCGTGATTTTCTATTATATGTGGCCACGTCCTTAGAGACGATTGGTATGGTTTTGGTTCAAGAGGATGAGGAGCTCCAAGAGCATGTCATATATTATCTGAACCAAAACCTTATTGACGCAGAGATTCGGTATTCTCATGTCGAGAAGCTTGCTTTAGCTATCGTACATGCGGTTCAGCGGTTGAGACATTATATTCTCCTTCGCCAGACCTTGATTGTGGCCCATGTCAATCCGTTTCAAATCATCCTCACCTGAAGGATGATTGGGCGAAAGTATAATAAATGGATTGTCATTCTGCAAGAATTCGATCTCAAGTTTGTTTCGACAAAATCGAAGACGTCTTTAATTTTTGTAGAGCTTATATCGGATTTCTTGAGCGAGGCAGAGGAGTTGGCTTGTGAAGATACGTTTGTCGATGAACACATATTCTTAATCTCAATGTTGGACCCATGGTATGGGGATATCATAATATATTTACAAACACTGAAGACCCCTACACACCTCTCGCGAGATGAACGATGACGATTACATCACGTCTCTAAGAACTACCTCATAGTGGACAATACTTTGTACCGCCGTGGAGTAGATTCCATTTTACGATCTTGTTTAACTCATGAGGAGGTTGAGGTAGTGCTAAATGATTGCCACGGAGGGGCATGTGGTGGTCATTTATCTAGGCTTTCTATAGCCCAAAAGATTTTAAAAGCGAGTTATTTCTGGCCGTCGATCTTTAAGGATTGTGTTGATGCATTCAAGAGGTGCCACCATTTCCAGGTGTTCGCATGGAATATGCACTCGAAACCTTCCCCGTTACATCCCATTATCACCGCCGGTCCCTTCACTAAGTGGGGGCTTGATTTTATTGATTGCAACCCAGCTTCGGCTGGGGGGCACCATCACATTATAGTGGCTGTTGATTATTTCACGAAATGGGCTGAGGCTATGCCTACAGTAAAATCCGACGGTGAGATAGCCGCTCACTTTGTGTTCAACCAAATTATTACTTGGTTCAGGATTCTGAAAGAGCTTGTCATTGACCACAGCTCGCACTTTTAGAACCGTATGATGGAAGAGTTGGAATCCAAGTTAGGGTATAAGTAAGAGCATTCATCTTCTTATTACCCCCAGGCGAATAGACAGGTAGAGGCAGTGAATAAATCACTCAAATCCATTCTCCAACGAACCATCACACAAAGCAAGAATAATTGACACGTTATGTTATATCTGGCTTTGTGGGCATATCGAACTGCGGTTAAGACTGCCACTAGTTTTCCTCCATATCAGCTTGTACATGGAGTGGAGTTGATATTGTCGGTTGAATGCGAAATTCCTTCGTTGATGCTAGCTGTGGAACTCTTACCAGACACTTCCCCATTGGAGGAGTGTTTGGTTCACCTTGAGCAACTTGATGAGTAGCGTCGGGATGTGTTGGTGGCTCTAGAAGTCAATAAACGTCACGTTAAGGTCCAGTACGATAAATCTGTCCGTCCAAGAGCATTTAGTGAAGGAGACTTGGTCCTTTTGTGGGATCAACTGAAAGAACCCTTGGGGGCAGGGAAATTTAATCCTATGTGGCGTGGTCCTTACGTGGTCAAGCGTGTGTTAGAGAAGGGTGCGTATGAGTTAGTGGATTACGAAGGAACAGCTTTGGCAGAGCCTAGAAATGGGCTCTATCTCAAAAAATACTATGCATGATCTTTAGCCAAGGCTGCTTGTTGTATATTATTGTACAACTTTGCATAGTTAGGTCTTTTTCTTATCGTGATTGGGTTTGTGATTAGTTTCCGTTTCTTTTGGCAGATGTCAATGGAATCTTCCACCTACATAGGATTTGCGGATGGTGCAAGCCGTCACACTCAACACTCAGCCTCTGCTGCTTGGGTGATTTATACTCCTATGGGCCAGGTACTGTCTTCAGGAGGTGTATGTCTACGGCCATCTTCCAACAATGTTGCTGAATACAGTGTCATTATTGAGCTTCTACGGGATGCCATTTTACATGGCGTTCTATCTATTGAGGTACGTCTTGATTCAGAGTTAGTAGTGTCACAGCTCAATGGTTTGTACCATGTTAGAGATCCGATGTTATTGAGAAGGTTCTTGCGTGTGAGATTGTTAGAACGACAATTTGACAATATAACATATATACACATTCCAAGAAATAATAATCAAGTCGCTGACTCATATGCTAACTACGTGTTAGATTGGCATTTGTTTCATTCACAATAAATTAATCACAAACACAATTTTTACACATGTAAATAAATAAATCGATCACCATAAAACTTTTTATATACATCAGAATGTGGTAATACATAGTGTCATGATACAAAATTGGGGCTCTTAAGCCACCATCATATAATACACGGTCATACAAAATGTATACACTCCCAGGTGTCTAATCCTGTGGAGGAGGAGGAGGGTTGTGATCATGAAATGTCACTACGGCTCTAGCTAGCCATCGGAATAAACGCACCCATGCGCATGGTACACCCACCACCTGTCGCTGCATGGCCTCAGACAAGTCCTCGATTTGCACCATGGAAACTCTATGTGTCAATCTCACAAAGTTGGTATGAATGCTCTGGAGCGTTCGCTCTGCATCCACACCCGTGATGTCATCTCCTCTTCCCCTTCGTCTATGATGAGGGAAGCCCTCTGGCCGCCGTGGTCCCACATCTGCACACAAATGGTAGATGTCACTATGTATCGTCACCCAAAAACATGTCTTTTTGATTCCATATAATAAAGAAAACACAAAAAAAATTAAATAACTCAAAAAAATTTAAAAAGAGAGGGTCGAGATTCATTACCTATATCGCCATATGCCGATCCTGGTGGTAATGGCATGTCCGGGTCCCCCCGGAAATCTATCCCTGCATAGGGGTAGTCATCGATGGCAACTGACTATCGTCCACCATGGAAAGAAGTCAGCTGGATATGGGTTGGCCATCCTACCACCCCCTAGTCTACGCATAGCATCTCGAACCCTATGGAGAGGAATGTCCACTCTGGGGCTGAATCCTGGAACACGCTCGAAGAAAAACATGCTCAGAATACTGCTGAACCCGAAGTTCTGCACCCTGGATGTCTTACACTCACTGAGCTAGTGTTTCATGTTGCTCAGTAGTGTAGTACTCGAGTCGTAGATCGTGGGTCTCATGCACTCCACTGCATAGAACATCAGAGACCGCGAGGCTTGGTGGAGTGATCCCAAGCTTGCTATCCTGCCCAGTGTCAATAATATGGCCTTTAGGCCCAAAACCTGTATAGAATTGGTAGGGACTTGAATCCCCACCTTCTCGGTGTCTGGATAACAGTACACTGCAATGTACTCGTCGATAGTCAGGCCACCTCCTGGCCCACCGCGGGAACGAAGGTTCACCACTTCCCCTCGTCTAAAAATCCCTGTGATAAAGTATATGTCCTCCACCTCTATGGTGAGGGACATCCCATCGATATGGAAGGACTCCGAGTCTGGATCCCAATAATCTACCAACATCTGTAACAGTCTTCGTTTGGCCCTCAAACCACCAAGACACCAAAACTTGTAGAGTCCGCATGCACGTAGAGCTTGTTGAGCCATTAAGTCGGCCCTTACTGCTTCCTCTACTTCACCATGCTCACGCTCTCTCCACTCTAGCACCATCCTGCACAAGAAATTGCAAAATTTCCCATTAGTTTATTGAAAAACCATATGTGTGGCTTCATACGCGATTGTTTTCAAAACAACCGTGTATGTACGCGGGTTTGAGGTCATTTTCCGTGTATACCCAGCCCTATATGCGAAAAAAACCTCAATTTCCGCATGGGCCGCAACGCTCATTTTGGGATGGCATAAAAACCTCATTTAACCATGAAAATTCATAAAAATTATATCAAAATGCAAGAGGAGAGCATGAGTAAATACCTGGAAGAAACGGTAGTGAATTGCGTCGGCTCGATCTCCTGGAATTTGCTGTTGAAAATCAGAGCTCAAATGGGTAAAAGTTTCAAATGATTTATAATATTTTGAACCTTTTACTATTTATAGAAAATTTTCAAATATTTGAAAATTTTTACCCCCTTTCCTATAGTTTCGACATTTTCTAACCATTTTGGACCGTTTTTGACATAATTTGTGATGTAGAAGACCTTTTTCAGTGTCATTTCAGCCATTGGATTGACCCGTTCGTGCCGATCTTAGGTATCATGTCTAAACTGACATATAGGTTAGGTTTCACCACCGTTTGCATTTTGCATAACCTTATGACCATCTCATCATGACCTTAGGTACGAACCCACTCTATTATGTCACGGAACCTTCTTGCTGCTTTAGAAGTGGCATGATACGAGTGGTAGAGCTTTACCTTACATGGGTACCCTAGTTAGCGCCCTATTTGCATTTGGTGCCCATGCTGATGTTTTCTCCTTTAGGGTGTGGGAGTCCGTTGTATAGTACCGCCATGACATTTCGCAAGAGCCTCATACTCCTCTTAATCATTTGCTGGCCTATTTCCCTCAGGACTCCCTCATGTCAAGTTGTGAATGCATTATCATGAGCTTTGCCTGCCTTATTGAGCTTTATATTGACTCCTCTGACATTGCGTTTCAGCCATATAGCCCGAGCTTGTCTCATGTCTAGCCATGCAGAGCCATTTTTTATATCCTTCGCAGCTTGATTTCTTTTTTACCAGGAGGGTATCTTGCCCCGAGTGTCGATATCCTACACATGTATCCTTGCATTGAGCATATGTATGTTCCACTGCTTGGAACTAGTTTGTTTGCCCTTATGACACTCGTCTCCTCCTAGTTTGTAACTATAAAACTATTTTATTCTTTTTTCAAGCTTTTTAAATAACTGAAAAAGTCCAAAAAAATTAAAAAACCAAAAAGCCGGACAAGGAAAGATGTTATCTGTGGCAGCTGTCGAGTCGTGTCGCCTTTGAATAGAGGACTGTATATCACATCCATTGGTTGGGTTATAGTTTGACTTTAGGAGCTGTACTCATTTATCTGAGTTTATCTCCACCGACTGGTTAAGCTTCCGGTCCCTATGGAGCCTCTGTTGATGCCTCCTGTGTCACAGAGATGTCTCAATTTGTATATCGAGTCTATGCTGCCTTCATTCAGTCACCATACACCGTTATGCTCTTGTTCGAAGGAAGTTGAAGCCTGAGTCGGCCATTCCTTAGTTATCTTGACTTTGCATGTCGGCCATTCTCGGTACAGTTACTGGTTCGTGCACCTTATGATCGAGTCCTTCCACATTATATAGCTTTGCTGAGTACCTCGTGTTGGATGATGGGGGATGCCTCAATGCCCTCCTTCCAGCGGATTTCATCCCATTGACTTCAGATCATTTATTCTGGGATTGGAATCTAGAGTCATTTTGAGTGCCTTGAGACTTATAGTCATCAGTGGCAAGTTCTCTCGCCATCGACAGTTCTTGGGAATACATCAATGTCCCTTGATCGATGGATCCTCTCAAGTGTTCGACCTCAACACATTTATTCACACTTGTTAGTTTGCACTCTAGTACCTTGATTCCCATTTTCATTATTGGTGGGTGATCTCGCATCTGTTAACGGTATACATTAATGACCGGTAATCAGACGATGGACTATTATGTTCGACCTCGACACCTCTATTCGCATAGTAGGACATGTACTCATAGCGGTTTGTGTAGAAGACTTTCCAGATTGGTGGCATCTCTTATATGCTACCTCCTTGATCGTGCCAGTGTTCATGAGATTTCAGCTGTCGTGACTTGATTCTAGTATATGTCAGATATTTCCAGCCACTATGGAGATCTTGATCTATTATATCTTCAGCCATTATGGAGATCATGGTTCTATTTACATCTTCATCATGGAGATTCTGATCTATGTATATTGTACGTGGCTATGACCACATATGTGATATCATGTATCATGCCTATTCATGGCCATTGTACTCTTATGTATCCGGGATTGCTATATGTATTTGCAGTTATATGCAGAGTTGTATTATTGTACTATGCCGATTGGGTGACTGGTATTCCATTTGAGATCATTCATCACTCCACTTTTGGGATGGACTTTAATGTATTTCGACCATCGTATGACCCCTTTGACCTCACACATTAGGGGGCATCTGTTATAGCTGATTTCACCACTCCAGGTGAATCACACTTTGTATGGCCTTCCCCTGTCCCGCTGCAAACTTCTTAGACCCCATGGACCATTTTTTTCCTTTGATGTTTCCTTGATCATCCCTAAAAACATATGAAAAATGATACATGTGACTTTTAAACCTATAAGTGTATATATACGCGGGTTTGACCATTAAAACCGCGTACATCGGGATGTGTGCATAATCCAAATCCTTTTGGAGTTTTTCTTGACATGGATCTGACTCATTTGACTCCTGGCCTTCCCTATGCCTTGAGATCGCTTGGATTCAACCTTTCATTATCCCTTTGAAAAGCTATATAAGGAACCCATTGGTACATTGAAGGCATAAGAGAGAATTGAGAGCAAACAAACTATAGTCCATTGTTTCCAGAACTTATGCTTGAGTCTGCATCCCTTTGTCCCTTGGAACACTTTTGTGTTCTTCCCAAGCTTTCCTTTTGCTTGTGAGCTTGCTATCGAGAGATGGAGGATTGAAGTGGTGGATACCCAAGTGGGGGATTCAATTTCTCCGGTTCGTAGACGTGCCGTCAGAGGTTGTATCTTGTAATCTCTAATTTATATTAATAGAAATATCTTTTCCTGTCCAATAATGTGTGTTTGAATGGATATTTTATCCATTGGATTATGTCAAATGCTTTTACATTATTGATTATATATGCTAGAATAGATTTAACACCATGATATATAGAATGCTTGTATTGATTACTTGTTGTTGAGGAAGTAATATATCAATTCAAGCTGAAGATTGGAAAGCTCAACGGGGATCTACTTCAACCGTCCGGAATAAGGTACGGGGTCTGATCCTTTAGTGTTAGACATTTAATTTCTATTGCATATTGGAAATGATTGATTTCTGGAGTCAAGCTGTCTGTTGTGGTACCCCAAGCCATAAGAATTTCTCTCCGTAACAGGGGTCTCCAGTTTTTCTGGATCCAGTTGTCTGTAGTCTTTGGGGAGGGCCAGAGACCTGTAAACTGTCCCACTAAAGCCCTATCTGCTAGAGAAATGGCAACCTGCATGGGATGCAAAGGGGACAGATCAATGGTAGGAACTTCATCAAGCCTCTTGACGAATTTGGGGGTCGCAGTCTGGGCCATAACCTTGGATCTACCAGTGATTAAGGCTTTGAAGGCGAGGATCTCAGCATTGGGGCCCGGAGGGGGCCGCTCTCCATCGGCCGGCATGACCGGCCGCTGCCCAGGATCCCATGATCAAACCCTACTTGCAGGCCTGACAAGGACGCCCACGATGGGCCTGGCGGCAGAGGGCGTCAGATGAGCAACCGAACCCTAGCCGGGAGGGCAGCCACAAATCAGCACGAAGATCCTTGAACCAGCCCGGCAGCTCCCGATCAAGCTCTCCTCCACCAAGTCTGATGAAACTCGGTCACTACCTTCTTCCCTTGTTCTCTGAATCTTGTATCTAAAGCATTATTACTCAAATAGGTGATGGCCATTTTTAATCCAACAATTGTAAACAATCCTTCATGCCTAACTATATGTTATCAGTTTTCTATTTATCATTTAGAATTTCGAATGACTATCATAGAATCAATCTTGAGAATACACTTGTCTCACCCACACTTGACTATCATAGTTTTGTTTTTCACTTTATTCCTACGTCGCTATGCAACAACCAACAACCATGGAGATGGCCACATAAATAAAAAGAAAGGTAATAAGAAAGCAGATGCGTGCGATGACAGGAAGTTCGATTGGGAGATGCTAAAGGAAATATGCATGAAGAAGATGGTAAGAAAAATAGCGACATCTTGGAAATGGAGGTCTACCATAGGACCGCAATTGTTCACGCTAATTTCTCTGGATGATCAACTTTATTCATCTCTTCTCTTTGCTGCAAAGCAAACAGAGTATAACTAACTAACAAACAAGCAACTTTTTTTTGCAAAACAAAAAGTGCAACGAAATCTATCTATCATTGGAAGCATCGAGTTCCAGCGAATATACAGAGAGGAAGCTTCAATTGTTCAGTAGAAAAAACAATATATTTTGGTCCCTATTTATCATGCGGGTATTGTATATCTTATGCTAAAGCCCAACTGAGAAACCTGCAGTAAGTAATCACATCCTCGGCGTCTCAACTGCACAGAAGTGTTGAGAGTTTCGTTTCTTTCTTTCCAACTAAATTCTTTGAGGTTTTGAACATTTATCTTTCATGATTTTTGTAAAAAGTTTCTGTCGAATGTTGAAGTGTTATTAAATGAATTAGTTTTAATAATTAAAGTTTTTATTAAATATTTTACTTTGCATTAGAAAATAGCAATGAAAGTATTTATTCATTTTTTTAATTATGTACTTTAAAAATAGAAATCTATGGATGCATGACCAACATTCATATTAGTAGGAGAAACAAACAATTCAAAAGTGATATTTATGGATGCATGGGGTATGACCAACATTTATGTTAGTTTGAGAAATAAACAATTCAAAAGTGATATTATAAGAAGGTAATAATTAATTAGACCCACATAATATATATTTTAGAATATTTTTAGTGGACTATGATTTATGTTTTTTATTTATGGACAATAATGAGATAAGTGTATTGTCCACATTGATTCGATTAGCTTTTAAAATGTTTGAATAACAATTATATAAAAATAAAAAATAGCTCATGTGATAATTGCACTTTGTGGTAATTGGAACTAATGTGCACTTCAATAGAACTCCTAATAAACTCCTTTAAACTCATGTGATAACTGCACTTAGTAGGTGCATAATGGGGTTTAGCACTTGGTAGGTGCATAAGGATTACTTGAACTCCACTTGGAAGCTAGGAGTCAAGAGAACTGGGAGATATTATATTAATTGCAATAGATTTATATTAACTACTTCAACTATGACCTTAACAACCACAAATTAATTCGTTTTTGTATTAGATTAACTATTAGATACAAGTAATTGACACATTCTTTAAGAAAAAACATTAATGATGAAATATATACCTAAAAGTATATTGTGAACATATCAATTTTATTAATATGGTTGTTGCTAGTAACTAGGGTGAATCACAATGGATAACTTCCCCTCCAAAAAGATTTCTATTGAAGAAGCACCCAAAAAATTGATATTAAAGAAAAAATATGTTTTCTTTTATGGATGAAAACTTGCAAAGTATACATACAAATGATTGCAATGCTCATATTAAAACATGAAAAATATAAATAAGTAAATCATTGTTTGAAACAATATTTACCTCCATGAAAAAACAAATATTAAAAATACACTATAAGACAACTAAAAAAATCAAGTTATCACAAAGTTTTACTAAAAAACAAACCTTTAAAATTTGTGTTCAATAGTCTTCATCCATAAGAATCTATATTTATATTTATGTTTAATACAATGAATCCATTTTATACCTTAAAAAAATAAATAAATAATTTTTTTTTCTTAATGTTCACTTATCATCTTGAATGTGATAATTAATACAAAGTTAAACTTCTTAAATTTTAAGCTCTAATTAAAAGAAATCAACCACATCTTGTATGGGTGTTTCTTTTGTCTTTTTAATTCTGATCTATGTTTTTTATTTTTTATAGTTTCGATGAGTATGTTTGATTTTTTTATGTGTGAAATGTCAAATTTAAAGGTATGTTCTTAAACTTTATTTCCTAATTATATATATGTAAATAGTTGTAAATTTTAATGGAGGACAACTTTGTTAATTTAATTTAATTTAATTTATAAAACATTTATATAAATATATTGTAAATTATAATGTATATCGTCTTTTAAAATATATGATAATAATATAAGCAATCAATCATTAAAATATTAAATAGTGGGAAGAACCATTTGTGTGAGTTGGAAGTGAAAAATGTTGTCTAAGTTATATAAGAATCAATTTATAGATTGTGGGGGAGTAACATTCAAATTCAGTTCAGGGTTTTTAACCATTTTCCTTTTTTCTTTTCCGATGAAGAAGGGACTAGCATTGTTGAAGGTGTCTTAAAGCAATTTGTCAAGAATAGGATTTTAGGCTAGATGGTTGAAGAGTGGTTGGAGGAAGGATATATGTCTAGAGCTCTAAATTCCATATTTATTGCTCTTATCCCCAAAACAATTAAGCCAAATAATTTTAGTGAAAATAAACTTATTTTTTTGCAAATTTTCTTATAAAATTGTAACAAAGATTATTGCTAAGAGGATGAGACCAAAGCTTAATGATATTATATCAAATGAACAGTTTGTATTTTTGGGAAACACCCAAAGTTTGGATGATGTTGGTATCACACAAGAAGTGATACAATCAATAAAAGCTAACAATTTGGATGCTATGTTGTTGAAGATAGACCTGGTAAATGGATATGATAGGGTCAATTGGAATTTTTTAAGGTTGATTCTACTTCAAATAGGGTTTCCTCTGTCGTTTACAAACTAGATAATGACAGTATCTCTTTGAGACATTTTGTTGTTCTTGTAAATGGTTCTCCTACTGAGTTTTTCAAGAGCACTATGGTACTTTGCCAAGGTTGTCCACTCTCACCCTTTTTATTCTTACTTGTCATAGAAGGTTTAAGTAGGATGATAAATGTTGCAAAAGTTGAAGGGAAGATTAAGGGTTTAAAAATCTCTTTGATCGTTATCATTTCACATCTCATTTTTGTTGATGATGTTATCTTATTTGGGAAAGGGACCAAAGCTTAATGGCATTTTTTTGTAGAAATTATTAAGATTTTCTATGATGCTTCAGGAATGGAAGTTAGTATATATATAAATCAAATTTTATTTTCCATGAAGTTAGTGAAGAGGTCTTGAGAGATATCTCAGAATTTTTACTTGTGAGTTGGTTGAAGGTTTCAAATATTTATTTTATTCTCTAAAACATAACAGCTATAGATTTAATGATTGGTTGTGTAACACACCCAAAATTCCTCACTGTAAATTCTAAGAAAATGGGGTGTATTTTTTTCTTTTACTATATCCAACAAGTCAACTATGTTAGTCTCTTGAGAGTATGTAATCACATTATTGTAAACACTACTATCATTTTCATCTATTCATATAAACAAACTATAATTTAATTAAATTAAGTTCCACTTAGTAGTTGAAAAGAGGGCTATACCAATGAACATACTTGGTATAAGAATAATGATAAGAACTTATATCTCAAATATAGAATTCATATTTTGCTTACAATTAAGAACCGTCAAACTACAATCACTCTAATACAAATCTAGATAAGTGAATCTTATTGAAATTTAAGATAGATACAACCATTACATTAGTCGCTAGACTATCCCTCGGTTGGGATAGCGATTACACATTAACCCTTTCTTTTATTTATCATTTCCCTCCCTCCTAACTAGGTACCATACTTGTACTTGCAACCATCAAAGATTACAGATGAGTCTCGGTGCTTTTCAAGGGTTATCTTGATGTCTTTCGCAGCCTTGGGACATAGCTCGTCCAGCCACCGCTTGAAGTCATGTAACCTAAACATATATACCAGAACTATATATCATCCTACAAATTTAAGGGCATCAACTTCATAAACGAGATAAATTAAATCCATATAATGCAGTTAACTGTTTAAGAAACTAATTAAAAAGGTATGTGCATAATCAACTAATTTATTCTACTCTTGTCCCTTGAGAGTTATTCCAAGGATTTTCCATCATTGAAACACAACTCCTACAACCACCACTTTATATAACTCAACAAGCATATTAGTACCATAAATTCAAAAGCATAAGTCTTATAAACAAGGTAAATTACATCCATAAAAAAATCTAGCTGTTAAAGACTACTTCTCTTAACTTGGGCAGCTAGAAACGTGTCTACAACTTTCCTCCCAACTGTAGGATTCATTTGATGTGGGTTTTCCCATCTAAGCCACCCCCCGAGCTGGGCGACGAATCCACTAAGGTTTGAGGTTAGCAACGAGAACTCTCCAAGTTTCAAGTTATGATAGTATGGTTATCTAATGGATACTCTGTCTATGAGTATGAGACTTAAAAAAAATTCTTTTAGTCGTCATAACATTTTTAACACCATTAATCATGACTAATCATTTGTCATGTTTTTTTGTTCATCAACGATGATGGCATATTGACAAACCATTTACACAAATATGTTAGCATAAACAAAGGATCGAATTTCTTTTGACTTTCCTTGATTGAATTTCTCCTAACCCATATCCGACCTAGAACTCGGTATGTTTTTACTAAAATAAGGATCTCGTACCAATTCTTCCTTTCTATAAATAGTATATAAACGAATATTTTATTATTATAGGATTAAAAAATATAGTTCATTCTATCACCCAGAGAAGGTTAATCAACACTTTCAAGCATTAGGTATTGGTCATGACAATGTGTGGAGCCAAGAATAAAAGGGGCTCCTAGCTCTATAAATATTCACCATGTACATGGACATTATGCTTGAGAAATATTATAGTTATAACTATAATTAACATAATCCAACTAAGAGGGTTTTGTAAATTAGATCTAACTTTTATGTAGATAAAAATGCATCCAATATTTAGTATCAGAATGCAAACCTATTTAACTTAGAGGTTAACCGGAGCTGTATAATACTGGTCATATTCCCAATTCAAAATGAAAGGAATTAAATTGTAGTTATAAATAATTTAGAGTTTGAATCTGAATCTAAGTATTTATATATAAAAAAGCAGGCATCAATGTTCAATTACGATCTTTTACAAATCGTAGGCATATACACAATAATCCAAATCTTTGTAAAACACAATCCTTTACAATTCGTAGGCATATCCTCATGAATCTAAATATTTGTAAAATGCATGAATCAAAGTTCATTTCTGATCTTTTACCAATCACAGGCATATCCACATGAATCGAAATCTTTGTAAATCACAATCTTTTACAAATCACAGGCATATACACATGAATCCAAATCTTTGCAAAGAACAATACTCTACAAATCGCAGGCATATCCACATAAATCTAAATATTTGTAAAACACAGGAATCAAAGTTTATTTCCAATCTTTTACAAATCGCAGGCATATCCACATGAATCCAAGTCTTTGTAAATCACAAACTTTTACAAATCACAGGCATATACACATGAATCCAAATCTTTGTAAAACACAATTCTTTACCAATCATAGGCATATCCACATGAATCTAAATATTTGTAAAACATAGGAATCAAAGTTTATTTCTGTTCTTTTACAAACCACAGGCATATCCATCTGAATCTAAATATTTGTAAAATGTAGGACTCAAAGTTTATTTCCAATCTATTGGAAATAGCAGCCATATCCACCTGAATCTAAATATTTGTAAAACACAATCCTTTACAAATCACATATATTTATAAATCAAAATCTCAACATACAACCTAGGTTCCATATCAATGCCAACCTATGGACACCATTTTTTTCCAGGTTTGTATAGAGGAATAATATGAAAAGAAACCATTGTTGCATTTGACCGATCCTAAACATAGATAATGGCCAAGTGTCTCCAGAAATTTCAAGTGTATAAAAGATAGACAATAATAAAAAAAATCATATACAAGATCCACATTTCATAGTTAAAACCCCAAGACTCACGGACTCTGGGACTACCATTAAAGGATGAACAAAATTTAACCTCCAACTATCTCTTCCAGATCAAGTTTAAGGAATAAGCTCATGCCCCATACTCCAAATGGACTTGGTGCTTTTCCCCCAGAAAAATACCGTACTACTCAAATTCCTCCCCTCTAAGAAAAACACTAAAGCTTTAAAAGGAGATACATTGGTTACCAAAAGGGCCAAATGGCGAAGATCGAATTCCACATTTCCTTTTCAACAGTACAAGTGGCGAAAGGGGTTACCATACTTTTGCTTAAAAAAGGATACTTCCTAGGATTTTCTCCAAGGAAAAATCGCGCCATCATCTAAACCATTGATGTTATGATTCCCCCATACTTCAAATCGAGTTCTCTATCTATGTGTGTGTATATATATATATATCCATGTTCTTTTATTATTTTTATGATTAATATGTTTTTCTTCTAACTATAAGAAATAACATTTAAAAGGAATTTTTTAAATATAATAGTACGATCCATTTAGGTACATAAATGAGAGCCTATTTTCTTTATATCTTGGTACCTTCATTATACCAATACTAGTTTGCCTAACATAAAGGATTTGGTATAGTAGATTTTAATAGAAGGGTTAACTTATCATGCTCTAGCAAAGGTATGGTCCCATTGTTTTTCTTAGCACAATCAACTCGAGATTATCAAAGAGTGTTTAGTTAGCGAAAATATAACTATCCATTCCCTTACCATTCCCAAGTACCATGATGACACCTAGTCATATTTCATCGAGTTCCCAAGGCTTTACTTTCCTGAACACTCTTTTTCCTCCTAGTGGATTATTCCCAAATCATCGTTTTAGTCGCGCACATTTTTAGTCTCCTAGCAATATCAATTCCATATATAATTTGGTGACACTAGGATAATACTTACAATGCTTCTTACTTATGCTTAACATTTTTCTGGTTGCATTCTAAGGGGATGTTACATACTTCCCCCCTAAGAAGTAACACCGTCCTTAGTGTTACATATTCATCCAAGGTTTTGTGTTCATTTTCGTTCAAGTTCTTGTTTCTTGTTTCCGCATCCCTTGCGATGTTCTTCAGCTTTGCTTTGGTAATATTTAATATTTTGTGTTTCCTACAAGATTTTATCCTTCACAACCTGTGTAACGTCCTCGACCCTCCGACTAGCAAAGAGGACGCTACGATACATCAAATCATCCAGGGATCTCGCCCCATGAACATGAACATACATACATAAATTGTTGAAGCTTGATACTTAAAACATAAAGAATATTACGAATCATAATCATTCATATACACAACGGAAGCAAACATATAAATCGACACTCATGCATATACAAATCAGCATTAACATGTATAACATCATGCATCAAAGGTAATTATAACTGCAGATACAAGTTAGGAAAGAATACTTATCTTATGAATAATTTGTTCCGCAACCAGCTACATCCCTGCAACGTTCCACCCAACCATAGGCCCGTGAGCTCTTTAATCTCTCAGCAATGCTGCCACCCCCGAGCCAGGCATGATTCCCCAAGGGATAAGGAACTGATAGGCTTACAAATAGCCAAGGATAACAACACACAAGGGTACATAGTTCAGCCAAGCCAACACAGTTGGGTCTATCAGGCAAACAACGGATCAGCCAAGCCAACAGAGTTGGGTTTATCAGGCCATCCAGGAGTTGGAAAAGGCTAATGCTAAGTTGGTGCATCGACACCAGAACCAACTTGGTTTCTAGAACACCCACACACACCCAACACAAGGAAATCAGTCCTTTCTCTACAATGCAGTCCCTCAGACCTTGATCTCCCTTCTAGTGCTATTCAGGGGTTGTGGAGAAGAAAATTGTCTCAATGGCTCTGTCTATGTGGTTCTCAACCCACCAGGTTTATTAAGCATCTCAGGCCCTCATTCACCACTCCAATGTAGTCCGAGGACAAAACCACTGCATGTAAGCGGCCAAACAACTATTCAAGCTTTTACAGGGAAAAACATAGTCAGTCCATTGTGGCAAACAACATCCCACAACAACTAATGCACAACAATTTATCAATGCGATCGTGGCCAAACATCAGTCAACACACACACATGAACCCACAACAATTTCTCAATGCAAACACTGGAGTAGTTGCACAGGCAGAATATGGGAAAAAGGGCACAGCCCAACAGTCATAGTTCGGCATTGAATCACAGCAGTCTACAGCACTTTCCACATGGTACAGGAAAAGACACGGTCGGCAATGCATGGAGGAAGCTGCCAAAACAACGATCGATGAGGAAAATCATAATAAACTCCAGCTCTCGATCCCCTGTCAAGGATGAAAACAATGCACAGGCCAATAATGCATGGGGAGGAAAAGGAATCTGTTCTCTACATGGGTGGAGGATGAACACACACTAGCAAACCAGTAATCACGTGAGATTCATAAGGAGAACCCCCAACAATCAGAATGTGCAACTTTTAACTCAGCCCCGTGAGGAAACTGAATAGACCCCCACGATCTAGTTAGTGGGAAGACCAGTTGATACGTTGTGGAGGGAGTGTGAGCGAGTGTGGGCATGGTTTTCCTGCCAGCCCCTCGCTGCCCCAACTAACAAGGGAATAAATCAGGATGGTGTGACACATGGCTTTTCCCCTCCATGACTCAGGATTTAGCTTTCCCCCTCCTTACCCTTAGGAAATCATGCCCCTTCTCAATTTAGTTGCCGCGAACATAGCTGGTTGGTTTGTTTAATTAAAATGCATGTTTACATGATGCCACAATTTAATATGTATGCCGCATGTCCTGATATACCATCGGTGACCATTTCAATCCAAAACACAACATGACCAAATCATGGTGGGGCCTTTGCCTTTAGCTCCACACCATGATTATTTACAATATGCATATCATATATATTTAATGCAAGTGGGGTCAAAACTGAGGTGTTACATTCCCCTCCCCCTTCAATAGCATTGTCCTCGGTGTTTTACAAAATCTGAACAAAAATGCTACACTGGTACCACCTCAGTGTTCTGCAAGATTGAACAAAAATGGATGTGCCAATCGCATGGCATCCTCCAGCTCCCACGTAGCCTCTTTAGGTTCGTAGTGATCCCATTGCACCTTTACCTGCCCTATGGCTTGGTTTCGGAGCATTGTGACCTTCATGTCGAGGATGCGCATTGGCTCGATTTAGAACTCTCCCTCGGGTTCCACCTGAATCACATCCCAATTTATCACATGGTTAGGATCATGTACATATTTCTTAAGCAAAGAAACATCAAAGGAATTATGAGCTCTAGTACTAGCAGGTAATGCAAGTCTATATGCAACAAGCCCTATTCTTTCAAGCACTTCAAATGGCACATAGTATCTAGGTGATAGCTTGGCACAACTTCCAAGCTTCAAGGAACTTTTCTTTGCCTTCACCCTGAGGTAAACATGGTCCCCAACATTGAACTCTATGTTCATCCTATGCTTATCTGCATAGCTTTTTTGTCTGTCCTGTGCTGCTTTCAGATTCTGCTTGATCTTTACAACCTCTTGCTCCATTTCCTTGAGCAATTCTAGTCCAAGCACAACTCTGTTCACTGGGTTATCCCAAGTCACTAGTGTCCTACACCTTCTTCCATACAAAGATTCATATGGACTCATCCCCAAGGATGCTTGCTATCCATTATTGTAAGCAAACTCTACCAAGTGTAAGTAATCTTCCCACTTGGTTGGTTTGTCCATCACATACATGCGAAGCATGTCTTCAAGCACCTGATTAACTCTTTCTATCTGCCCATCTGTCTGAGGATGGTATGCAGTGCTGAAGTTTAGTTTTGTACCCAAATCTGCAAACAACCCCTTCCAAAAATTGGAAGTGAACTTGACATCTTTGTCAGAAATTATTGCCTTTGGAAATCCATGCAATTTGAAAATCTCCTTCATGAATATCTTTGCAATGTCATCAGTCTTATGCGTAGACTTCACTGGTATAAAATGTGTTGCCTTTTTCAGCTTTTCTACTACAACCATGATGGAATCATGTTGTCTCCAAATCATTGGCAATCCTATGATAAAATACATGGAAATAACTTCCCATTTCCATTCCAGAATTGGAAAAGGATGCAACAAACCTGCTGGATGTTGATGCTCAAACTTTACCTGTTGACATTTCATGCACCTTGAAATGTATTCAGCCATGTCCTTTTTCATACCTGGACAAAAGTACTGCTTTCTAGCTATAGCAATTGTCTTCTGATATCTTGGGTGACCAGAATACGGAGCTTGATGGATTTCATCCATAACAACTCTCCTCAAATCTGCTACCTTCGGAATATAAATTCTGCCTTTATAAGTGAGAAGTCCATCTCCTCCCAATTTATATCCTTCATACCTCTTCTCAAGACTTTGTTGTTGCAATTTTTCTTTTACTTGCTCATACAATTCATCTCCGGCAACATGATTTGCAATCTACTACTTCAAATCCGATTGGCAGATACTAAGAGATGCCACATGCATTTCCTGTACCTTTCGGCTGAGTGCATCAGCTACCTTGTTTTCTTTTCCTTTTATGTGTTTGATTTTGAAATCAAACTCACATAAAAATTCTAGCCATCTTTCTTTCCTAGCATTCAGAGTAGGCTGATCAAACAAATACTTCAGTCCACAGTGATCTGTTCTGAGCTCAAATCTCCTGCCCATCAAGTAATGTCTCCACATCTTGAGAGCATGTACTATGGCTGCAAGCTCTAGATCATGAGTGGCATAGTTCTTCTCATGCTCCTTTAACTTTCTTGATTCATAACATATCACGTGGTTGTCCTGCATAAGGACTCCTCCAAGCCCTTGTCCACATGCATCGGTACATACCACAAAATCTTTCTCTGGATCTGCAACCTTCAATACTGGTGCACTGGTGAGAAGATTCTTCAATCGCTGGAAGCTTTCTTCACACTTCGAAGTCCATTCGAACTTTACTCCCATCTTTTGCAAAGAAGTGATGGCATGTGCAACCTTAGAGAATCCTTCAATGAATTTCCTGTAGTATCCTACAAGTCCCATGAAAGATCTTACATCTGTCACATTTCTTGGAGTAGGCCAATTCATAATGGCTTCAATCTTTTCAGGGTCTACTGATATACCCTCTTTTGAGATAATGTGACCCAAATACTGAATTCTATCCCTGTAGAAGTCACACTTGCTCAACTTTGCATACAACTGATGTTCCCTGAGCACTTGCAATGTCAATCTCAAATGCTCTTCATGCTCTTCCTCATTCTTAGAATAAACAAGAATGTCATCAAGTAAAACAAGAACAAACTTGTCCAAATACTTACTGAAGACACTGTTCATAAGGCACATGAATGTAGCTGGTGCATTTGTGAGACCAAATGGTACCACTACAAACTCATAATGTCCATACCTTGTCCTGAAGGCTGTCTTATGAATGTCTTCATTCTTGATTCTTACCTGATGGTAACCAGACCTCAAGTAAATCTTGGAAAATACCCTTGCTCCTCTCATTTGATCAAAGAGGTCATCAATCCTAGGCAAAGGATATTTATTCTTCATAGTAACCTTGTTCAACTGTCTATAATCAATATATAACCTGAGTGTACCATATTTCTTCTTCACAAATAGAACTGGTGCTCCCCAAGGAGACACACTCGGTCTGATATACTTATTTTCCAATAACTCTTGCAGTTGCATCTTCAACTCTAGCATCTCCGGTGTGCTCATCCTGTAGGGTGTCTTGGACATTGATGCTACTCCTAGCACAAGTTCAATGGTGAAATCAATGTCCCTCTTTGGAGGAAGCCCTGGAATCTCATCAGGAAACACATCCTTGAATTCCTGTAACACCTGATAGTCCTCCAACCTAGGAGTTTCATCTCTTGTTGGTTCTAGAATATGGGCGGCATACAACTGGAAACCTTTCCTACAGAACTTATTCAACTGCATTGTTGAAATCTGTCTTATTGAAATTACCTTCATAATACCTTTCACAACTATTGGGTTTCCTTCTTCATCCATGCATTCAAAGGTCTTGTTATAATAGTCAAGCTTCACTCTATGAGCTTCTAACCAATCCATTCCAATGAGAAAATCATAGGAACCAAGCGGTAGAACATTCAGATCCACAGAAGTGATCAATCCATTCATAACCAATGGACATTTCTCTACCAGTTCACTGACCTTTCTCTTAGTCCCAGTGGCTAGCTGAACTAACCAAGGTTTCCTATGCTTTACCTTCTTAAAAGCACAATTCTCCACTACTCTAGGAGTAATGTAACTGTGAGTAGAACCAGTGTCAATCAAAATAGAAACAGTTTGTTCAACAATCTTACATGCAACTTCAACCACAGTTGACTGATGATCTACTTGTCGGTCCTTCAGTGCTGCATAAATTCTAGGGACTGCTCTGGCAACCTGGCCCACTGTTTCTGCTTCCTGCATGTTATAAGCTAGCCTTGCACTTTCCTTCTCCAGTGGACAATATTTGCACAAGTGAGGTCCTTTGCATTTCCAACATTTGAGTGGACCTTTATTCTGATGTGGTTCTTTAGGCTTTCCACCTGTCACTCCAACTAGATTACTCGCAGCTTGGGATGGCTACTTTTACTGATTCCTGAATCTAGAAGGTTTGAAACCTTTCTTCCTTTGATCAAACTTCTCATTCTTCTTGTCTTTCCATGCCTTATGGTAATCAGGTTTACCCTTGCTTTGCTCATAGAAATACTTATCTTTTCTTATTGCTTCCTCGAGAGTTGTCGGCTCAAAGAACTCAATTCTATCTTTGTAAGCTTGAGTCAATCCACTTAGGAACCGTTGGATATTCACTTTTTCATCTCTGATGTACCGGATATACCTCAATAATTCCAAGAATTTATTTACATATTCATCTATGGTTTGCTATCCCAATCTCAGCTCATGGAACTCCTTGATCTTGTCATCATAATACCTATCAGAAAGGTATTTCTGCCTGAAATACTTCTTGAATTGTTTCCACTTCAATTTCCTTTCACTGATATTCTTTACCTGCTTGAAGTGTTCCCACCAAATGGATGCCCTTCCATTCAGATTGAATATGGCAACTCTTGCCTTCATGTTTCTTGAATAATCCTACACTTGGAAGTACTTCTTTATCCCAAGAAGCCAAGCTTCAGCCTCTTGTCCCGTCTTTATCTCACCATCAAATGTAGGAGGTTTAGCTTTCCTAAATTCATCTCGAGAGCGATCCCTATGGTGCCTTCTTCTTTTCCTTTTATGAGAAGATGAAGTTGTATCTCCACTGGATTCTTCAGAGTCAGATGATCCACTGGAAGTCTTTCTTCTTCTCCTAGTGTTGCTCTTACTGCCTTCTGGCCTTGATGTACCTCGTCTAGAATCTATCCTTTTCTTCAAATCTATCAAACTTTTCAATATGGCAGCATTCAACTGATGCTACTCTTCCTGGGCTTTAACCAATCTTCTCATGGTGGCTGCAACCTCGGAAGGTGTCCCCTGGAACTCCTTCCATTAGATTCTATGTCATCATTTCTATTATGGACATTTTCTCCCATGGCATCTTCTGCTCGCTTGTAAGAATCCCGAGCATCATACCCATCATAGGTTCTCATGATTGAACCACCTCTTATTTTACCACGCTGTTCTTTCTAGAGTACTGCTCTTGGAAGTTATCTAAAGTTCTGCAAATCTATTAGTAGCAAACTGTTAGATGCATAATATTAATATAAATCAAAGTTACTTACCTTTTCTTCTGGAAACTCATAAAACAACAATTATGCTAAAACACAAAATTTTCCCTATTTCATATTCATCTCTGTGACCGCTGATAATTTGTTGAAATCCACTGAAAACCGATTGAAAGACAGTAAAAAAATGCTCGAACAATCACTCAGAAATGCCTTTGAAAAACCCAAATCTTTTAGGCCCAATCGGACCCTCTTCCAACTATTCTGTTGACACTCCGGTAGTCAAAACAACTACACTTCTGATCTGCATCGACAAGCAGATCGACAATTCATCAGCGGTCTGTTCGCTTACTCCCTTCCAGCATTTTGGCAGTCAAACCACTAATTCCCCGCTACGCATCGGCATCCCGTTGGTTTATTTCTCTCCGATGTTTCGGGTCCGGAGCGATCTAACCCTTCGAATATGCAATGACGATGGGATTGTCTATTCACCAGTGGGTAAAATGACTAAACTCCAACTTTGTATTGGCGAGCAGATGAACTATGCATCGGGTGCATAGTCATCTGAGCAGCCGCAACGGCAGAAAACGATATTCCTATCATTTCTGCGGGTGAACCGGCTGAGCTTTCGATCAATGATCCAATCATTAACAATTTTATGATGCCTTCTTAGTCCTCAAGTCGGGTCTCTTCCTGCTAACTCCTCCCCGACGTTTCATTGGTATATTATTCCCTTCCGCCGTATCGATCCTTAATCATCTCGTTCCGAATTTCATTGCCGATAGCATGGGTTAACTTGTTGCGTAGGCGGCTGGGTGCCCTACATACCGGATGGTTAATCGTAAATCCTTCCACAATGGCGGTCCACAATCAAACTAAAGCTTCCGCAACTCCTGACTTTATTGGCGGTCAGAGCCTCTAGAAGCCATGGCATCGGTGCTTGGAAGCACTCCTCGTCGGGCGGTTAGTCTCTTCGATCTCCGCAATGGCGGACGCTTCAACATACTTCACTTGCTGTAGCTCATCGGTGACCGCATCCTCTTAGTATCAGTGATGTGATCAGCTAACTGTCGACAATGGCTGATGATTCGGGGACTTAGAAAAATTTTCAATTTTTCTCTTTAGTCTTCTTTTCACCGCTTTGATCAGCTCAACGATCTTCTATTCATCGGCGAAATAGTTCATTCAATAGCCGCAACTGCAGGTTATCATCTTCGATCTTCTTCCGATTGGCAGCCCAAAATGACTTTCGATGGGCGAAATGAGGCATAACTCGATCGGCATCGGTAGTCGGAACTCTTCTCGTCGGAAGACTAGTGCCCTAGGCTTCCGCAACGGTGGGTGCACAAACCACCATCTTCTTCCAATGACTGATGTTTTCGTCACTTAGAAAAAATTTGAACTTTCTTTTACTGCGTCGGCGGTCGGAGGCTCTATTTGTCAGAAGGATAGTCCTCTAGCCATCCGCAATGGTGGGTCTACAATCCCTTGATCCCTTCCACTGTTCATTGGCGATGAATATCACTAACATGCTTCGATGGCCGACAAAGTTAACACTTAGAAGATTTCAGAACTTCTGTGCCATCGACGGTCGGATCAACTATCCGTCGGATGGGTATTCCTTTAAGTAGCCGCAACAGCGAACGCATCATTTGCTAACCTTTGGCGACCTTTCGGCAATCACTTCATCCTAGTGGCATTGATCGTCGATGATTTTTTCTAACACCTAGGAGAATTTCATGGATTTCCTTGTCGCGGGTCCCTCGTCGGGTGGTCTCCCAACTAGATGCTCCGATGCATCGGCGGGACTTCAAACTAAGTCCTCCGATGATCCGATGATCCCAATACTTAGAAGAAATTTCCAAAAATTCTCATGTTATGTAGTTTTATTCTAGGCAGTAGGCATCCTGCCTCTGTTAATTGATCTGTCATGGCCCATTTAGGCCCATGCTGCACCTAGAGCTCACAACATAATTTGAGGCCAAAATTCGATGGCTACCATGTCTGAAATTCGACACTAACATGTCGGGTATTCGACACCCTCAATATTTTTTGTTGTCGGTGGCGTAATGTCGGATAGTCGACAGCCAAGCCAAGGCCGTCGAATTTCCTACGGCACGACCATTGGATTTCCTACGGCCAGGTCGTTGGATTTCCTACAGCAAGGCCGTCGAATTTACTACGGCAAGGTTGTCGGATTTCCTACGACAATCTACCGTCGGAGCCACATCAATTTCGTCGAATTGACATGAAATCCAACAACAGCTGCTAGGCATTGAACGTCGGATAACCAACGAGATACTGTATATTAATAATACAAAAATTGTATTCAGTGGCAAGTTTACTTTGAGATATGCTATAGATATCATTGTCTTTTGATATATTTTGGTGGATGTGTTTAAGTTTTAATACATCATCAGGACCAAAGATATGTAGGTATCTTCATTTGAAAGAGGATTCAACACAGATGAAATCTAGGTAGCTATATGTAAATAATTTGATACTTATAGGTAGCTATGAGAAGCACATTGCATGATGTAAGAAGAAGTTGGAAAGTGGATATGACATGAAAGGCATTGGCCTTGTGCAATATATTTCTGGGTCTATAGGTTTTTCATCTATAGATTTGGCACAAAGTGGAGATTCTAAAGAGAATTCACATGCTAGACCACAATCCTTGGCCACTCCTATGGTTCCAAATCTAATGTTTCTAATTTAGATTTCAATTTGGTAAACACATCTTTGAATAGGAATTGGAGTGGTTCACTTGTGTGCCTTGTGAATGTTACGCATCATATTTCTTTTACAATGAATAGTTTTGGTGAATTCATGGTTGAACCTAGTCAAATTCATTAAAATGTTGTCAAACATGTGCACAAAAATTTAGATGGAAAAGTTGATTATGGCATGAGGTATGAGGGAGGTAGAGTCACTATTGCATGGAATTGTAAATTCAAATGCACAAGGGATGCAAGCAGAAGGAAGAGTACTCCTAGTCATTGCCTTGAGTTGGGATCAAGGATGATATCTTGGTTCAATAACAGGCAGAGCGCAATTGCTCTCAGTTCAGCTGAAACTAGAAATATGCCAATGCCATTGACATGTTATAAGGTTGTTTAGATTTGAAAGCTCATTGGAAAGTTCACCAATCATAGGTTGAAAACCATTGTTGTTAACTACGACAATTAGAGTTGAATCACGCTCTTTATGAATCCATCATTTCATAATCACTCCAAGCACATTAACATCTAGTAACATTTCACCAAAAATAGAGTACACAATGGAACTATTTTCCTTGGTTCAAAGGAAATGTTTGATATTCCAAGATAGAAGTTTGGTTTGTTAGATAACACCTTCCTCACAAAAAGTAAAGTGGTATTTTTTTATTGCTTAAAGGTGTTCTCCTAATAAGAGAGCACATGAAGTAGTTGACCTCAGCTAATGGTACCCAAAACAAGTCTTTTAATAGACTAGATTTGCATAAACACTTGAAGGGTCAACTTAGGTTACAACAACACACTACTTTACAACAATTAGACATTTAGATTTTATCTAATGTTACTAATGACAATGACATTCCATAGAGACGCCATCCTCATCCACTACCATTGTTGGCACTCACAAGACTAGAGGTAGTAGCTTTAGCTTCAAACACTCCATCATTGTGTGGGGCCAGTGTACCTTGTGGTGATTCTAGTCCTAGTGTTCCACAACCACTTCAATAAGAGAAACAAAATTAGAAGTTGCTAGGGGGCAAAGTAAAGCTAGCTTTGCAGATAACACAAGTGTTTTCCAATTTACAATCTAGATTCTAGAAGGACTCTCATCCAAGTGTGTGGGTGCAAGGGCAAGGTCAGAGGAAAGGATCAAGGTGCAACAGAGAAGGTAGCATCTAGGTGATAGTCTAGGATATTTTGTTGTGATTGTGTTATTTCTCAATGGGCCATTATCCCAGGATGGGAGCCCAAGATTTTGATTCCTAATAAATATCATTGTTTGTTGGTTTTTCCCTAATTGGGGTTTTCTAGGATAAATCTAAGTGTCAAATGAGAGTTATTTCGTGTGTTTTTCCAGTGTGTAATTAGTTGGGATCTCAATGTATTTTCACTTAACAATTGAAGTAAATTATTTGTGAGTGTAAATCGGATCTGGAATTTGAAACACTAACAAAAACACTCATTTAGATGGCATCTTATTGGTAGCATATCAAATTGTTCCAGTTCTTAGGGAAGTTGCAAACTTTCATGTGAAGAGAATCACTTATTCCAACAACCTTGTTTTATAGGTCTATTATCATTTAGTTGTAGAAACATTCCTAGCATGTTATTAGTAGCATATTTAATTGTTCAAGTTCTTAGCGAAGTTGAACACTTTCATGTGAAGTGCATCACATATTCGCACTAAATTATTGAGGTCAGTGTACACATGATCACTCAATCTTGGAGGAATTCCTAGGCTCCAAAACTAAATGCTTTGCAACTTAATCAAATTTTCTATGACGATGGAAATTTTAAATAGAACGTGGGCTTCATCAAATTTAGAAGTAGAATCTAAAAAAAATGTGATATGAAAATATCCTAAGCTTGAACTCCTATACACAGAGTTTATTATAATGCAGAAAAATTGTGAGCAGTAGAAATAATCATTGCTAAAACTGAACTGATGAAACAAGCAAGTAATGAAAGGATTATGTGATCTTGGGGAATGATCATGAATAACTGTTTAGCATGAAGTGAAGCCCCTTCTAATGAATTCTGTGAACAAAATTTATCAGGAACTGATAAGCCTTGCTAAGATATGGTATTAATTAATCCAACGGTGGCACACAATGGTTGTGATATGTTAATGTCCATTACTATAACTTCAATTACTTTATTTTGAAAAGTTTCAAGGAATATTTATTCCTTGACAAATCTTATTTGCATCATGGTTCACCAATTTCCCTTCTATGTGATTGTGAAGACTTCAGGCATCAGAATTACAACGATAACCATTGCAGTGATTAGCCTCATAATGTATATCATAAAATATTTCAATCGTGTCTGAATTATCATAAAATGGATTTCTAAAGTTAAACCACAATATATTATGAAAAAATGCATTAATATATTAATGATTTTCTTAGAGAAAAAAACCATGTGTAGATCATAGACATTGGCTCCTTCGACAACATACACACTTGACGGAAGCAATGAATACTTCGGCAACTTCTGACCCACCTAGGTCCAACTAATGAGCACTGATCCACTTGGATAGACTTCGCCAAGATGTTACCTATCAGGCATCATGATTTGGGATGGAGAAAGCAAAGTATCCAAGGTAAAGTTTTTTGGAATTTAATTTATACAATAGCAGACCTTAGCAAAAACTCTGCTCGTTGATAGAAACATGGAAAGGTTTGAGTGCAGTTCTGTAGCCATGGAAGTTGGGATGAATATCAAGATTTCTCACCATTTCATGGTAAGACATAGGATAGATTTTGAGAGAGAGGGTTTGAAAAGATAAATTAAATAGTCTGTTGCCTTTCTGTTGTGCAAGTTTACACATAACAGAGCAGGAACCAGCATCCTCAAGAAGACATTTAATATTGGTCACTTGATTGCAAGAGATGATCTTTAGCACTTGGCATCCCCAACTCACTGGCAATATCTCCAGTTATGTAATTAATACTTGAGGCATTATTGAACCTTTGCATTCATGGAGGAACATGGCTACATAATGCAGAGACAACAACTGAATGTTTAATGGAATAAAATGTTGACTGATTGTTGATTTGGAGCCATAGATAAGTCACTGTGCTTGTATTTCTGGACATCTAATAAGGATAGTGCATACAAATCTAAAAAAAAAGATGAAATATATGCCAAATTTGCAAGTTAACAACAATAGCCAAAAGTACAGCAAAACCAAAACATTACAAATGGTTCGTAGTATGTAAAAAGTGTACTGGCATAATAATATCATGTACAATCGCAGATATGACAATTGCTGGGCAGCTCTATGTAAAGATAAACCTCAAATCAATAACTACAGGGTAAACTATGATTGAAAAGTGAACTAGCCGTGCACCAAATTTTTTTTTAGTAATCTATGTAAAAAGCCAAAAGTTCTTAACAAGTGAGCTGTCAGTTATTATTCCTGTTAAACTGCAAGATATATGATCTTTACAGGCTTCTTGATGACAGTAGTAAATTTTTTAACAAAGTCAAACAACTATGTATTATAATAAGACCGCCAAAGAACTGAAGACATAATTTTATTATCTCAAAAATATTATCTTACCACCACAAATGAAGACCACCATAGAGTGGCTTCCCACAATAAATGCCTTCCTGAAAACCAAATTACTCTTAACTCATCTTTAGTAATCTCCATGACAATCAACTGCCCCTATTAACATGACCCCTGCAATATAGGACAATTATGTGGCTAAAATTAAGAAATAAAGATTTTAAAAACAACTATAGGCACATTGCAGTTACACTGACATGAACAATTGAGTAGTTCAAGTTTTATTGCTGGCAGTTGCTTCTAGACAATAATAAACAGGGGAATCCATATATAAGTAAACAATTGAACATCCCAAATAAGAGCTTTGAATTTCAGAAAGATGCATTTAGTGTGGTAGAATACAAGGTGCTTTCACATCAAATTATACGTAAGAGCACATTAAAATGAAATGATGAACCAACTATCTGATCCTATGAATGAGTCCATTCTCGCTCAAGTACTCAACAAACTCATCAATAAGATACGGCCATGCACCTTCTGCATCATAATTGGACAACAAGGGGTCTTTCATCTGCAGGGACATTTACTGCCAGAGAAATTTTTAAGAACTTCCAAGCACAAACCTAAAGAAGATGATGGAACTTTTCAATGTTCATTACTCTCCAATAAAAAGAAATCCATCCTCTTCATCTCCTAATTTCGCAAACTCATTTTATTGAACAAAAATGATAGACTGTCCCAAGTAAAGTGAAAAAGTACATAAAACTGAATTCAATTATGTTGCTTGAATGTGTATATCATGCCAATGTAGATTGATATGTGATCAGATCTAAAAATAACCACAAATAGCCTAATAGGTAAAATTCAAAGCTATGTGGGAATTCATCCCACATTTACAGCCACAATTGGAGAAAAAGAGTTCTGACTTGTTAGGGGTCCTTTGGTACTTTAAAAGGAAAAGTATATCCTGTAGGCATGAGGTTGCATCACCAACTGCAAGAGGCAATCTAGCTAAGAAATATGCTGGAGTACAAAGCTAAGTGGTCACTAGTGACATTTTAGAAGCTTAGCCATCCAAAATGGTTGGACGATGGAGGAGGATGCAGAAAACAGGAGGATTCTTAGCCATGTACATTAGATATCTTTCATTTTTGGCCGAATAAACCAAAGGCATTAAAGAGCCTAACAAGCCAAAGACCTTAAAGAGCAAGAAAACACTAAGACATATATTTGAAGTATGAGCGCATTCAACCCAATACTAGTCTTATATGATGTATTTAAATATATGCTAGATGTAACTTAATCAATAAACCCTATTGGTTTGCTAGAACAATTCATATCACAACTTCTATAACACAGATATCTGAGATTGTGGCAAAAGACGAATTCCATCTAGAACCATAGGTGTCTATGAGGGGGGTTTAGAACCGCCCTTAAAAGTCACTTTTGGGGGGGGTTTAGAACCACCCTTAAAAGTCACAAGCAACATAGCTAACCAACATAAACAACTACTACTACTATCCATCAAACCTTAAAAAGTATATACAAAATCTCAATAGATGAATGTGGACAAGTGAGTATAGAACTAAAAACTCTAAAAAAATACCAACAGAGCTTATATTCCTTGTTGAATAAATGTTAACTATTACAAAGGACCCTCCTAATATATAAAGAGATTTGAGAGGTTAGGGTTATGTGCAATCCCTTTGGTCAAAAGAGACTTGACGATTTACAAGATACTTGTCACTTTTGGAGAAATGGCCATTTTTCTAAGTCAAATCACTTTTAAGTTCCTTCAAAAATATATTTTCCCTTATAGGAAAAAATTAATATTATTTTGATGAAAAATTTACAATTCGAGAGAAAGAAATGGATTTGACAAAAGCCTTTGAAGATAAACTTTGGAGTTCCATGTCATCATTTGATTTGGGATATGTTCCCTCCATGGCACTTGTGATGGCTAATGATCAATTGGATGGTACAAACTATGGAGCTGAAAGGCCACAAAAGTGCTATCAATGGCTTCCAAGGTGGTTCAAGTCATGGCACTTACATAGGGACATTCATCTATGCTTCAGAGGGAAATTTGTTCTTACGAGTGTACCCCCAATCATTTATAAAAATTGGTCTCAAACTAGGTTCAAAATGGGCAAAATGCCTCTTGGCATGAAAGTTGTTCTGTCTAATCTACCTTTCACAAATTATCTAAAACTAAAATTTCCTAAGTTCATTATAAATAAATTACAAGTATAATTAACGCATTGCCTTTTGTTTGGTGAAAATCGAGCTAAAATTGAGTGAGATTTGGCCTCCAAAAGGTAAACAATAAAGGTTTTTCTGAGGGAGATGAAATCAAAATCTAAGGTCATTATTTAAAATTTATGGGTGAAAACCTAAAGGAACTGTATAGTACTAATATTCACTTCTCCATATCAAATGGGTCTCTTTCAAAGTAAAAAAAAATCAACCTAGAAGGGGCCTAATTAACACACTTTGCTAGCTGGATTATGGACCAAAAACAAGGTTACTAGGATTTCTGGAAATTTCTTGGTTGAATCTTTGAGTCGAACCCTGTATATTTTTTCCGGCCTCAAAATCCGAATGAGGGAGATATGGAAACTTTGGTTTAGGCATTTTGTCAAACACTTAGTGGACAAGTACTTGGTTGAGGACTTTTGTCAAATAATTAATAGATAGCCACCTACAACTCTTCCTTCTCTAAGTTCCTTTCAACATTTCAAAAGCTACCAGAAATGAAATCAGACCCATACACATGGAAAGAAAAACACCGCAAGGGAATCTACGTTTTCATAAAAATACCCAAATCATGGGATTTGGTCTCGCAAAAAATGTTTTTGGAATCAAAATGGGGGTTCCAAGCCCATATGATATGGATAATTTCCTCCATGACATATCAGTTGGGTATTTTATAAATAAAATTGGAATTCCTAATTGTTTATTCAACAAGGGTTGGAGAGGCCATGTGCCCTTATTGGTGAGTTAATGTAAAAAAAAGGAATCGTAAGTCGATTCAATCTCAGAGGAGACAAAAATAATGTTTCCACCAAAGTCTAAATGAAAGGAAACTAGAAATGTAGTTTGGAAATGAGGGCAGGTTTCTTACCAGGAACATTTTTGTAACGCTAGTTCCTCATTCTGGAAACCCCAAGTGAGTGTATCGGCCAATTTATTTTCCAAGTAAACTCCTGTACAATATGCAAACAACGAGTAATTTAGTGAATTGTTAAGTTCTTCGAAAGTCACATCTCAGCAAGGGGTCACAAGTTCGTTTGCCATAGACACAAAGGAACAATAAAATGAAAAAAACAAGACATTGATTTTGTGAGAAAAGAGAAACTATTACAACAAAATACCTAATCAAATACATATCGCTTAGTCATCTCGTCCCAAAAGCGGAGGCAAGCAAGAGCTACTAAAGCTGTGAGATTTGCTGCTATTATATCATGTAAAATTTGGTTATGTGGGAAGCTAATATGAATACTGAACCCGTGATTAAACCATGCCAAATCCATCAAACTATAAGTTTTTGCAGAGCAGGTCCCATGTCCGCCATTCTGAGAGCATCCCACTTGAAAGCCATCCATAACAGGTCTGAAAGGACTGCCCTGACCACTGCAAACCCTCCTCTGCGTAAACACACTTGAACTCTGACAACACCTCCAGTGACCTCCTCTGCATGACCTCCGGCAAACCTCCTCTGCATGGCCTCCAGATGTGGAGGTGTATTGTGTCGGCTCCTCCGTGAAATTATTGATTGGGTTCTTTGTTTCACGAAGAAATATTGTGTCCGGACGGTTGTGGTTATATATATATATATATATATATATATATATATTTCCCTAGTGTCAAAAATCCGACGACATAGACCTAGTGTTTGAATAGCCCTAGTGTCAGAAATCCTACGCCCTAGTGTCGAAAATCCTATGCCCTAGTGTAGGAAATCCTACGCCGAAGTGTTGGAAATACTACGCCATAGTGTCGAAATAGCCCTAGTGTCGAAAATCCTACACCCTAGTGTCAGAAATCCTATGCCCTAGTGTCGAAAATTTGACGGCGTTAAAATAATTTAAAAGGCTCAGTACTTTTCATCGTTACTGTCCGACACATCCGTATGATACGTCGGATGTTGTCGGATTCTGTAGTCGGATTTCAGGTTCAAATCCTGTTGTGGCTTTGATACCACACTGTAACATCCCCGACCTTCCGACAGATGAAGAGGATGCTACGATACATCAAATCATCCGGGGATCTCGCCCCAATGAACATGAACATACATACATAAATTACTGAAGCTTGATACTTAAAACATAAAGCATATTACGAATCATAATCATTCATATACGCAATGGAAGCAAACATATAAATCAACATTCATGCATATACAAATCAGCATTAACATGTATAACATCATGCATCAATGGTAATTATAACTGTAGATACAAGTTAGGCAAGAATACTTATCTTATGAAGAACTTGTTCCGTAACAAGCTATGTCGCTGCAACGTTCCACCCATCCATAGGCCCACATGCTCTTTAATCTCTCAGCAACGCTGCCACCCTAGAGACGGGAATGATTCCCCAAGGGATAAGGAATTGATAGGCTTACACATAGCCAAGGATAACAACACACAAGGGTACACAATTCAGCCAAGCCAACACAGTTGGGTTTATCAGGCGAACAACGGATCAACCAAGCCAACAGAGTTGGATTTATCAGGCCATCCAGGAGTTGGAAAAGGCTAATGCTAAGCTGGTGCACTGACACCAGAACCAGTCTAGTTTCTAGAATTCCCACACACACCCAACACAAGGAAATCAGTCCTTTCTCTGCAACATAGTCCCCCAGACCCTGATCTCCCTTCTAGTGCTATTCAGGGGTTGTGGAGAAGAAAACTGACTCAACGGCTCTATCTGTGTGGTTCTTAACTCACCAGGTTTGTCAAGCATCTTAGGCCCTCATTCACCACTCCAATGCAGTCCGAGGAAAAAACCACTGCATGCAAGCAGCCAAACAACTATTCAAGATTCTACAGGGAAAAACACAGCCAATCCATTATGGAAAACAACAGCCCACAACAACTATGAATCCACAGCAATTTCTCAATGCGATCATGGCTAAGCAGCAGTCAACACACACACATGAACCCACAACAATTTCTCAATGCAAACGCTGGAGTAGTTGCACAGACAAAATATGGGGAAAAGGGCGTAACCCAACAGTCACAGTTCGACGTTGAATCACAGTAGTCTACAGCACTTTCCACATGGTACAGGAAAAGACACAGTCGACAATGCATGAAGGAAGCTGCCAAAACAACGATCCGTGAGGAAAATCACAATAAACTCCAGCTCCCAATCCCCTGTCAAGGATGAAAACAATGCACAAGCTGATAATGCATGGGGAGGAAAAGGAATCCATTCTCTGTGTGGGTGGAGGATGAACACACACTAGCATACCAGTAATCACATGAGAGTCATAAGGTAATCCCCCAACAATCAGAATGTGCAACTTTTAACTTAGCCCCATGAGGAAACTGAACATACCTCCACGATCTGGTTAGTGGGCAGACCAACTGATATGTCATGGAGGGAGTGTGAGCGAGTGTGGGTGTGGTTTTCCTGCCAGTCCCTCATTGCCCCAACTAATAAGGGAATAAATCAGGATGGTGTGACACATGGCTTTTCCCCTCCATGACTCAGGATTTAGCTTTCCCCCTCCTTACCCTTAGGAAATCATGCCCCTTCTCAATTTAGTTGCCGCGAACATAGCTGGTTGGTTTGTTTAATTAAAATGCATGTTTACATGATGCCACAATTTAATATGTATGCCGCATGTCCCGATATACCATCAGTGACCATTTCAATCCAAAACACAACATAACCAAATCATGGTGGGGCCTTTGCCTTTAGCTCCACACCATGATTATTTACAATATGCATATCATATATATTTGATGCAAGCGGGGTCAAAACCGGGGTGTTACAACCTGCACTTTTGTACATAAAATCCAGGTCTTCCAAAATTTATTTAGTAATCATGTCATTAATTCATAGCCTAACTTAAAATTTAAACAACAAGTACTTTCTGAAACACAATATTTGCACTTTACGGTACCTATTTTAGCCTTTGTTTTCATTTTTATCATCATAAAAAGACCTAATACAAGATTTCCTTCAAAAGAATTCATAAGGAATTCTAATTTACTTATCTTTTTGGAGGATGACTTTTTACCTCCGGTACTTGGATGCTTTAACTAGTCCTCAAATTGAGATAGACATTTCTTTCATTCACAAGTTAGCATCATCTATTTCACATAATTTCAAGTGGTAACCTTTTTAACTTTACCATTCACCCTCACCCTTGAGGGAATTTTTTCCTACTTAAGTATTCACAACATTACACGTTAAGACATTCAACTGTCTAGTTATTAGAATAATCGTTAATATGTGTTCTATTGTTTCATCATGAAGTTGAATAAATTCCAAAAACACTTTTGTTGATGAACAAACTCTCCCTTGAGTTTTTCATCTTTAACATCTCTCTGCTAAACATTGAACTCTTTCTCGAGTTGCTAACACCAATTGGACTTACAGGCTAAAACTTTGAGGTTACTCTCCCTTTTGTTTGATAGTCAAAAATTTTCCCCTCAAAAACAACAAACAACATCCTATTTTATAGATGTCAACTTTGTGCCTGGGTCTTGCCATTGATATCACAAACTCTTTCATAATTCCCCTCAAGCCTCCTTGCTTGAGTCTAGGAATTTATTTTCCACCCGGCCTCCTGCTTGAGTACAGGAAAAGTTACTTTGGCAAAGTAGAGCTGGATTCTCAATTTCCCCCCTTGGTGTTCCCTCATAGAAGAGGTTATTTTCCCCTCAAGCCTTCATGCTTGAGCCCAAGAATTTATTTTCCACCTAGCCTCCTTCTTGAGTCCAGGAATTTCTTTTCCGTCTAGCCTCCTACTTGAGTCCAAGAAAAGTTCTCCATCAATCATTTCAATAATACTTCAATTTCCTTTGGTTTACACCTTCTATCAGTTGCCAAGGACTAATTCAGTACGTCATTCATTTAGTGATTTTTAATGTATGTGACAATGTATTATTTTAACCAAATATAAACTTAGCTATGATTTTCAATGAGGTCTTGCAGTATAATTTGATACTGACTTCAAACTGGAGTATATAGTTTATTGTGGTTAATAGGAAAAGGTTATCCTCACAAAGGAAACATTAAAAACTATCATAAATGAAACAAAAATCAAGAGCTCCGTAGACTAGGATCATAACCTGGTCATAGACTAAGATATTGTTGTTAACTAAATCTTCGAGGTTATGTAAATCCCACCCAAGATATATGGAGAGAAGGTCCCAAAAACATTTTCACAGAGCTTTTACCATGAAACCATATCGTCATGATGAAGAACTAACATAAATGGAATGCTTCAATTTATTCAATATATAATTCATGCCTTAATAAATTCATACATGCATCTGGTGACAAACAAAATGCTTCAAAACAAAATTGACAACCAGACTCTCTGATTTTCCAACTACAGATTTACTTAACGGGGAGGTTTAAGGATCAACTTTATTAGCCATTGACCTTAATTTCTCCTATAACTAATTTAAGTTACAGTTTATATTACTTCCCTTATCATTGATGCATTTTAATTTGGAGCAACCATGTATACTCTAGTCATCACATATGTATAGAATTTTAATGTCTCATTAAAAATTTAACTTTCTTTAGCTTACATGCTGCAATATAAAATCTTATGCAAACCATTTTCATAAACAGTAGTTCAGAGAGTACACAAATTGCTTATGTATACGGGTCAGTGCAAGAAGATGAGGGACCTTTAAGATGCAATCCTAGTTTTCAAAAACAACATCATGCTACCAAAAAATACCTCAACCCGAGCTTGACATAGCACTTGGTATGGTTCAACCCCAGCCTGACATGTCATGGAACATGTAGGATAGGAAGCAAAATCGCATACGCGTTATAGAACTACAAAATGCGCACGCGATTCGTAGTTCTAAAAAGCGCACGCGATTTGCAAATGATAAATAAATAAAAAATACACAGTCCCGAACGCGCGGCCCATTTCACAATCAGGAACGTGAATTCGACGAGCCATTGGAGCATTTGGAGCGTTTGGAGCGAGACAACACCATTCAGGAGCTGATTCAACTTGAGGGGAGGAGATTTCACGCCCACACCATTGGTTAATTCCTATACCCTTGGTTGATTTTCTATTGGCATTCCTTGTTCCAACATGAACTCACCCTTGTATGAAATTGTTGACCAATGTTTCTAGATGTTAAATGGTGTATTCACCTTTGTATGAAATGAGTGGCGTTTTTTAGATGTTACATCCATGTGAAGTAGTTTGCCTTAGATGGATGCTTATATATATGGAGATCCAACAAAATGAGCCCACTCTATTGTACTATTTTGGTAATTAGGGAATTTTTGTGATGGAAAATAATCCATTCTTCCATGAATGTACCAATCATGTTGATGTTCATCGCCACTTCATTCGATAGCTTGTAGAAGATGGAACATTGGAGTTTAAAAATTGTCATATTGAGGATCATACTACATATATATATAAATTTGATACTGTACAAATTTGTAAAATTTAGGGACAAACTTAGTGTATTTTTTAGATGAATCATTAAGGGAGGGTGTTAGAACTTTCATCTAAACTATAGAATTAGGCATATTAATAAAGTCACTTGGCCATTTTAGATTACTTTAAAGTCATTTTAGTGTTTAAATAGTTAGAGTTTATGTCATATCATTATAACAAAAAGAAGGTACTTCTCTTCATTTTATAACAAAATTACCATTCTCCCTCTTATAGTTATGTCTTTTAGTTCAAGGTTTCTTTGTGTGCTTGGTTTTCTAATATATATAATAGTATAATGCTTTCAAACATATTATATAAACTCCATTTTTCCTTTAAACAAATATCAATTATATTCATATAATTTTTTGAGGGCATCCATTAGCTAATGAGATGAAAGGCTTTACATAAAATTAATTCCATGAGTATTGGGCTATGAGAGAATCTATGAGCTATGGAACAAGCTAATATGTCCTCTTTGCATTATATCTTCTCTTTAATTATCAATTGATCAATGTTGGCAAACTCTCATATTCAATAAGGGTTGGAATCATTAAAGCCTCCATTAGTGTGATGGGGTCACTTTGGAATCAAAATGATAAGAGATCATGTTTGGGGATACTATGGCAAATCAATACTAGGTTCGGGTTAGAGTAGGTGCATTTGAAATGGGATTTCAAGAGTTTGAATAATATTCTAGTTGTTTTCACCTTCCAGGTTTCCCTTGTTAATCTCAACCTCATTAGAAATGGACAACCACATAAGATGGATATTTTATCCACCCTATGTTCCTTCGTTAGTAATTTTTGAGGAGTCATTATCTCATTGATATCTAGTCTTCATCCATTTTAGGTTCTCTCAATTACATAACTTATAACCCTATGAGGCATGCAACTAGAATCAACCCTATTTTGTACTCCATTCAAATGCCAACATTTCCTTTGATATTACTGATTTTGGTGCCAACTAGGAGAACTACTATGTCATCAACCATAGATATTTAAAACAACCTTTACTAGATGTGTATTCACCATATTTTTTGAAAAAATCAATATAACCAATGTTATGACCTGAGCTTGATTTTTAATTAGATTTAGTTTGAATTTTGAAGAGATGAAGTGGGTTTTACATTTAGTATATGAATTGTATTGTATATGGATAATATTTGTAGGTTGCAATCACAATTGAAGAAGGTTTTAGATTACTTACGTTAA